>JAWWQZ010000093.1:1200000-1800000 GCA_033815515.1 Cryptocheilus praepositus
GGACAGTTGTTGACGCGGCGGTTTCGTAAGAAATTCCGATTAATTAAGTGTACGCTGAGGGGTCTAGCGTACAAAATTTATTTTTGTGATGTATTATAGATTTGTTGTTTCCGATATTTTTCGCAGCGCTTTTAGAAAAATGTTCGGGGTTCAAAGAGGTGAATGACCATTGGTAAATATTGTTTAATAAAAAAAGATTTGATTAATTCAATATATAGGAATTTAATGTATAAGGATTTGTTTGTCCGGTATTAATTTTCTCAGAAATCTTTTTCGAGCTTCGGGAATATGGACAGCTGTTGACGCGGTGGATATTATTTCATAAGAAATTCCAATTAATCCAGTATACACCGAGGGGTGTAGTGTGTAAAGTTTATTTTTGTGATGTATCATAGATTTGTTGTTTTCGATATTTTTCGCGGCGCTTTTAGAAAAACGTTCGGCTTTCAAAGACGTGGATGGCCATTGACGTAGTATTATTTCATAAAAAAAGATTTGATTAATTCAGTATACATATAGGAATGTAATGTATAAGGATTTGTTTGTCCGGTATTCATTTTTTCAGAAATCTTTTTCCAGCTTCGGGAATATGGACAGTTGTTGACGCGGCGGATACTGTTTCGTAAGAAATTCTAATTATCAAGTGTACACCGAGGGATGTAGCATTTAAAGATTATTTTCGTGATGTATTATAGATTTGTTGTTTTCGATATTTTTCGCGGCGCTCTTACAAAACTTTCGGAGTTCAGAGACGTGGATGACCATTGATAAATATTATTTAATAAAAAAAGATTTGATTAGTTCAGTGTACATATACTTGGCATTCAAACCTGTACTACATTACGAATTTGCTGTCCTCGTCATTTTTTTGCTAACCTTTCTCAGAAATATTCCAAGTTTCGGAAAAGTTGTCAAGGCAGTAGGTATGGTTCCAATAAAAAAATTTTGAACAGTTGAGTGTACGTGCCGGAATGTAGCAAATACGGTCTCCGCTCGTACCGAAGTGGGAATTCGTTGTTTTCGATATTTTTCGCCCGTCTTTCTCAGAAATGTTCTATTATCCGTCACCGGGCCATATCTTATTCTAATCGCTTCATTCCTAATTCATTCGGTGCGCGTCACTTTTTCGTATAGACAATCATGTCTTTGCATAAACTTCCGTTTGGGCGGCCGAGAATTTTCATCGATCAAGTCGGACTTCGGACCGACACCCTCCGAGACAATTCGGCTGTCGTCCGATTATTCCGTCCCCGAATTTCGACGGTTTCATCACTCGGCCGACCGAGTTCGGCCGATTTACGCGTAATATTATACAACGCGCTCATGGCAAAATTATTCATCATATCCATAAGTTCAAGGCTTCGCCGGGGTAGCCCGGAGCCCGACGTTTAGAATTCTGGTCCGACTTAAATTGTCGGTACGGATTTATGAATAATTCACATGATTGAGTTGTAACGCCGATAATCGGCCGTTTATTGTCCTTGAAATGTTTGGCACCGGTTACATCTCCCGATAAATATCTATCGATCCTACAGCACATACCCAGGGTCGCGCGCGCACGATGACTCTGCGTTTAAAAATAATTTTGCAATTACGCGTATTTCAGTCTACGCTCGCCCCGCCGTTTTTATCTTTACTCCTTATTCATCCGCCGCGGCGTTTTACAGCTGATCGCCGTTTTTCATAACCGACGTCGCGGCGGTGCGTGATAATTCGACGTTTCCACCGATACTCGTGCGTGATTTACGTTTATCGACGGCTAATGCTTCGGAATCGTCAATGCGTCTAATGGTTTGCGTCTGACATTCCGAGAACGCTCACCCGACCTGAGGAAACACATAGCAGAGTTGAGCATTGCGGTACCGCGTCTATATTCTCGGACGGACAATTGTCTGTTCTGCCATGATTTACGTTCCACCCTTGTATACAATTGATGCAGGAAAATGTGCGCGACGCAGGTGTTCGTTAGTCACAACCGCTAATTATAGTAATTTGTGCGCTAAGCATAAAAGTCATGCGAGCCCGATCACGGAAATGAAACAGATGAATAGCGATTGGCACGATAATTTGCGCTTATTGCAACGACCACGAACGTCGGCTGTTTTTAACGTCGACCTATCAGAGGCGCAGTCCGGATTGTAAGGCACGGGTTTGTTCAAAATGTCAGACACGTAACGAACATTGTAGGCACGGTGTACTTAACACGCGTGTGCTTCGAAATTACCCCGAACGTTAACCAACCTCAACGTGGACGGTAACACGCGTAACCAAAACTCGTTCGCAACTCGAACACGAGGGACACGCAAGAAATCCATTTTATACGCGCTTACGGGGCATTTAGGCTCGTATCTGCTTTGAAAAGTTTCGCCGTTAAGTGGATGCTTAATTTAGATATCGCCCGGCGTTAGATATATTGTAAGTGGCGAAAAAAGTACCGAACTGAAGGAGATCGATACACCTGTAACTGCCAGCTAATGTAAGATGCGGAATCATTTTTTAATCGCTGTTGTACGTTCTTTATGTATGAGGATGATTTTAGGTAGCAAGCGACGAAACGTCGAAAATACCGTCTCCGGATTGTGTCGAAGTTTTTTGAGAATTACGTTATTAACCCTTTGCACTCCGAATTTTATTTCAATTTCGTTACCAGCAGCTCTCAACGCTTTTAAGTGTTTTATTTGAAATTTACTTTAACTAAAAATATAAAGCAATTTAAATAAATAAAGGAAGAAACAAATTCACTTAAATACCAATTTTATTTACAATATTGTCGTATATTGAAATTTTCAAGGGTATGATATCTTTTGAAAGAACTTGCAAGATGTAACCCTGATTTTCTTTCACACGTTTCACAAAAATAGGTGGTTTCTCTTTTTCCTCCAGATGTTTTTCTATTTGAGTAAACTGCACAGTCTTTGTGTTTTCCTTCGGGATGTAGGAAGATTAAATGAGGCTTTCCATCTAAGCGATCGTGTTTATCATGTGTTCCAGGCCTCCCCAATTTCATATTTGGATTGTATTTCAATTTCATATTGTATTGATTCGCCATATCGACACCATCTATATTTTTATTATAATCTGTGATCACATCCAGTTTTTTTATTTCTCTTCGATTACCTGAATGTCTAACCCTTCTAGTGACATTGCGAGAGCGTCGATAACGTGTGCACGATATCTATTTATTTAGACATGAAAAAATGTCGAGTGGAGCTCGACAAAGGAGCTCCTGCCATAAAAACTGATGTCGAGTCACACTCGACATAGGAGTGCAAAGGGTTAATGTATGGGCAAAAGTAAGTGGACGATCTGAAAAATTGTCTAATTGTCGTGGAGTAAGCGATAAAAGGTTGAAAATACAATCTGTAGACTGTCAGATTTATCCGAAAATTATAATACAATCGGAAAATTATGTTTCCTAAGTATGAGCAAAAGTATGCGGTAAATATGAAACACAATCTAATTGTAGTTTGTTTAAGTTTGAATGCGTTCTTTAACACGTTGACTGCCACGCGTATTTTGCCATGTTAGAACCGCGATGCAATGAAATACTGCAGAGTATGATCAAATCGTGCAAAATGATGATAAAGCAGAGCTGTTAGAAGCCAAAGTATTGAAGCAGCGTTCCAATATCAATTGTTTTTACAAGATTGCAAATAGGCTTCATTGCGAATTTTTTGCATTCTTAGTAAAATCTTTTGCGCCGGTCACTGGTGGCCACCATGGCAGTCAACGTGTTAATAATAGATAACGAAAGGTTGAAATTATCATTTTTAAACTGTATTAGAGCTTTTCCGAAAGGTGCTATATTAGAAAAATCGTAACCAAGAAATTTAAAAAGTTTCACAAAAACAATCAAAACCGATAGAAAAGATGAATAATACTTATGTTGTCAGGAGCGCTATAAATATATGTAATTTGACCGCAAACACTGTTAATTATACCACAATCATATCGGCAATTCCATATATTCCAGCGTAGATTGACGAAACACACTATTCATCACTTGTCACTGATTAGAGGAGCCTTTTTCATCTTTCTGTTAATGTACCGTGAAACGTTGTCATTACGCTCGGGTATTTAATATGCGCAGTAACTGTAGAACATATAGTTCGCGTTACGTACGTGTTCTTAAGAAAGTGTTAACAGTTATTCGATAGACTCAAACTCGAAACCGGTGCAACAGCCGGAGACAGATCCTAACGTGAGTCGACCCGAATTCCAACCGGCAGTAAAGCAGCACCTTGCAATGGACAACGGAATATATTGCATGATCAAGTCTGGTATTATTTATGTCGTTTCATTTATTTCAACTTTTCATCACTTTAAAGGTACTTGAAGTCCCATTATGTTTGATGAAGAATGTTTCCAAATAATTTTGCATGTTTCGAGACTCTTGGATCCCCTCTTCAGGGGTTTGCAATTATTTCTAGTAGTTACAATATATTATATGTTAGCACATATTGAAACATAGTAACAATTTGTAACGTCTTAAAATAAATGTAGATTACTGGAAACAGAACCGAAGTTTTAAAACATGTAGTTTTTTTTTTTAAAAAAACATAGTAATGAACAAATATCAATTATATTAAGGGCTTCAAAACCCTGAAAAATGATTTGTATCTTCGCATACATATTCTTTGTCCACTTCTTCACTTGTTTCTATGGTTCTACTAAGCAAAGTAGCCTAATTTTATTTAAAGTTTTTTTTTATATATATTATAATAATATTGCACTACTGTTGTTATAACAATGCAGTGGTAATTCTAACCGAAAAATTGTATCCGCGAGCGATCCTGATCTCTCAGAAATATGTATAGTAAAAAAAATAAGTCGACCGGAAACTACGCTAATATTTTTCAATTCTTCGTTCACTCGTTTCTCCACATTTGCCCTTGTTTCGTGCGTTCCTCGCTTATCGGATATGACCAATACGAACCATGAAATTGCTATCGGTATAATTTGCAAAAATGCTTTAAAGTCATACGAATAATTTCCATTCAGCACTTTTTTACCTGACATTAACATTAGACTTACGGGACTCGTCAATTTGACAGGTTTCGGATTTGACGAGTCAAATTACAGGAGCTATTACTATTATTTTCTGGCAACTTTCGCTGACTGCTATTAATAGTACAAGTATGTATTCAGATTATTTCCTTCAACAAGCTTCTAATTTTGAAATACGTACACATTCTAACACAAAATACATAATTTTGAAATATATTCCTCTGTTTACTCATCAACTCCCGTAAATCCCTATTAACAGTTTATCAAGGGTGTCTCGAAATGGACTGACATTTAAATTTATTATTAAATCGTATTATTTACAATAATCGTATTATTATTTGTTAAAAAAAAACCGTATTAGCCCGAATATAACGCGACACCGAATTTAACGCGACTCCGAAATGTTCATGACGATATTTAGAAAAAAAAATAATACTTAAAATAATGTCCTTGTTTATATTACATTCCATTACTTAAACCCTGAATTTACCGCGACTCGATTTTTTAACGGAAAATATATGGTCGAAAAATATCGCGTTATATTCGGTCTAATACGGTAATCCTTGTACAACATAATTGTACAACATTAATTTATCACGACTCATGTTCGACCCGTTTTCTTTCAATCTATCATACTCGGTCTAATACGGTAATCCTTCTACAACATAGTTGTACAACATTAATTTATCACGACTCATATCTGCCCCGTTTTCTTTCAATCTATTATATCATACTCTCGACCGAGACGCTGAGCAAATCCGTAAATTCTAACAATGAACCTTCTGGAACCTTCTCCACTCCCACACATCGGGACGGCTATCAAGCATCGAATCATTTAATTTCTCGCGCAGCCCCGCTTCAACCGCATTCTTTCGCCACCATGATCGGAGCCCTCGGAGCCCTCGGCGCAATTAATTTCGCAGACAAAGCGCGCATATACTTTCCGCTTTCCGCGAGTTTCGCAGCGCTCGCGCGCGTGTTTCGCAGCGGGGAGGTTCTTTTGGGCCGTCCTTCGCGCAAAACCTGGTGAGCATTCCTTCGCGGAAGAGGCGAAGGTCGCCAATTATCGAGAGGCGAGCCGCGAAGGCGGCTTAATGCGATCCCCTATGACGGGTCATATTCAGCCCCCTTTTTGCTCGCGCCTCTGCGATGCCAGGCGATTCCACGTCGGCGTCAAAGAGCACCGACCGCTTCGTAAATCCTACCGCGCGTCAGCCTTCTTCTTCTCTCTTGCTCCCACGTCTTTTCCCTTCGCCGACCCGCGCGCGTCCTTTTCGTTGCTCTTTCTTTCCTCTGAACTCGACTGTCCGCGCTCGATATGCCCGAGACTGAAAGTCCCGAGATCCAAACGAAGATTGGGCCCAGGTGACCAGTGCGTCGTAACCGTAATTCTTTAAAAAGATTCCGACGCTGCTCCACCGCGTCCCTCGTTTTCTTTCTCAGACCCGCGCAGTCTTTGTCATTTTCTTTCTATCCGTCTCGGGAGAGAGTGATCTTGCGCGATCCGCCTTAGCACCCCGCTCGATGTCGGTGTCGATCTCTTTGTTTGCGAGCGCGCTCATCAGGAGTGGTGGACGACCTGACACGACAGATCGATGGGACGATTTTCGCAAACAAATTGATCGCGATGTGCCATCTCGGAGGGATGGGGAGATGTTATTAGACGACGGCCGGAAGGATTGCTTTAAGGTGCGGAAGGGAGGGAGTATGGGGTGCTTGGAGGTTCGCGATTTTGGTGGATGGTGCGTCGGGGGGTTTATTCAGATGGATCATTTTATATGTAGGAATTAAATACGCGAAAATAGAGAAGGCTTTGAAATCAAATCTGAAGTATTGAAAAATTAAAGGTTTTCATTAAATCAAAAATTAAAAATTTGTCTACCGGTGCATTCTATTGAAGCATTCTAAACATAAGTGTAGCTCGCCAATGCAATCTTCGCAGTATTTAGTGACATTTTTGGTCCGATCTTTTTTTGTGTATAAAATACGTTGGCCCTTCCTTCTTTTGCAATTCATGCCGTATTCATATGTAGGATTTAAATACGTGAAACTAGAGAGTACAATATTTATAAACAATAACGACACAATCAAGACACTTTCGTCTTATTTCCTAATCTTTCTTCGTTTAGTAAGCAACCAAATTAGTAAGCAACCAAATAACACGATTCGACAAACTCGTCACGTATGATACATCAATATAATAATTGAGGATCATAGATGACCTTTCATTGCCAATTACAGGACCCTGTATTTGAGATCTCACATATACATATATTCACATTTTTATATATTTCCCAATTTTAGCGAATGACGTGGTAGTAGGTTTAGTTTATACGTCGCGACATAGATGCGATATGGATGTTAATATTTGAGATAATATTACATAGGGGTAGACGTACATTTGCAATTTGCGGGTCATTGTATTTCCCCATTTTCCTCAATCGATCTGCGTTAGATACGTTAACATTTAATATTCACTTCAAATTACATAAGTATGTATAATTATAATATTACGACAAATGTTTTTGTAATAACTAGTATCGCTGACCAAGCAACAATCGTTTCTGTATCGATGAAATGTGATGTCGTATCACATTTGACGTAGGACCGCAAAGGTCTGATACACGAAATAGGACTATATGCAAATATACGTCCGTTAATATTTCTAACATCATCCCACAGTTTGATGTAAACCAATAAATTTCTTCTTAACTCGTCCACGACCGAATTCTGCCAAAATATCACCCCGCTCCAAATTACAACAATCACCCGCAACAAATTTCCGAACACTTCCACCGTCAGTGCACCTTCTGTCATGGTGTCTCCACTCTACGTGCATCTTTCCCCCCGTCCCATCCCTCTTTAACATTTTTAACATTATCACACAGTTTGATGTAAACCAATACATTCCTTCTTAACTCATCACGACCGAATTCCGCCAAAATATCTCGCTACAAATTACAACAATCACCCGCAACAAATTTCCGAACCTTCTGTCATGGTGTCTCCACTCCACGTGCATCTTTTCACCCGTCCCATCCCTCCCAAATCACCCTCACTTTCTTGTACCACGTCTCCAAACGCATGATCAAATTTTACACTCGCGACTTCGCCAAGCGCGAGGCGCACGACTTCAAGTCGTATTGTCTCTTGTCTCCATTTCTTTCTTTTCGACCGTCGTCTCGGCCACAAGAACCGAGAACGCAACATAGTATATGAAGGAACTAGGGACGCCTCGGAGAAAAGGGAGATGAAGGCAGAGAAGTAGGGAAACGAGAGGATCTTACGAGCGTGCACGCGTGCACGTGAGTCCCGTGTGTGCGTGCAGAAACACGCCACCCACACCAGCGCGTCTAATAGATTGGGGTTGGCAGACGGGACGGTCGCGGACGCCCACGCGTTTCCCCGCATCCACGCGATGCCGGCCGAAAATATTCACGCACGGCAAAGGGCAAGAAACTGGTAACTCAAACGGCGATGCTTTTTTTCCGATGAGCGGCCGGACGATCCTCGACATTTCGACGCCGGTGCGGCCGCTTTTTGTTCTCGACATTTTCATTATGCGCTGTATTTTTCGCCCGGCTTTTTTCGGGACTGCGCAGTGTTCGCTGCGAGAATCGGCGGAGTCGAGTAAGACGTCTGAACTAAATCGTGGTGGAGTGTGCGACAATCCCGAGGGATGAAAAAGTAAGTGTCTTTCGATGAGTTTGACCTTTTCTGGGGAGAGGGATGCAAAAAGTGTAACGACAATGTCGAAGACGCGGTAATGATTGAATGGACGACGTGCGAAACTCGTCAAGGAGTGAAAATTCGACATGACGGGGTCTGACGATGAAAATTTTAACGCGGCCATTTACCTATTGTCACGTTTCCGTTTTCCGACGCGTCGGAGCGGCGTCGTGACACTAAGCGCCGACAAAGTTTGTCGACGAAATCATTGGTTTGACGTGCGAAGCAGCCAAAAGGTCGTCAAGGAACAAATTACGGCCGTCGACTGTCGACCTGGAACATTACGCTATCGTCTATCGCCAGCAAAAATTTCAACGCGCCTCCCCTTCGCGTCGCGAGTTGTTTGGACGCGTAGAAAATTCGTACCACAGGCGGACCGAACTCGTTTCGACGTTGAGATATCGCCGGAGCCTCGTTTCGGGCGAGACCGAGCGAAAGAATCAATGAAATCCGTCAGCCCTCCCATTTTGCTCTCTTTGTTTCGTAACAGTGTCTCATCTATCGTTAGCCTCTCGAGCGAAACGTTCAAAATGCCGGGCCGTGAATTCCGGCAGCTCGTCATCTCCGTCGTTTTACTAAATAAACCCGCCGGCCAAAACGTTTCTCGGAACGCGAACTCGCGGGGCTTATTTCATCGCGTCACCAGATATTGTGTTCTTAGATAATTGTGCGTGCACTTGAGTGCCGGCGCAAAACTGCAAATATCTCTCGGCGCAGTCACTTATGTACTGGGACGTCGGTAACGGTCATATTATTCGAACTGGCAGCCACAGGGTCGCCGGCATGCGCGTGCGAGCAAATTGTCTCAGCTTTGGTTCTCGTTTTCAGCCGTAGGCCTTACTGCATCGGCCGAGTTCCCGCATGGATGGCCTTTATAGTCCGGAGAACAAACGGCTGACATAATGATGCCAAGCATAAGAGCAACGTGCGACTGCGTATATTAGGATCTATTAATATGCAGTCAGTGCAAGTCAGATGTTCGTGTGGCTTTAGTTGCTTGTCACACATTAGCTGGCGCCCAACACACGCAGATCTTCGGAGTGGAATGAGAAAGATGAGAGGAGCAGAGAGTGTGTTGGTTGGAGGAAGTGAGATAAAGGAGACGAGAAGAGAGAGAGAGAGAGAGAAAGGAAGAGTCGCGAGTATCATACGATAGGCAGTGCGCTGTCAGTGATCATATATGACGTGAACTTCTCTATGTCCGTCTGTCAGCACTCCCCTTTCGCGAGTTACGCTATATTTCATAGCGCGCCGACGATTCGCGGCGCAAACTGGGACGACACTTTTCCTCGCGATTAATCGTGAGCTACGTTCTACGAGGAGACGCTCTCACGTTGAATAGCGCAACGGCTTCATATAATTCTTGCCGCGCGCCGCGTTCTCACGTTAAGAGGTGCATCAGATTATTCTAGTTTTCATTACTTACGGGGGAGTCTAAAAAATGACAGCGTCTTCGTCGAATTTCTTCTTGGCCACATTGACGGTGCGGCGGAAATATTTGTTTTAAATACTTGACGCGTCATTTTTCATAAATTCAGTTGATTCGTCGTACATGTTTATCGTTAAATTTACTTTGCTTCGACGCATAATACATTAAAATATAAAATTAAAACTAGAACTGTTCTAGTTTTCATTACTTTCGGTTGTGTATAAAAAATGACAGCGGCTTCATCTAATTTCTTCTCGGCCGCATTGACGGTGCGGCGGAAATATTTTTTTTAAATACTAGACGCGTCATTTTTCATAAAATCCGTTGATTTATAGTACATATTTACCGTTAAGTTTACTTTGTTTCAACGCATAACACATTAAAAGTAGAAGTAAAAAGCTAGAACTGCTTTAGTTTTCATTACTTCCGGTGGTGTCTAAACAATGACAGCGGTTCATCGAATTTCTTTTCTGCGGCCACATTGACGGTGCGGCCGAAATATTATTTTTTTAAATACTAAACACGTCATTTTTCAACGATTCCTTCTATTCGTCGTACATGTTTAGCGTTAAGTTTATTTTGCTTCAACGCATAACACGTTGAAAGTAGAAGTAAAAGGCTAGAACTATTATAGTTTTCATTATTTTCGGCGGTGTCTAAAAAATGACAGCGGCTTCACCGAATTTCTTCTCGACCACATTGACGGGGCGGCGAAATTTTTTTTTTTAAATACTAGACGCGTAATTTTTCATTAATTCTGTTGATTCGGTGCACATGTTTACCGTTAAGTTTACTTTGCTTCGACGCATAATACATTAAAAATAGAAGTAAAACGCTAGAACTGTTTGAGTTTTCATTACTTTTGGTGATATCTGAAAAAATGACAGCGGCTTCATCGAATTTCTTCTCTGCGACCATTTTGACGGGGCGGCGGAAATATTTTTTTTTAATGCTAGACGCATCATTTTTCATAAATTCCGATGATTCGTCGCACATGTTTACGGTTAAGCTTACTTTGCTTCGACGCATAATACGTTAAAAGTAAAAGTAAAAAGCTATAACTGTTCTAGTTTTCATTACTTTCGGCGGTGTGTAAGAAATGACATCGAATTTCTTCTCGGCCACTTTGACAGTGCGGCGAAAATATTGCTTTTTAAATACTTGACGCGTCATTTTTCATCAAATCCGTTGATTTGTTGTACATATTTACCGTTAAGTTTACTTTGCTCCGACGCGTAATACGTTAAAAGTAAAAGTAAAAAGCTAGAACTGTATCTCGTGCAAATGTACGCGGTTTATTATCCCGTCAAGAGCGATTCCGAGAATCTGTCGGCGCTCACTGTATTCGTTCTTGCCGCGATTGCGATGTAAACGGCGATCCGAACCGTAATTCGCCGCGCGTAATCGATGTAACACGTGCGCGTTTAGGACTGGTTTTCTAAAACGCGCAGTCTCTTTCCGGAAAACCACACAATCGGCGCTCGCTTAAACACAGACACGCGAGTCAGTTCCAATAGAGGGTATAAAATCCACCGTGACTCTTGATAACGCTCGCCTATCGACGGACTCTCTTCTAACGTCAAACAGGAACGATGATTCGTCAAATATTTGACGAAACTTTGCACCGCTTATCGTACACTGTTATTCACTGTGCATCTTACGATCTCACTTCTGAGTCAGCAGACTTCGTGTCAACGTGCGACTGAACTTCGCCGCACAATTTTCAACGTGACGGACATTAATAGGCGAAGTTTGCGATTACGCGCGCGTCTCTATCTTCAACCGCATGTTTTCGCTCATTTTCGTCTTGCTTTTTTCGGTTAATTGACACGTTGATTGCCGTGGTGGTCATCAGTGACCAATGCAAAAGTTCTCACAAAAAAAATGCAAAAAATACCCAATCGGTAGCATTTATAATTTTGTAAACGCAATTAATATTAAATAGTGATTCATTTCTTTGCTCTCCGATACCTTCGCATTATTTTCATTTTGCATAGTTCAGTCATATCTTGTAGTACTTCATCACGTTGCGGTTTTAATATAGTAAAATACGCACGCCTGTCAACGTGTTAATCGATGCACCCATTGAATTTGTTGCATACCCGGGTGTCTTTCTAATTCAGCAAACTTTGAAGTGTCAGCGGCTAAATATCGCTGTACGAAATTTCGGTTTAACAGGCAACAACCCTTTCGACACTGACAATAACTAGTCACCGAACGTCAAGCACTTGCAGTGTGCTACTAATGAGCACAATCTTTCGCAAAAACTGCACATTACTGTAGGATTTAAACACGTGAAACTAGAAAGTATAATATTTATAAACGATAACAACACAATCAAGCCATTTTAGTCTTTTGCTAAACTTTTGCCGTTTCGTCTTTACGTTTCGTCGCCAACTGACTACTACGCAACCAAATAACACATTTCAACAAATTCATCACCTATGATATCTCAATGCAATAATTGCGGATCATAGGTGACTTTCGCTCGCCAATTAGATGACCCTGTATTTGAGATCCTACATTTATTTTGCCTAACAAATTCGGTGTTCTTACTTATATTCAATAATTATCTGTCTCTCGCGACATATTTAGTTTCCTACGGTTCCCCGAATAACGTGCAGCGACCTTCACAAGATACATCAACATCAAACCGTATGCCCCCATACACCTATCTAATCGCCAAAACCAACCATTTCCAAATTATCGAACAAATTTTAACGACGGCTACTTTTCGTATTTAACCTCGCCTAGTAATTAAGCATCATACGTGACCTTTGCTCGCCAATTAGAGGGCCCTGTAATTGAGATCCTACATTACCGTATAAGGACGTTACTTTATGTCATCGTTGAGAAAGCATGAGACATTCCGCTTTGTTCCCGACGAACGTACGCTCGCTGCTACCCCATAGAGCGGCAGGGTATTCGCAACAAAGTCCGCCGCAGCGAAAGGGTTAATAGACAGAATTAGCGATTACGTGTGCGCCTCTGTCTTCCAGCGCGCGTTTTCGCTCGTTTTATTCGTGCCTTAGCCGGGCGATTAATCGACGTCCGATAATCGACGAATTTAATGAGTAATAAATCGATGCGTCCATTGAATTTCCGCCATATAGGCGCGCACATAGGCAAGCAGCTTCTATCCCATTTCCTCGGCCGGTTAAAACCGCGCGTAGCGTACCCGGGCGATTAAGCGTTTCCTGTTTAGATGGTAGCCACACGGCTAGAGCGCTGAGAATGGAAAATGTTCGAAATGGATATACGAGCGTCAGGTAGCCAGCGGATTCAGTAAAACGGAGTAGTTTATAGTAACAAGTTCTTATCTCGACGTGGTCAGGCGAGGCTTAGTTATGCTTAATGGCAAATATAAACGATCCGCGCGAGGTTTATGCCGGGGCAGATCGAAATCGCCGAGGCGTGTCCGCGGTTTTTGTGCTCGCTTCCACGCGTCGTTTCTTTTCTCGCTTTTTTTTTCTGTCACTGCCCTTCTCGCGGGGCCAATTTTCATGCTCACTTCTCCTAATTGCGCGCGGCGACTGCATCATCGCGATACGCCGCACTCGTAAAATCGTATTTCGCGCGTGTATGATTCTATCAGCGGAGTTTCGTCGACTTTTATGACGCTGAATTCAATTTGACGGGTGAAAAACGAGTGAGTCGGGTTCCTCGAATAAATTCTGCCGGCGAGTGTGGCGATCGGGCGGCGGGAGTCAATGAAAAATGAATTCGCATACGAATTAACTACGCGACGAGATAAGGTTGCGTGTCGCTGTGCGGCCGATACAAATTCATATTAGAATTATCGGCGAAAGTAACTGCGGAGCGGATTTCAGATGAAAATGAATTGCGTGGAAAATAAATGCGCGCTGCCGATCGACTTCCGCGGATGAATCCAATAAATTCTGCGACTCACTAATATGTGAATCCTCGCAGGATATTCAACCACTTCCCATCTGACGGGCCATACGTGCCCCATGCTTTCAAGTGATTTACTTTTAAATTATATATAGTATCTTATCCAGATATATCTCTATTATATCCAGTATTCTCTCCCGCAAGTAAAAAGTGAAGTAATTAAAAAGAAACGTGGAGTATAAAACGACCCGAAGGCGATAACCGGCTGAAGTCAAACAGTCCGATCTCGAGCATAACGTCGGCGCGTGAATTCCAAAGGCTAAGTTTCTAGCCGTCGTTACACATAATCACCACCCCGCGTTGTGATTGTTTAAATCAGGCCTATCCGTTTCGGCCGACACTCAACAAACGCGCATCCTCTACGCGCGAGGGAAAATAAACCGGGGCCGATAGCAGTGAAACAGTGGAAAAAAGTCGAGTTTATCCTCGAGCTCTTCGAAGTCAATGAATTAGACGGACAGCGGGGCGAGAAAAACAAACGCACGGCGCAAGGCGATCAGCGGCGAGATTTTCGATAAGGTTCGGCAGAGAAGAGAATTCGGGGGTTCGCGAGAAAAAGAGTACGAAGTCGGTGGAGGTACGTTGTATCGTTATGAAGACTGACTGCCTACGTCGAAGCACTCGCAGCCGTCGGGACGTTTCAGTGTCCGACGGAAGGTGATTATGAACGTTCCAGTACATTTAGCGACGTGTTCCTATCGGCCCGCAGAGCTTTCCATGCTCGACCATTTTCGAGCACAGCCACTCGCCCGGATAACTTAATTCCCGCGACGTTTCATTCTGCAGTTGATTTTACGATCATTTGTTATTATCGCGCAAGATCCCCGCGGCGTTATGAGAAATGTCTTGCGGTGTCACGCGAGATGGAAGATTGTAGCGCTAAAAGATTTTCGCTCGTCATTTTCTTCGCGGGAGAGGCCTTACACACGCATACGCCGTAACTCTTTCGCCTGTCCGAACTGAATCTCGGCCGTTGCACGTCTCAGTCTTATTCCTGTCGCGGAATATTTATCATGACGCATTCCTCAAGAGACGTTCGCGAAACGCCATTGTTCCCCTCGGCGCTTAATAATGCTTCAGCCACCGCGACTCTCGTCTCGCTGACCGTCTCGGTATATTGTCTTACTTTGACATTGCACAATTGCTTCGCGTTTTTCGAGGCGGATGGAAATGAAGAACGTCGGGGCCGTTGAATTTGTCAGTAGTCCGATGGCATGTTGGGAATCGAAGGGATTTAGTACGATTAAGCGTAATAATTTTGTTAAGTATAAAGGATAGTTGAACGCAGAGACGGAATCTCGCGAATCACGGTTTTCAGCTATTCGGAGTAAACAATTTTATATAGAAGTACAGTGGAAAAATAGTCGAGCTATATATTAACGCATTTTCAGCGTAAACAAGTGGACTAAATGTAAATTATTTACGTGTGTACTGCTCAGCTATATCTATGCGTAATTGACGGGTTTCACGGAATTAGTTGAGTTACTCCAAATTCTTACAAGGCTTTCGCGTATGGATACTGTAAAGTAGCGACTATCACCTGTGGATACACGCGTTTCAATATGACATTATGATATGTTGTAGAATTTTGGTACGAAGTTTTAAGAGTAACATTCTCGTGAAAAGCGAAAGATCTTGATCAGCGTAGACATATAATCTGCTAATGCTATAATATTTTCAAGTAAGCGCTCGCAGTTACGTCAGTTGTAAACTAAATTCACACAGCCACTGCACTTGTAGGAAAGACGCGCTGTACACTGATATAATTTCATACGAGTAATACACGCCTATACCAGATGCAAAATATTCATTTGTTTTCTGTTCAGCAATTCGATAGGTTAATTTACGCGTATTACGAAATCAGGCAAGTTAAACCAAACTCGCATAAGACCGCATTTTTCGACCGCTCTTAAGCATTTCCGCAAAACACATTTTATCAATACCGCAAAGTAACGTCTATCAGCTGTCGATACGCGCATTTTAATGAGACTACGTAATGCACCTGACGCCGTCGTTGCTTTCGGCAGTATTGACTTACGTCCTGCAGGGCACAAGGTACCGAAGGTACGTTCGAGAAGGTCGACACTTTCGTTTGGTGAAAATCGCGCGGACAATTGTTCGGGTCGGCAAGGTTCCGACATCGGTCGCCTAATTGAAAATTTTATACCTCCGCTGACAGTTATGTCCTATTAGTGTCCGCAGGCCCACGATAACGGCGCCGACTTTCAGAGACCTCGGCGCGTGTTCTTTACGCGCGTTCTCTCGAAATTACTGGCGCGTTGCAAATTCACCCTACGCACCGACGCGAGACAATGACGCGGCACGAATTGCGATCGATTTATGAGAGTATAGACACGCGGGGGTTGGCCTACGATGCCTTCGCTTGCGGTCAAACAAATCAGGCGGATGTACCTGTACCGATGGAACGTTAATATGCCTGAGATAACGAACGAACGCTGGCACAGACTCCGAATGATCGACCCGTGGCCTTGAGATCCGCATCGGAGCGACTCCGTTACGCATTCATCGTTATAATATTGCAACTAGGGGTGTAGAATGTGGGTTACGCGGTTACCTGACAATTGGCGAAACGTTTCAATTACATCGTGAACAGATCTGTGTCTGGCAGGGTGCTGGTAGCATAACGTTCCAGTAATGGTACCAAGATAACGGGGGCAAAGGACAAGCCCCTCACGTTTTTTGTCGCAATACTCGCTCGCGGACGTGTAAGTTCACTGTAAATTTCTCACTTACGACTCTCTTTCGCGACGCTTCCAACGGGATTTATCAGGAGAGGCCCCTGGACAAGTTCCTCCTCAAGGTGGGCACGACTCGGTCGGGCCTGCTTTCTCCGTGACATCCCTTCTAGTCTTGGTTCCCAGCACCGTTCCTCCTCTGCCGAGAGAATAGCCGTTCCTTGCCGACGGTAGTCGGCCGCGAACCTTTCCACGTTCTTGACGCTTCCCAGTTTCTTCGCACCCCGAACTCTCGCCGTTCGGTTCTCAAATACGGTCCCTCGTGCCACCGGCCAGCAACTGTCCACCGCCAGGTCGCGAGGACAACATGTCTACAAAGTTCCACACTTCCGACCCTCCCGGTGTTCGATCCGTAGGTACGCGAAACCCCTCGGACTCTTACCACGCGACACAATCTACACTGTACGGGAGTGACACCACCCCCCGATCGGTAATCCACTGCCTTGACGATTCCATGCGTCGCGCTTAACACGGCCGCGGCGAGAGAGAAAGAAAGACGAGAGGAGAGGAGAAGAAAGAAAGAGGAAGACGACAGTCTCGCCCGCCGGCCGGCTGACTACACGCGCACCTTGTCAACTCGGCCAGTAATCCATAGAAACTCTCGTCTCGCTTCTTCGCCACGAGGATGTCTAAACCCTCTAACCCATCCCCCACTGTCTATGCACCTAGACGCCCAGACCTTTGCACCTACTGGCCGCGCGTCTACTTTTACGAACGCAGAAGCACGATCGAAAGCGACAAGAGTCTGTGCTCTGTGCCGCTTCTGCGAAGCACGGGAACGGCAGCGTTGGCACAAAGTTTTCACCGTTAGTCGCACTCGCTATCTTCCGCCGCGGCACACGTGGTTGTCAAGCGCGCGTGCCGCGTTGTTCCCTACTGTTCGCGTTCGTCGTTGTTGTCGTTGGCTCACTGCACGTTTCTTCAAGCCTCCCTCTGCTGCGCACTCTTCAAACACTCGGCACTCGTGCGCACAACCACCTCCTCCCTGTCGATCCCTTGTCTCGCCTAATTTATACCCCGCGGCGTATAAATCATCGGACATCCATGTCGCGGCTTAAATCTTCCTGAAATCCGCAAACTCGTCGACGCTCACTATCGTTCTTCACTGACGGTTCTGTGTCACCTTTACGCTACTAAGATATCTCCGATGCATGTATACATTCAGCGGCGCCTGTAACGAAAACCCGCAAACTGACCTCACGTCCTCGCCACCCACCACAAGATTCGCAAAATTCGTCAGATTCGCACGGTGTCGACTCGCGCATTACGGCAACTAGCGATTCGCACACGCGGGCAGCACGTACAGACAAAACTGTTGTGTAGGTGTCACACTCTGACGAGCCGAAACGGTCGCGTATGGGTGCATACGTTCTGAACGTAGCCTCGCGTACGTATACGTGTGTGTGTGTGTGTGTGTGTGTACTCTATATCTCGCGCGAAATCCGCGGCTCTGATGTGCCTCGAGTCGGCCGGACGACGGACGGACCAGCTCTGGGCCCGACGTCGGGACGCCCCTCTCCTCCGACGTGGACGAAGAGGGAGAGGGGAGCTACTCCCTGCGCGCGCTTTTCCCCCCACCCCGACTCCGCGTTTCCCACTACCGGAGACTCGGGTTCTCTCCTCCTCGCCCCACGCGACCCTACCTTTCGATGTCCCCACCACCCACGCCAACGCCGCCACCACCACCACTTCGATAGATCCACCCTTGCGTACGTCAGACTCCACGCGTATTACAGCGTGTGCATGTACGTCCAACGCACAGGCGCGATGACTGATATCGCACGCGCGTCGGTTCTGCCAGAAATTCGGAACGCGAGCGCATATGAAATCTGATGACTGTGACGTTACGAGCCGATGTTATCGTTACGTTACGTTATCATCGTACGGCGTTGACGTTGAATGTGAACGTGGAGTAGCGTGTGTTGCATAGAAGGTGCGAGGGTGGTGCGGATTTTCGAAGGTGAATGAGTGAAGGTTTCGACGGTGTTGCGTTTTTTGCTGCGCTCTGTCTCGGTCGTGCATGATCTCGACGCACTTGGCCTTTCTGTCTTTCCGTTTTCTCTCTTCTCCGTTCTTTCCCCTCATATCGTCCTTTCTCGTCCTCCCACTCGATCTGTCTTTCTCTCTGTCTTATACCCTTTCCGAACTCACAATACCCCCACCGGGAACGCTCGACTTGGGGGGAGGGGGCGTGGCCTACGCCAACCCCTGTCCCGCCCCCTTATGCATTATTATAGCAAGCCACTCGTGTCTCTATGATTTTATATGCCGTGTCTCTCCGTGAATATTCTACGCTGCCTGATCGTTCCCTCCTACCGTTCGCTACTCTCTATGCGCGGAGGGTACTCGGCAACCCCCAATGGTGTCGCGTTTGAGGTGGCTAATGATCGTCTTCTTTCGGCGTGTTCTGAAGAAACAATTGAACAGAACGATGAGAATAAACCCATGCTTCGTGACTTGTTCGAAATCGCATTGCTCTCGTGGTACACGTTTACGCCTATCAACTAAGATCTCTTTCCCTCACACGCGTCCGGCCGAATTCAATTAAACGCTTTCGCATCATAACTGATTATGGCAGCGTTCGTATCTTAACACGCGGGACTATCTGGCTGACGCATTAGCGCTTGCACTTTCTTTCTCAACCAGCGTTACTCGTGCCCAATGAAAGTGGCCGCCCCCGTGATAAAGCCATCGACGTCCAGCAACGAAGACAGAACGATTGTCGTCATGCAAGAGTAACCATCGAACACGTCCGTGCTCGGGTTCGTCAGTGGAGAAATCCTGTCTGTTATTGATCTATTCTCGGTATAGCATTGCGTTGCGCGGCGTGCGGCAACAACGATAGAACGCGAACGCAGGAAGAACGTGGTGGGTCCCAGCAGCCATAACGCTGTGCTATTCCGACACGCTGCGATGCCTTATGGCGTCGATGTACCTTTAATTCTCGGGAGCTATGTAATGCCGAGCGCGTTCATTTTCATTTATTCGGACACGAGCCGCCCGCCTGATTAAAGGAGACAGTGAAAAGTTGGGAAAAAACGAGTTTGTAAAGACTGCCAGGTTCCTTTAGGGTGATCAATGTTTCATTCTAACAGGCTTCATTGTGTTTCAGCGTTACAGCATGCTGTGTGATATTAAATATTAATCGGTTACAATTGGATATAGTGGGTGTTAAGTAGGTTTCCGCGGTACTGGATGCTATTATGTTTAATTTCTATTTTATTTTACGTACATACAAGTTTGATCGGTTACTTTAGAATTAAAGTAGAATATAAGGTGTTTGAAATAATAGTTCCATTTGTAGTATAGTTCCATTCAACTTTCACACGACATTACATATATAAGTTTCTCTAATTAGACTACAGTCAAACCAGAATACAATTTATTCGCCAGGGCCGTTTCATATTTTCACAGCAGTCGCTTTCTTTCCATTCATCAATCTTTATCTTCTTAATTATCCAGCAAAACTTAGATACAATCCATTTTACAAACCTGTACTGCAGCGGTCTTCTAATCAATCTCGTACGTTTGATTTCTTCTCTGTCTCCATTACATCCCATCGATTACTTTACAACCTCATTGCCATACATTACATTTACAAAGCCCGTTACCGCTCACAATAATCGCTTTCTCTTAACTTACCAATTTCTACACTCTTTTCTTAATTATACCCTGAAAAAAATCGGGCAAAATGCGTTTTGGTGTCTGACGGATTTGCTCGCAGTGGCAGTCTGGTTCTAACCGATTTCGTTATGTTCGATTTCCACTGTATTTTGCCGTGGAACGTGTGCGGAGAGGAGGAAGAACAGGTGGGTCGTGGGAGCAGTTGTCGATTCCGGCGGAAGACTGGGAGAACGTGGAAAGGAGGCAAAGAGGGAAGGTTGCGGTAAAGGAGTGACGGAGAGGGGTTCTGACTGAGCAGCAGATTGGGGTAAGGCGAGAAGGCCAGGACCGTAGATGGGGTATGCCACAACGGTCGGTACCTTCCTCCTATGTATGAATGAGATCCCCAGCTTGATGGTACCTGCGTTTTGAGGTCGACGGAGACGTTGCTTATGTTTGGTCTGGAGATGGAAGTGCGGATGTGTAGAGGAAGGTTAAAGAGAATGTTATGTGAAGAGGTGATTGTAGAGTGTAATGTTAAACTGAGAGCTGCATTGTCTTTGGTTGTAGCTAAGTAAGTGTTGGCTAAGTTGAATGAGGGATAATATGCTTTTTTATGATTTTTTCTTAACTTTCGTGATAGGAGAATGTGGGATACCGAGGGAGTGGTGAAGGTCAAGTGGTATGTGCACGTAGTTATGTAAAACTGCACTTTTATTATTGCGGGAGCAGTAATCCATTTACCGTGCATCGCGCAAATCTTATGAATTTTATGTGAAGAGGTAATTGTAGAGTGTAATGTTAAACTGAGAGCTGCATTGTCTTTGGTTGTAGCTAAGTAAGTGCTGGCTGAGTTTAATGGAGGATAATATGCTTTTTTATATTTTTCTCGTAATTTTCGTAATTGAAGAATGTAATATGTCGAGGGGGTGGTGAAGGCCAAGTGGTGTATGCACGTAGTTATGTAAAACTACACTTTTATTATTGCAAGGGCAGTAATCCATTTGCCGTGCATCGCGCAAATCTTATGAATGTTATGTGAAGAGGTGATTGTAGAGTGTAATGTTAAACTGAGAGCTGCATTGTCTTTGGTTGTAGCTAAGTAAGTGTTGGTTGAGTTTAATGGGGGATAATATGCTTTTTAATGTCTTTTTCTTAATTTTCGTGATCGGAGAATATGGGATGTCGAGGGGGTAGTGAAGGTCAAATGTGTACACATAGTTACGTACAAATGCACTTTTATTATTGCGCGGGTAGCAATGCATTTGCCGTGCATCGCGCAAATCTTATTATGTGAAGAGGTGATTGTAGAATGTAATGTTGAACTGAGAGCTGTATTGTCGTCTTTGGTTGTGTTTTTTCCTTAATTTTCGTGATAGGAGAATGTAGGATGTCGAGAGGGTGGTGAAGGTCAAGTGTGTACACATAGTTACGTACAAATGCACTTTTATTATTGCGCGGGTAGTAATGCATTTGCCGTGCATCGCGCAAATCTTATTATGTGAAGAGGTGATTGTAGAGTGTAATGTTAAACTGAGAGCTGTATTGTCGTCTTTGGTTGTGTTTTTTCCTTAATTTTCGTGATAGGAGAATGTAGGATGTCGAGGGGGTGGTGAAGTGTACGTAGTTACGTACAAATGCGATTTTATTATTGCGAGGGCAGTAATATTTGCCGTGCATCGCGTCAATTTATTCACCGTTTGCGTTGTGAGTGATAGTCGTCGGATATGATGGCATTTTCTAAGTAGACAGGGTATTTGCTGCGCGAGAAATAAGCTTCCCTCGGGTAATATGGTTCTTTCGTACTTTACGGTACGATGTGTTTTCACATTTCACGAATGTGTTCTTTAGTGAATGGGAGACTACGTCAAATTTTATATTATTGAGCATTAATAATGTTGTGCAATTCCAAGCGCAGCCTTTCAAAATATTCGCAGTGGGTAGTGATAATTATTTTATAAATGCAGTTATTGTTAGAATAGTGATGCGATTCTTTGGCATACTTGCCATTATTTCATTTTGCCTCTGTCAAACATTGTAGTATTTCTAATGTTCTAATACGGCGTCAACGTGTTAATTTCTTCAAAGGCGCACTCGTCTGATATTGAATGTGTTGCACCACAACTTGCAAATGTAAAAACGATAATTCAGACATTGGTATATTACCACGTTTACTGTTCTTGACAGTGAATCTGTTAAAATCGTTCTACCTTTAAAGCTTAACCGCGTTGCGCAATTTCAACTGTACATTTTCATCGTCTCCTCTTTAACTAACTTCTTTCCAAACACACCACAGTACCTCGAGCCCACTCTTTTCACGCCGAATACTTCTCACCATGTAAACTCGAACATTTCTAAACAACACCACTGCTGCCCGTTATTACACTTTACTACACCAAACTATTTTTTAAACCCCCATAGTACTTTAAACACACTCTTCCATCAGTGAATACTTCATATCACGTAAATTTGGAAATTACAACACAACAACACAGACGATTGATATCAACAGGTTTACCTGCCATGCGTCATATATATTTAATTTTGCAAATCCACTATGAATCATATGTACCATACGGATAGTAAGCGTGTTATAATCAAACCATCTTATAACTTATCCATACAACAAAAACCTAACTCAGACAATTAATATCAACAGGTTCACTTGCCATGCATCATACATGCTTAATTTTGCTATGTTTTAATTTTGATTATAATCCTTTAAAATTTATCCATACAACAAAATGTCAACTGCAGCCTCTTATTATCTCCTGTTCATTCAACTTTTTCAAAGCACCCAACACTACCTTGACCACCCGAATATTTCATACCACGTCAACTTGATTATTAAACGTTTCTCCACCCAACTTATTTCCAAACGCCCCACAGTATCTCAGACACTTTTTCCAACACCGAATACATCGTATCGCGTCAACTTGCACATTGAAAACGACAACCCAGATGTCGGTTATTAAACTCGTTCCACCTTTAAGCCTCACCTACCGCGTTAATCATCCGCGTCAACGTTTCTTAGTGCGTTATCAGCTACCTCAATCACCGGTCCTCCCCGACTTTCTTGGGAAACATTAAATCGGGAATGCAGGCTCCTCTCTTCCGTTTGCCTCGAAAAGTTATCGTCCCGCCGGCTCGTAATTTTCGCGCAAAAGATCCTAAGGCCGGCAGGCGAACGTCGGTCGAGGGTAAGTGCGCACAGGTAGGTCCGAGGTGCAGGGAGGAGAGAAAAAAAAGGGTGGCTGATTCTTCTTCCACACGGCGTCGGTGACGTTGGACAGGCGCCGGCGCCGGGACTCTGACACCTGCAACCCCAGCATTGCGCTTCTCTCTCGGGATTAGCTTTTGGCACTATACCTGTTTGCTTAGTTACTCCGTGCGCCCTTTTGCCACCGGCACCAATAGTAGACGATGGCCGTTCAATTAGCTGGTGTCAAAAATGTCGCCCCTGCGCGGCAAAGTTGCTTAGGTACAGGTAGAAGAAATTTCTCTTAGTTTCGGGAAGGTTTATTGCGTTTTGAGTAAACATCCGAGTGATCAATATAAAGTGGCCACGTGAATTTGTTGCAATTGTGCGATTGATATAGTATATATGGTGTAATGTAGAATTGCAAGGATTTAATTTTACGGTGTATTTGAGTAGTGTACGTGCTTTTTTTTGTTATTAAGAGCACTTAATAGTTGTTGCGACTCCAGCATTGCGCTTTTTTGCTCGGGATTAGATTTTGGCACTATACCTGTTTGCTTAGTTACTCCGTGCGCCCTTTTTCCACCGGCACCAATAGTAGACGATGGCCGTTCAATTAGCTGGTGTCAAAAATGTCGCCCCTGCGCGGCGAACTTGCTTAGGTACAGGTAGAAGAAATTTCTCTTAGTTTCGGGAAGGTTTATTGCATTTTAAGTAAACATCCGAGTGATCAATATACACGGTGCTCACTGGCAATGTGAATTTGTTGCAATTGTGCGATTGATGTAGTATATATGGTGGTGATAATGATGGTGTAGTATATATGGTGCTGATTATGATGATGCAGTACATATAATGATGGCAGTGTGAAATTACTTTCAATGATTTATTTTTAGGATGCATTTGAGTAGTGTACGTGCTTCTTTTCCTGCTATTAAGAGCACTCGACTGTTATTCAATTAGCTGACTTCGAAACTTGTCAAATAATCTTGTCAAAATTCGTGACTAATTTGGCATTACTGTGAAATTAAGTTCATTCATATAACATCTTAGTTCTCAATTCGATCGTCATGTACATGCTTCGAATGAATGTAATTGCACCCAAATATTTTCTAATAGAAGACGAAAAGACATATATATTGCGATTGGTAATGAAGATACAAGGTTAGTAAGATTCTATGATTTCATTGGTCGGTAAGCGTCATAAAGCACTTGCCTAATTTTCACATTCTTCCCTTTTAACTTTTAACGCAACTGAAATATGCATGACGAGGTCGGCGATGTAGGCGGAACTGCGTCGGACACGATATGTTTCGCACACACTATCGACTCTCGAATCCCAATGATCCTGGCATTAAAGGACCGCAGAAAATCCACTGCAGCAGGTGGCGGCAGGCACCTTTTCACTTCGTACGCCCCATCTCACCTTCTCTCTTTCTCTCTCGCATGTGCCGCTTTTGTGGTCTTCTTTTTCCCTTCGAAGCCGTTCTCTCTCTCACTCCCTCCCTGCAACTCACTCTCTCCGTTGCTCTATACGCGAACGTGGGGTGTTAACGCTATTCAGGGGAAGGGGCCTCAGCAAATTGACGCCGTTTAGATTGCGTTGCATTCAATTAGGTCGCGGAGAAGCTGCCGGATAAAAACACGCACGTTCGCGGACCTTCTTGCTCTCACTCTCGCTCACACCACACACGACCCCTTTCCTTTTTCCCCTTTTTCCTACTTTGTTCGGTCGACACGTACATTTAGATTTGCGTAATCTTTGTCCCGCCGTTGTCGGTAGCGTTATTCCGGCGAGTCGGACAGAGCGAAGGTGTGTGAGCCTTTGACACTTCGGCGGTGCGGATAGAGTGCTTGTTGCCGGGGATAAAGAGTGTCATCATGATTTCACTGGAATTTCGTTGCTTTTTAGTTGACAGCTCTATAATTCTCTCTGCTGTGTATTCGGAAGCGCGTAAAAAATGAGACCGTCCGAATTGTGTTTCATACAATTTGTTTCAGCGTGTAACCGTACTTGATGACGAACTTGTCATATTTAGTTGATAGGGTTATTTGTGTTATGACACTTCGGCGGTGCGGATAGAGTACTTGTTGCCGGGGATAAAGAGTGTCATCATGATTTCACTGGAATTTCGTTGCTTTTTAGTTGACAGCTCTATAATTCTCTCTGCTGTGTATTCTTGCTCTCACTCTCGCGTAAAACATGAGACCGTCCGAATTTGTTTCTTTTTCCAATTTGTTTCAGCGTGTAACCGTACTTGATGACGAATCTTGTCGGTAGCGTTATTTAGTTGATAGGGTTATTGTGTGTTATGACACTTCGGCGGTGCGGATAGAGTACTTGTTGCCGGGGATAAAGAGTGTCATCATGATTTCACTGGAATTTCGTTGCTTTTTAGTTGACAGCTCTATAATTCTCTCTGCTGTGTATTCGGAAGCGCGTAAAAAATGAGACCGTCCGTATTGTGTTTCATACAATTTGTTTCAGCGTGTAATCGTACTTGACGACAAACTTGTCATATTTAGTTGATAGGGTTATTTATAAACACCAAGCCCCCTTTCGCAGTCTTCTGAAGCGAGGTACGGATCCCATCACAGCCCTAACTTGCTCTCAGACACAAGACACGGAGTCTCACGCTCACTGAACGCGAATCCGAGATTGTCCTCGAATATTCGAAACTCGCCGAATTCCGAATTGGGAGAAGCGCGCCGACAGAATCTGAAACGGGGGTCGATGCCGCTTGGGGGGAGAAGTCGGGCTTATGGCTCCGGTGGCAAAAGAATAGATATGACGTATTCATGAGGATTGGCGCGGGTTTGTCAGGCAGATGGCGCAGCGATAGCGACCGGGACCCCGAAGAAAAACACGAAATAGTTGTGCCTCGCTCGAGGCGAGACCGGACCTGTTTTCTATCACCTTTCTTCGCCTCTGCTCTACTCGGGGTATATATACGCCGAACCCCTCCCCTGCCTCCTCTTTCTCGCAATAAAATCCGATTTGACGTCAATTTATCTACGGATATTTCTGTCGGCACGATTCTCCCGCTCGCCGTCTCTTTCCGCTTCGAACCTTCTTGCCTCGTTCTTCTTACCCCGCGTCTCCCTCGCTCCGTCCCACTCGACGCATTTCGATCTCTCTCTCTTTCCATCCTCCTGTTTTTCCATTAGCGATCCGTTCGCCGCTTAAAGACGACAGTCGTGGAAGCACGTTGCGCATGAATTTCGCTTGTAAACTACTTTTTCGCGTTGCGCCGGCTTTTTGCCCCGCCGCCTTTAGCCTGTCGCTAATAAGATGGTCGAAGTAACTGATCTGGATCGTTAAGGTTGTGCCCGTTCGGCACGATATTAAGGAGCCGGATTTATACGCGGATGGTGTCTTTCTTTGACGCTGGCGCAGACTTTCTGCACCTTGGCTTTCCTTTTTCCCGGCTGCTTTGTTTGCCACGCTGGATGAATCCATACAAATTTTATCGATACGATGCACCTTGGCGTTTCGAGGTTCCATCACAACCGTAATCCGAAGAACGTCTCCATCCGGAAAAATGACGATATAAAGGCAAGATATTTCGCTGAAAAAACACAGCCAACCGGGATACAACGGTTAAATTCTCTGTATGACATATCCCCGCTCTTTTCCGCTCTGCTCTACAGCGCTTCGAAAACACTGATCGCGGGCACGGGTACGTTTTTGCGATAAAGGGCGTAAAATTAAATCGCCCGTTTACGAGGCATCCCGCGTTGGGCGCTGGGTATCACCTTTTCAGGGGGTCCACGGAAAAGAGGAGGGCCCGTGGACAAAGCGACACGAACGAGCGAGCGAGCGAGCGAACGAACGAACAAGGGAAAGGACTGGGCTTTGAGAGGGATAAAACGGGAGGCAGAGGGGAACGCGCGATCGGCCGGCAAAAGGACGTTGCTTTATGAGTCGCGGTACAGTGGCGAGAGCCGTATTTGTTGACTGGCTTGTAGGCTTTTGATCTCGTCAGAATGCGCGATGTCTCGGACTCCTTCGTTTCGCTCGTGCGTGATTCTTCTCCTCTCACCGCCTCGCGAACCCGGCGACGGTCTATACTCGCCATAACGTATATAGCTTTACACCTGTATTCGTGTATATGGAGGTTACCGCCTAACGTATATGGGGAGACTGGTGGAACCAGGCCGGCCCGGGAGATCGTCATATCAAGCAAAACATCCAGCTGACAAGACGATTATAAGCGAGCGTGTAGCGGCCGTGGCCCCTTCGGCTTTGCGAGAGGGATAAGCGAGGGAGAGGATGATGGAGAGAATGACGGAGAGAATGACGGGAGAATGATGGCGGAGAGAGAGGGACGTCGGGGCGTCATAACGGCTCGCCGAACGAAATGGGAAGACGTCGACTGTTCGGCCGCTCTTCTTACGCCGACTCGCGTTCCTCCCGTTCTTCTTTTGCCTCCTTCTTCCTCCTGCTTCCTTCGCCCTTCCGAGTGGACGCGGGCTTTTTTACCGACGAAGGTCGCCGCGGTTGCGGGAGCCTTTTCCCTCTCTGCCAATTCCGCTGAGAGTATCATTGAATCCTATGTTTCACTCCCTCTTGCGCACGTCTCAGACTTGGCTTTGGTGCGGAGGATACGTCCAAGGAAAAATTTGTTTTAGGGATGACAGACCTGCGTTGGATGCTTTGATGCAGTTGCGTTGATCTGTGATACGAGGTGGGAGTGGAAGTGGGAGTGAAGATGTTGCTATTATTGGTGTGACGATGGTCAGTAATTGAAGGAGGGGATGCTTTTATTAGATATTCTGTTTTAATTGAATTGGTGTGACGTTGATGATCATTCCTCGTCAATGATGAAGTTGGTCAGTTAACGTCGCGTTTGGTCGTTTTGTGGTTAATGTTGTTTATATTGACAGATATTCTGCTTTTATTAGATATTCTGTTTTAGTTGAATCGGTGGACATGTGTGAAAACGTCACGTTGTATTACTACTAATATTATGAAGGGCTCCATTTCTCGTCAATGATGGAAGCTCTTGTAGTCACGGAGTTGGTCAGTTAACGTCGCGTTTAGTCGTTTTGTGGTTAATGTTGTTTATAACTTTGACATGTGGGGGAACGTAGGTATAAATTCTCGTTAATAGGATTTGAGTAACATTGGACGGAGGCTTGTGATGTCAAGTGGCAAGTACCATCCGACATTCTTGATTCACCGCAGTCTCTCTCGTTTCTTTTGCCAAAGCGTGAGCCACTGACGTCAGCCAGTCTTGCGACATGGAATGAGAATGTAATACCATGCTGTTGCTTATACCGCTCGTGCACGGAAGAGCTCTCACTCTTCTTCGACTTCTTCTTCTGCCTCTGCCCGTTGCCCGTACTTCAAGTTTTTTGCCACCGAAGGTCGCTCCACGAAGTTCTTCCTTTCTCAGCGTCGACCTCGGCAAATCCATGAAGTACTCGCATTTCACTTTTGCCTTAACGTCGTCTTAACCCTTTGACTACGACCGACCTGACATTCATCCCTGAAAACTGCCGTGCTTCGCCGAAAAACTTTCATCATACTCCTGCACCGCCGACATCTGGGAATGTTGCAAAACGTTTACTCAACGTTCACTGCATTTCCTTCCGCCGCTTTTTGCGCAATTTGTAGGATGTCGCATGGTCTAATTTTTTGCCCTACCCCGCAAGAACCGCAATTTGATCGCTGCCATGCTACCGTTGCGCATTACGCACGCCGTCTATTCAGAACATCATTAATACCCTTCAACGTATCGAAAAGGTAATAACAATAATAATGACTCTTCCCCTCGTCGCCGACAACGTGGAAGAAGGTAAGAACGCGCTCTCTCTCAAGGTTGCAGAAAGGAGCCCCGGGTCGGGCCGATCGCGGATCTCGGTCGCATAAATTTGTTTTAATTGCCAGCGACGTTACATTTTGCTTTAATTATGCCGCATTATCTGGGAGGTAAATTAGGTAGGTCCAGAGCTCTCGGTCCCTCTTCCCTCTCCCTCTATACGCCCCTTCAGTACGTCCTCCTTCGTTCTCTCATCCTGCCTCACTGTCTCGCCTTGGTGCAACGGGGGGAAAAAAGAAGCGAGTACCGCGGCGACTCTCTTTCTCTCGAGCCTTTCTCTCGCTCGCCTCCGAGGTTCCCGTCCGCCTGCAGAAAGAGTCCACCTTGGGATAGGATCTTTCTCCACCCGCTTCCAGTCCCTCCTCCGTCACCTCTTTCTTACCGGGCCGATCGTTCCTCGTCCTCCCGACTCTTCGCTTCTCCCTTTCTCCGCCTGCATACCCCGGGATCCACACACCCCAATTCCCTGTTCCCTCAGAACGGAGAGAGCGTGTGACAATTTACTCGGGCGATCTCCAAACCGAGCGATCGTCTGCGCCTTCACCCTCTCCACCCCCTTAGTCCAGCGTCGAACAGCGCCCGTCTCTTTCCTTCATTCTCCTTCCCCTTTTCCCGCGCTCCCGGCCTTCTTTCACCCTTTCTTCTCGCTCTTATACCTTATAGCCGCGTTATTTATGCCGGGTCCGGCTAATAAACATATGAACGCCCGTGCCTCCTCTCTCACACACATCCACGCTGCTCGTCCGCACGCACGTGTACGGGAGTTTCCCACACCGAGCCGCGTAACTGATCCTCCTCCACCAATACCGAGAAACTGAGCTCGGCGGACTCGGTGCCCGGGCATTGTCTCGTCTTATTAACAGCCGGCAGGGCGATATATCTCGCTTGTTCCGCCCGGTTCCCCCAACTTCATACCGCCCGACTCCCGCCCCACCAAGCTACGCTCTCCAGTCCGGAACGGAGGACCGACACCTTTGGAAGAGGACCCCACGTCATATAGAGACGATCAGAATGATATCCGAGCACGCGCACACTTTCTTTTGCGTGGTTCTGTGCCCCGCTATCTTCGACACGGCGGTTTCTTCATCTTTCGTTGTCTATCCTAGCGTTTGGACTCTGGCTTCTTCGTGGCAGCGATCATTTGTAGAGCATTTGCTCGTTTCTTGTATGGCTAATTAGGCGTTTGTGTTTGTTGCAGACGAGTGTTGCAGATGTTGGAGACGAGTATTGCAGAAGGGCGCCGGTTTGCGGTGAGATAGAGTATACAAATCTTTATATAATTGCGTTGCGCCTTCTAGGCGATATAAAGATATCCCGTGCCCACCGCTTGTAACAAACTATTGCGACTGACCGAGGTCCTTGTGAACGTCCCTCCCTTCAAATGCATGCAGCATTAATAGCGTGCGGTAAACTGCAATGCATAAAATTGGAAAATCTTAAACGTAATTACATTGGGCCATACAAAGGTACTATATATCAATAGATTCAAAATTAATATCAATAGATCACCGACGGGCTGGTATCAAACCTGAACTGGAGTCCCTGCTAGCTTCATTTTCTCTCAAACGCAAGTATTAGTATCTTGCGGTAAAATGAGATGGGTACGATTTCGAATAATTGCGTTGTACTGTACAAACATTCCAGCAGAATGGAAGATTATCATACAGCGATATACATGTCCACCGTCTGCATCAAACTATCGTACTAAGCCTCAACGTAATTACGTCGTATTCTACAAACATTCCAGCAGAAGAGCAGATTATTATATAGCGATATACATGTCCACCGTCTGAACCAAACGTACTCTGTGTTAACGTAATTATGTGGTACTATACAAACATTTCAGCAGAACGGAAGGTTATTATACAGCGACATACATGCCCACCGTCTGTATCAAACTACCGTACTCAGCCGTAACGTAATTACTTTGTACTGTACAAATAATCCAGCAGAACGGACGATTATTATACAGCGATATAAATGTGCACCGTCTGCATCAAACTATCGTACTCAGCCCTAACGGAATTACGTTGTACTGTACAAACATTTCATCAGAACGAAAAATGATTATACTGCGATATACATGTCTACCGTCTGCACCAAGCGTACGCAGACTTAACATAATTATATGGTACTGTACAAACATTTCAGTATCACGGAAGATTATTATAAGGCGATATACATGTCCACCGTCCGCACCAAACGTACTCTACCTTAACGTAATTATGTGGTACTGTACAAACATTTCAGCAAAACGGAAGATTATTATACAGAGATACACATGTCTACCATCTGCACCAAGCGTACGCAGCCTTAACATAATTATATGGTACTGTACAAACGTTTCAGCATCACGGAAGATTATTATAAGGTGATATACATGTCCAACGTCTGCATCAAACTATCGTACTCAGCCTTAATGCAATTACATTGTACTGTACAAACATTCCAGTAAAATGGAAGATTATTATACAGCGATGCACATGTCCACCGTCTGCATCAAACTATCGTAATCAGCCTTAATGTAATTACGTTTTACACTACAAACATTTCAGCAGAACGGAGGATTATCATATAGCGATATACTTGTCCACGGTCTGCATCAAGCTATCACACTCAGCCTTAACGTTATTAGGTTGAACCATACAAACATTCAAGCAGAACGGAAGATTATTATACAGCGATATACATGTCTACCGTCTGCATGAAAGTATCGTACTCATCCCTAATCCCTGTGCGTCGCCTTCCTTCGAACGCACACGGCATCAATAGCTTGCGTCGAACATCTTACGCCCGTAGTCCGAACTGTTCGCATCGCGAAAAATGTTCTTCGTGGAAGGCCTCGCGTCCGATCTCCAAACCGATCCGCGGCGAGACTGTGCCGAGCGTCTCTGGAGGAGGTTCAGAAGTGAGGGAAAGGGCGAGGAGCGAGGCCGGGGAGTGAGTCCGGGGTGAGCACCTTCTCTTCTCGATCGAGGGGGCCAGTTTGTAGGGGCGACGCGGCCGTGATGTCAACGAATATTTATTTAATTGGCTCCGCGGCGGCGCGACCGGCGAATGCGGCTGCTGTGTTATGCGGGGGCGATCCTTGGCCTGGGGAAAGGGGGATGGAGTCCTCTTTCCTCCCCCTCTCTCATCCGTCTGCGTTCTCTTTCTCCCTGTCGTCGACTCCTCTTGTTTCATTCGATCTTCTCTTTCTCTCCGCGCCTCTCGCCGTTCGCCGATTTCTCGTTTCTTTCGACCGTCTCTTTCTTCACCGAGTTCAATATCATCTACCAGGCCTGCCAAACGGCAATGTACAGCGATCGGATATAACCGGGTGTCTTTTCCCTACGTGATCTCGCAAAGTGAAGACCACTGACGTTGAGAGACCGAGTCTGCCGACTACTCCCGCTCGTCCTTTCGCTTCACTCTCTTTCCCTGATGTTTCCTCCGGCCTGTGCGTCGCGCTGTCGCCAGTGCGTGCAAGACGTTCCTGCTTCGCTTTCGTTTAATTCTGAGTTCTGATCGATTAGGTTGACGGACGCGAAAGGGCCAGCGTATGACGTGGATTTACGCGGTTTTGCCTGATTTTCGACTGTTACCGCTACCAATTACCGAGCGAAGGGTCCGTGGGCATTTTGCACGACTTAAGTCCCGCTTAAAAAGATCCGCGAACATACTCTTCATACTGTAACCGTTCCCTGAGACGTCAAGGCGTTCTTGTAGCCGAAAGTACCTGAACCAGCAAATATTCTTTCGACCAGTTACAAATCCCATGAATAAACATACGTGCCCGAATACCCGAGGACAGTGTTTACAGTGCAAGACTGAGCATCGATAGTTTTCGGAATGCACACGCCGGCCGTCCAGAGAATGGAATCGAATCCCACTGTCCGGGGACCCAAACAAGGGACAGTTTGAAGTCGTCTGTCACTAATAGCATACGTGATTAGCGGACTCGAGATAATTACTGGAGTCGGACGGACGAGAGCATGCGCTGTGCCGGTGGAAAGGAAGGAGGAAGGGAGAACCGAGAAGAGCGGCAGCGAGGATCACCAGTGTTGGACGCAAGCGAAAGATTTCGCCTCGTAGCCCATCGCATTCCGATGTTACCGCGGTTAAACGTCCCGAGATAAGGAACCGCGTGTAACTTATTGGCAAGTTGGGCGCGCACATCGTGAGGCATCGAACTGCACCACAAATGGAATACCTTACGAGGCCCTCTGGCATATGTTCGCCTCTGAAGCGTGCGGGGGTGTGCAGAGGAAGCAACGACGCAGGGGAAGGAGTAAGATGTGCAAAGACGGAACGATCGCAAGTGAGGCCGAGTGAGGCAGCGGAGGCGGAATAAGGGAGTAAGAAAGCACGAACGAGCGGACGAAAGTGAAGGACTAAGACGGTACGAAGAGTAAAAGAGCCGGACGGAGAAGGAGAGAAATGGGCGAAGGAGCGAGTGGGACGGATCTGCGAGAGGGCGGGTTTCGTGACAAGAGGTAAAGAGGGGTACGGAGTGGCGCAGAGCGGAAGGAGCGTCTTCTCTCGTGGAGAGGAGCCCACAGCGACCGAGTGATTTGTGAAGACGCTCCCGCGACTGTAATCACGTGGGATCTCCGGCGCTGTCGCTCCCGATGGAGCGAGAGGGCAGCATACGTTTTACGGTGAGACGAAGGGGGACCGACAGATTCTTATTGTTATTATGGGGAGTGACGTCCCACGATCCTGGCATGTTTATGCGTCCAGATTCGAAGCGGCCTTGAATGCATTGCAGGCAGAAGCCGAATCAAAGCCCCTCTTCGAGAGTCAGTCTTTCTCCGCGGGCAGAGACTACCAGCGGCATTTCTGTCTCTCCTGCCCCGCTCGTCGTCTTCTCGTTGCATCTTCGCCTCCCCGCTGCCCGCACATCACGGTGTGTCTTTCGATACGGAGGCTTCGGCGATGCCTTTTTTCAGGCCTTCCTCCCCCGGAATGGACGACCGAATCACACCGGATGCAGCGAGCCGTCGCTCGCTTTGCGATGATAGCGACACATCTCAGCGGTCTACGAAGGCATCGCGAACGGTCCCGTGCTTTTGCGCGATATCTCAAGTTTAAGTTCAGAGATCGGGATTGAGAGGAAATAACTTGATACTTGGAGACAATCAATTTTGTTGTAAAACTCTACGCTTTGGTATTTGTTGTTTGCGACTGTAAAAACTCTTCGAATATTTCTTCTGCGTATCTTTTGCTAGGTACCGCTTAAGTTCCGCTACAATTTTTCTTTCTTATTGATTAGCACATGTGTAACAGAAAACGTATAGATATGATTCACAGAAACAAAATAGAGTAAAATTAATGAAACTATGTTATTACAAGAATGTTTTGGATTCGCGCGACGAAAGTATGATGTAAATATGCTGGTAGGTATGACGCGGTTGATAGCAAGCGTTTCATGATTCTACATGGAAAAATGGAAGAATATCAATCCGATCAAGTTTATCAATCCGAAAACATGCGGTTGGGCGGGAATCTATAAGAACGGTATGCGATAGCTTGATGTTGTATCGAAAAGTATGGATGCTTCAATGATATTTTCATTAGACTTTAGTGTGGCGGGATATACGATCGAGTTACACCGGATGCCGCTGCCTACTTTGCGATGATAGCGACCCATTCGTGCTTTCAACGAAGGAACTTAACGGCACTAAATTTTGCTGTAATATGCTCCCCTTTAATATTCTGCATTTGCAATTACAAAACTCTTCAAGCATTTCTTTTATATATCTTCCGTTACAAATACTTCGGCGACATTTCTTTAACTTTGTTCACTCGTGACGAATGACCGAATTACTCCGAATATACCGAGTTGTTGTACTTTTTACCTACAACCAAACTTAACCACTTAAACCCCGAATGAACTAATCTTCGATTCGCTCCTACCCAAAGATTCACGACTAACCCACATTATCTCACCATCCCACACTACCCATCTCGTATTTCCCCAAAAGACATCTGCATTCACCCCATAAAAACTCTTCAAACATCGTATCTAACCAGCGTCGTTCTTGACACTTTTTAATATTAGAATTGCAATAAAAGCCTCAGTACCAAGAAAAGTATACTTTTTTACAATAAAGCAGACGCGATTGAACACAATGAAAAAAATTTTGCTATACATACTCTATATTACCCTGCATTTCATAAAAACTCTTCAAACATCGTATCTACCCAGCGTCGTTCTTGACACTTTTTAATACTAGAATTGCAATAAAAGCCTCAGTACCAAGAAAAGTATACTTTTTTATAACAAAGCAGACGCGATTGAACACAACAAACAAAATTTTGCTATATTCTATATTACCCTGCATTTCATAAAAACTCTTCAAACACCCTTCACCGTATCTACCGAGCGTCATAATTCTTGACACTGAGTATGTTTCGCGAAGAATACAAATATTGAGGATGCGAGAGCCGACAAAAATGTTTAATACTAGAATTGCGATAAAAGCCTCAGTACCAAGAAAAGTATACTTTTTACAACAAAGCAGACGCGATTGAACACAATGAACAAAATTTTGCTATATTCTATATTACCCTTCATTTCATAAAAACTCTTCAAACATCGTATCTAACCAGCGTCGCAGTTAAAACCCACCCTTCACGCGTAATCCGTTTGATTCTCGCTAATTCGTCATCCTCGCCCGACATAATCACATCCACAACGTGCGGGGGTGCCCGTCGACTGAGTATGTTGTCGCGAAAAATCATCTGGCCAAATATTGAGGATGCGAGAGCCGACAAACACGGTGGCAACACACGCCCCCGACTCTGAAAACGTTCCGCATCGACTGCTGGTGGCTATCGGGCTGGTTGTTCCAGGTACCAATAAACATGGCCAGTCGGCTATCTCCCTCGCGTGCCCGCCATTCCCACTTCTCCGTCTGCTTCTCTGTCCGTCGTCCGATAGGAAGCGAACCAGGCGGGCACCATGCGAGAAGGCGAGCGAGACAGCGCGCGAGGCGAAAATAAACGCGCGTATTTGCCGTTAGGGGTGTGTTTATGACGTGCTTGTTTGCAGATGCTACATTATAAAGAAGCTGCGCGGCCTGGCACGAGCCCCATGAAAGCGTGGTGGCGTTTCAGGGCGTGGCAGGGCCGCAGGGCGTCTCAGCTTCTCGCTCGTCGCCTGTCTCTCTCACCTGCGTCGTTGTCTTCTTCTTTCTGAGGCGCTCGCAAGCGGCGTCTCGCTTTCATCCTCGCGCAGGGAATAAATTATCTTCGCGGCCTCTCACGGCGATCGCCGCACCCCCCAGTTATTATTCCCTAATAGACGGCTAAACAAACGGTTCACGCCTACCCTTGTAATAACGACGTGATAAACCGACGGGCAGTGATGGGAGGCGGATGATTCAATTTCTATAATGAGGCGCGCGGGCTTTGGAGCGTCTGTGAAAGACGCGATTTTGATGAATATGGGTAATGTGTATGCAAATATTGCAATTTGAAAGTCGCTACCAATTGATGCGGTTCGAATTTAACACGTTGATTGCCACGCAAATTTGTAAGAAAATCTTAATGAGGCCAGGCGCGAATTATTTCTTATGGTGGTAGAAGATTGTTAGATTTTGAACAGAAAAGCTGGACCTATTGTTTCCTAGCAGAAGATGAAACGTTTCCATCGAGTTGAAAATCTATATTGGAAAATCGTACTGGACCTATTGTTTCTTATCGTAGCAGAAGATAAACAGGTTTACATCGAAACGTTTCGGCACATGCATTCAGTTGAAAATCTTTCCTCAAGAACAAAGTATCTAAGAAAATTATTTCTTATTTTTCAAATGTTTTCTGTAGCGGCGCATGGTTAAAGTTACTTTTATAACAATTTAACAGTGTTATTATATCCTGTGAAATATGTTTCCAAGTACCTACTAACTTACCTCGTAAGTACTCGAACACGCGTCACACGAACGCGGGTGACACGGCCCGATCAACATTTTCCCGTCACCCGAATCCTGGTGACGCGGCAGTCGACGTGTTAAACGTTGAAGGACAAGGTGATAAATTGACTGTTGACTTGATGTTCGCTTGGTACCACCTGGTACCACCCAATTCGCACCGGTTCTCCTATTCAGATCCGATTGATCCAGCGTGAGCACCACTGGTTTACCTCTGTTCCTCTCTACCACGGTGTAACATTGCCTATTCTGCTCTCTGTCGTCCCCCGTCGTCATCAGCATCAAAGCAACGTCTAGTTTACACGGCCTGTCGTGCGATACTTTATGCTTTAATGTGTGCACACGTTGCGCCGATCGACTATGTTCGCCGAATCGGCCAACACAGAGGAGGCGAGAGCAATTGAGAGAGATAGAGAAACAGAACCTTCCTTTGGAACCCGCAAATTCCAACGGATACGTGCCTTCGGCCAATGAAACGTGCGATCGGCGCTAGTCGGCTTGTCGTTGGAAATAAACCGCGCTCGATGTATACAATATTTTATGCGCCGACCGGTGTCGCTCACAATGCACCAGACAGAGGGCCTTTGATTCGCGATTCTGAAATTGATCGGGCCATTTTCGAGCGGCAAGCCGACACGCGGCAAGGTTGATATCCGAGTTTGATACTAATTTAGCTATTTGACCGTACCGATTGTCCAATCGCGATTTATGTGTTGCGCGTGAAACGTATGCTGGAACGCTTAGCTGTTACTCCATACACGTTTAAATAGTTCTGCCTTCTTTTTACAATAACCGGACTTCCTTTCACGCTGTCTGTTAACACGTTGACTGCCAAACGTATTTTGCTATGTTAGAACTGTGATGTGATGAAATACTGCAGAGTATAATTAAATCGTGCAAAGTAAAGGCAACGCAGAGTTGTTAGAAGCCAAAGTATTGAAGCACCGTCCCAATTTCAATTGCTCTTACAAGCGTGCAAATAGAGTTCATTCCGATTTTTTTGCATTGTTAGTAAAATCTTTTGCACCGGTCACCGCATATTTTGCTATGTTAGAACTGCGATGCGATGAAATACTGCAGAATATAATTAAATTGTGCAAAATAAATGTAACGCAGAATTAGAAGCCAAAGTATTGAAGCACTGTTCTAATATCAATTGTTTTTACAAGATTGCAAATAGACTTCATTGCGATTTTTTTGCATTTATAGTAAAATCTTTTGCTTCGGTCACCGCGTATTTTGCTATGTTAGAACTGCGATGCGATGAAATACTGCAGAATATAATTAAATCGTGCAAAATAAAGGCAACGCAGAGTTGTTAGAAGCCAAAGTATTGGAGCACCGTTCCAATATCAACTGCTTTTACCAGATTGCAAATAGGCTTCATTCCGATTTTTTTGCATTTCTAGTAAAATATTTTTCGCTGGTCACCGTGTATTTTGTTATCTTAGAACTGCGATGCGATGAAATACTGCAGAGTATAATTAAATTTTGCAAAATAAAGGTAACGCAGAATTAGAAACCAAAGTATTGAAGCACTGTTCCAATATCAATTGCTTTTACAAGATTGGAAATAGGCTTCATTGCGAATTTTTTGCATTTCTAGTAAAATCTTTTGTACTGGTCACCGCATATTTTGCTACGTTAGAACCGCGATGCGTTGAAACTCTGCAGAGTAATATTAAATCCTGCAAAATAAAAGCAACGCAGAGTTGTTAGAAGCCAAAGTATTGAAGCACTATTCCAATATCAATTGCTTTTACAAGATTGCAAATAGGCTTCATTGCGAATTTTTTGCATTTATAATAAAATGTGTTGCATTGGTCACCGCATATTGTGCTATGTTAGAACTGCGATGCGATTCAATACTGCAGAATATAATTAAATTTTGCAAAATAAAGGCAACGCAGAATTAGAAGCCGAAGTATTGAAACACTGTTCCAATATCATTTGCTTTCACAAGATTGCAAATATGCTTCATCCCGATTTTTTTGCATTAATAGTAAAATCTTTTGCTTCGGTCACCGCCTATTTTGCTATGTTAGAACCGCGATGCGATTCAATACTGCAGAGTATAATTAAATCGGGCAAAATAAAGGCAACACAGAGTTGTTAGAAGCCAAAGTATTGAAGCACCGTTCCAATATCATTTGTTTTTACAAGATTGCAAATAGGCTTCATTCCGATTTTTTTTGCATTTTTGGTAAAATCTTTTGCACCGGTCACCGGCAGTCAACGTGTTATGTAGACAAGTGCAAAATCGTTTTTTTTTGGATCCATCCGATATTTATTAATCGATTTTAAGATTTAGAAAATGTGTCGTGAGGAATTATAGTGGGTCAATGAACGTTTAGAATGTGCCGCCTTCGAGTTGCTATTGCAAAGTTACGTTTTCCGTAATTCTTAACGTAGACAAATACGAACTACCAAATTGCACGCAACATCGTTTGTGACGTTTGAAAAAAATGTAACCACGGAACTTTTGCACAGTTCCGCCTTCGCGTTGCAATTGTAAGGCTGCTTTTTGCGTCACCTTTAAAGTAGCAAGTACGAAGCAGTGAATTGATTAGATTTTAACGTTTAAAGAACACGTGGCCAGATATTGCGGGGGATCTGCAAACGTTTACGTAGTTCCGCTTTCGTGTTGTAATTGCAGGACTTCTTTTTGTGCCGTCCTTAAAGTAGACAAATACGTGGCGAATTTATCTGATCTTCTGTTCGCGCAGTATTTAATGCCCGATTTTAACGTTTAGAGAATACGTACACTCGGTGCTGCAGTGGGCCAGTGGGCATTTGTATATCGAGCAGATAGGAAGAATTAATTAAACGTATCGGCGCTATCTCTCGGCGTCATTAGCTGGCGTCGCTGTTGTTCGACAGCATACACGTGTGTACGTAACTGCGTAACCGAGACCCTTTGGCGAATCTCGCTTTAGGTGCTCGGTCATTGATCGGTTGCGATACATTTTTTCTTCCCGCTGCAAGTGCACAATTACACGGAATCGATTCTTAATATACCCACATTGATACCTAATGCAGCGTATTCAAATTTATAAGTAATTAATAAGTATTTTCTGATTGATTGCAAGTCGAATATATTTCGCTTAATTTAACACATTGTTGACCGACAATTTTCGGCAAACGCTGTCTCGGGTAACCAGCTATTATATCGTCATTGAAGATGGAAGTGAAACGATGTAAATAAGCTTCAATAAAGTTTGTTCGTGCATAATGAATTCAAATTGAACTTTGGACATAAATTTGATGTAAGTTTTAATATTTTTTCGAATGATTAACTCTACAGCAGACATTTACGCGTAGATGTAGACAAGAGGTTTTGCACATATATCTTGTTTCGTTGCGCTTTCCTTTTAAAGAGCTAGATTATGCCCTTATTATTTCATTTTCAATAATAATTTTCCAAATGACTAAAACTTATTTAAAAATCACTCGGGCAACTATATAAAGCATTTACGTATAATTTATTGAAAAATGCTTCATCGTCACGTTCCGTCGTTCTTGACACTTTTTAATACTAGAATTGTAATAAAGGCCTCAGTACCAAGAAAAGTATACTTTTTTATAATAAAGCAGACGCGATTGAACACAATGAACAAAATTTTGCTATATTCTATATTGCCCTGCGTTTAAAAAATTAAAATAGCCGACGCAAGTGCAAACACGAGTTAACTTGTGACCGGTCAGCAACGTTTTGCCATGAAAACACTAGTTAACTTTTGCTGCATTAGAACGGCGATTCTATAAAATACTACAGCGTTTGACTGAATTATGCAAAATGTACATAATGAGCATGTATTGGAGACCAAAGGCTCGCATCACTATTCTAACAATAACTGCATTTATAAAATAACTACGCATTGCGAATATTTTGTTTCTTCAATAAAATCTCTTGCGCCGACCATCGGTGACCATCAAGGCAGTCAAAATATTAACTGTTATCCACATAAAGAGAATCTGCTTTTCACACGGCCTGATATATTTGTGTACACCAACACACGATTTTTGATATGGCTATTTGTGGAAATCGCATTTACCGAAACCAAACAATATTTCATCGATTCATTAACCAATTAACTGTTTCGACCTCGTTGGAAAATGTGTCCCCTACGTGCGTCGTCCAAATTAAGCGATGACGGATATTTTCGTCAAACACAGAGTATGTTTGATATGAAATTAGGTTGCAATGAAATGACTTTAACATTTTTTACAATAATTAATTTACTATTTTATTTTCTATAATAATTATTTATCAATTTTTTTTTACATGTCCTCAAAATATTCCAAACTTCTTGTAGTTTTGGAATATATTTTAGTTTTAATTAAAATTGCAAAATTAACCGCCAATGGTCACTACTGAAGACGCATGACGAATATATTCGTTAGAACACAAAATTTTACAATTTGTTCATGACGAATATATTCGTCATAAACAGTTAAATAGTTAAATTAGTGAGACAAAGCACGAATAATTTCTTTTTGTCTATTTAACTAGCGATCGACAGCTTTTTATTGATTACCGATATCGTGACATCTACCTACCGAATTCTTCTCATTATAAAACAGACAAAAATTCTAGAAGTTAATTTTGCTTATAACCTCAACTACTTTGCCAACTGTCAGTTCAAATCATATGCCTTCTTTATACATGCACGAACTCTAGTAGAGTGCGGACTTTTCATCGACGTAATTTAAATAGTCCGCAGCAACAGTAGCGGGACGGTAAATTTCCTGCAGTCCCGCCAGTAGATTTCTTCGAGCGATATTGGATCGTTTCTCGTCGGATCGACTGGGCGCGATTTGAGAGTCATTGCGAGCTGCGCAGGACTAACGGGGCTGTAAATCTCGACGGGTCGGGCCAAATAGGCGGGTACCGATTACCATAGACATGCCACACGTTGATTATAAACATAATTAAAAACAACAACGGCAGTCCGCACGTCTCCCCCTCCTGCCTCTTTGCCCATTCTGATTTAACGTATGCAACGGCGCGCATTGCTCGATGTTGGTGGTCCTATAATGTTTCCATCTAGGACGCGGCGTGTCGATTGGATTTCATGTTAGAGGACGTAAAAGTGCCGGTGTTGGTTTAAAACGTTATAACGTGAATCATGGTAAATCGTGGTAAGAGTATACATTTCTTCTTACCGCAGAAAACATAATTTTCTAGCATATCAGGAAGATTATACATTTTTTCTTATTGCTAAAAACATAATTTTTTAGTATACGAGGAAGATTATATATTTTTTCTTACTGCTGAAAACATAATTTTCTAGCACATGAGGAAGATTATACATTTTTTCTTACGGCTGAAAATATAATTTTCTAGCATATGGATGAAAGATAATACGCAATGTTTGTATTGGTTACAACGTTTAATTAGTGTTGATTTAAAACTTTATAACAAAAATCATGGTAAATGGCTATAAGGAAGATTATACATTTTTTCTTACTGCTGAAAACTTAATTTTCTACCATATGGATAAAAGATAATGTGCAATGTTTGTATTGGTCAGAAAGTTTAGGCAAGGATGTATTTAATTAGTTCTGTACATATTTCAAGACTTCTTGAATTCACACCTTAAAAAGCACCGAAACATGTAGAGAAATATTGAAATATAGTTTTGGCTAAACGTTCCAACGCATAAGAAAGGACGCATCATTTTCTACACATTGATAACATAGTTGAAAAGACATATATTCTAAATTTTATCACGTAGAACTTGGTAAATATGTGAGAGTTGTAAATAAACATTATTCGCAAAGATGTATACGAATTTGTGTATGTAGTACGTTTTAGAAATATTATGCATTGACGTAATTTCATGTAATCGGTTGCAAATAAAAACGTATATTCTAAATGTTACAACGTAAAACTTGTAAATGTAAATATGTAACGGTAAATATGTGAGAGTTGTAAATAAGCATGATTCGTAAAGATGCAAACGAATTGGTATACATAGTACATTTTACAAATACTATGCATTGATGTAATGTCCACCGAATCGGCTGCCAATAATTTCGATGCACTTGATTTCTTAGTTTCAGCAAACCACCTGCGCTTCCTCTGTACATTTTAGAAATATTATGCAATGATATAATTTCATGCGAATCGACTGCACATAATTTCGAAGCACTTGATTTCTTACTTTCAGCAAACCACCTGCGCTTTCTCTGTACATTTTATAAATATTATGCATTGATGTAATTTCATGCGAATCGGCTGCAAATAATTTCGATGCACTTGATTTCTTAGTTTCAGCAAACCACCTGCGCTTCCTCTGTACATTTTAGAAATATGCATTGAAGTAATTTCATTCAAATCGGCTGTAAGTGATTTCGATGCACTTAATTTCTTAGTTTCAGCAAACCACCTGCGCTCCCTCTGTACGTTTTAAAAATATTATCCATTGATATAATTTCATGCGAATCGGCTGCAAATAATTTCGATGCACTTGATTTCTTAGTTTCAGCAAACCACCTGCGCTTCCTCTGTACATTTTATAAATATTATGCATTGATGTCATTTCATGCGAATCGGCTGCAAATAATTTCGATACACTTGATTTCTTACTTTCAGCAAACCACCTGCGCTTCCTCTGTACATTTTATAAATATTATGCATTGATGTAATTTCATGCGAATCGGCTGCAAATAATTTCGATGCACTTGATTTCTTACTTTCAGGAAACCACCTGCGCTTCCTCTGTACTTGTTAAAAATATTACCCATTTACGTAATTTCATGCGAATCGGCTGCAAATAATTTCGATACACTTGATTTCTTAGTTTCAGCAAACCACCTGCGCTTCCTCTGTACATTTTAAGAATATTATGCATTGATGTAATTTCATTCAAATCGGCTGTAAGTGATTTCGATGCACTTAATTTCTTAGTTTCAGCAAACCACCTGCGCTTCCTCTGTACATTTTATAAATATTATGCATTGATGTAATTTCATGCGAATCAACTGCAAATAATTCCGATGCACTTGATTTCTTAGTTTCAGGAAACCACCTGCATTTTCTCTGTATATTTTAAAAATATTATTCATTGATGTAATTTCATGCGAATCGACTGCAAATAATTTGGATGCACTTGATTTCTTAGTTTCAACAAACCACCTGCGCTTCCTCTGTACATTTTATAAATATTATGCATTAATGAAATTCCATGCGAATCGGCTGCAAATAATTTCGATGCACTTGATTTCTTAGTTTCAGCAAACCACCTGCGCTTCCTCCGTACACACGCTGGAAAATGGGTACTGTAAACTGTCGGCATGCTCGCAAAAGACATAAAGCGACTCGTTCCGATTTTAACGTTTCCGTTAATGCCGCCAGCGGTACCGAAGTCATCTAGATTTTTCCGTACGAGAAATAAGTCAGCCGAGAATCCGGTATAACGAGATCGCGGGTGAAGTGAGTGAAGGGTGCTATCGCCATTTAGAATCAGCGATGATCTTGAAAATCGTACGCTGCCATCGAAATAAAGTCGGATATTTATAAGGGTCGACGTAAGCGCGTCGTCGCGCGAACGACGACGGCTCACTATGTAAATTCAGTTCATCAAAACGAGGTTGAAATTATAAATACCTGCGGCTTGCAGGGCGCTTTAAAGGACCCCAATTTGGATTCTAACGAGCGTAGTATTTCAGCTCTCCGCTCGACATAAAGATTCTTATCTGGACGGTTCCTTTTCCCCCGAGAAGAGCATCGAAAGTTCAACCGGGATAGGCGTAGGTTGGTTCCACTGAATGAGAGAATTATCGCTTCTCGAATATCCCGAAACCTGTCCATTTTCATCTCGCTTCGCTTATCATCTTTCCAACGGAATATTCCGTTCTTTACCACCTGACTTTGTCTTCTTTAATGAGACACCCAGGCTGCCCCTTCTGTTACGAAGAATGCATTGTCGGACATGAAAATCTTCATTTCGTAACGTAGGCTTGATGAGTTTTATTTAATTTTTCGACAAATTGTGCATAGAGACTCAATAAATAAAAGATGTCACGGTCACGCGTTTTTAAACTACTCGACATTCTGCATAAACCGCTTCAATTCATTATTGGATGATTTTTGTCTTAGATAGAATGTGTAACAGCAGGATGAAATCTTGACTCTGTATGTTACGCTTGGGGTCATTTATTTAGTTTTCAACCAAATCGTTTTTGAGAAACTTGAACGTTACAAAAAATCATAACTTTGTTATTTATGAAGCAATTTTTGTGAAACTTTCAGAAATTGTATAATTGGAAGTATTTTGGGTATTATTAAAAAAGGTATGTTTTTGAATAATTATCACAACTTTTTTATTTAACAAAAATGTATTTGTATGCAATTTAGAGAAATTGTAAAATAGAATGAATTTTAGGTGCTATTTTAAAAAATAGTTAAAATATTATTTAATGAAATTATCATGCGTGAAGCATTTTTCTCTGTGAAGAGGAACCATACAAAATTAACATATGTATCGTGATTCGCTCCATTTTCCATTAAATATTGCTGTAAATACTTAAATAGACAAAATAGATACAACGTATCTATGTATATATGTAAAGTAACTGACATCTAAAGACAGCGTGTAGAAAACACGAGAAAACTCGTGAGCGGCCCATAACTGTTAGGACACGAAACACGAGAAAACACGTGAGCGGTCCTTAACCTCTTCAGACCCGAATTTTATTTCGTTTAAGAAAAATTATTTTTTATACTAAAATTAACTTAATTCGTGTGAACGTAACAATATACTTTTTATAGAAATATTTATCTATTTATTTATAATTTGTAAATGTACATTTTAATGGACATATGGTCCTTACGCAAAATTTGTAACATTAAAAATAAAATTCATGTTTGTAAAAATAATATACGTAATAAAATACAGCACAAAAAGTATTACGTACATTACAATGTGCACAGGGTCCGAAAGGGTTAATGAGATGAGAATTTCGGTCGGAACGTGAATATCACGTGTCTGACTCGTGATGAAAATTTCGGACCAAACATGAATACCACGAGCCTGACTCGTGATGAGAATTTCGGCCTGAACGTGAATATCACGAGTCTGACTCGTGATGAAAATTTCGGATCAAACATGAATACCACGAGTTTGACCCGTGATCAAAATTTATATATTGTCTTAGAAATATAGACATGAATAAAAATTAAAGTACTTTCCAAATGGATTGTTGGAAAACATCAAATGAGGCAACAGCGGTTGTGTTTTTCAAATAAGTATAATTTAAAGTAATGGAAATTACAGACAAAATGTTTTGCTCACATGGTTCACACCAAAACAGTAACTATGCGAAGAATAATTATCAGTAAAATTGTGCGCGTATCGCCAATAGCGCATCGCGATAAACTACTAGGACTTTTCGACATGAAACCTGAACAACGCGATCGCGCTGGATGGGACTTAAACGGTTAAGTTCAGAGATCGGTATTGAGAGGAAATAACTTGGTACTTCGCGAGTATCAATTTTGTTAATTTCCATCAATTTCATTTCATCAATTCATTTGAAATTAGCAAATGATAGCATTTCATCATTCGCATGAAATTAGTAAGCAGACGACTACTTCAGAGGCAATCGTATGATATAATTTGTTTCAAGTTGCGACTTTCGTGACCATTTCTGCGCATTGTTTGGGCCCAAATTCTTGCCTCTTCTTGAGTTAAATGGTACGGCAAGGGGTTAATCTCTCTCCGAGCACACCGCCATGTCCGAATCCGGCTGAAGAACACGATTCGCGCGGTTTAACGAAACTCCCACGAAGAAGCGAAGATTCCGCTCGAGCATTCGCTGGAAGCCACTGACTCGATGGCATGGGACGACTCCAACAAATTTGCACCTCTAATCGCACCTCGCGATAGGGGCATAATGAGAGCATGATGCGAGCCAAGTCGAAAGGATGAAGGAGTCCGAGTCGAGGCAGGTCCCGATTGGATCTCTCCGCCCAGCAGGGCGAGAGGCTGGGCCCCACCTTTGACCTCTCGCCTTCTCTGCTTCTTATTGTTTGCTCTCTTCCTTCTCCAGGTTCTGCTCGGCCTTCCGTTTCTTCTCATGGGTTCGCGCGAGTTTCCACGTCGTTTCTGTACTCTCGAACTTTAGAGGTTGCCGGTAATTAAGGTCCCGAGATGTTTGGATGCTTGGTCGCAGTGAGGTAGAAAGTGTACAGTGATTTGCCCATGTGTTTTAACACGTTGACTGCCAAGCGTATTTTGGTATGTTAAAACCGTGATGCAGAGTATGATTAAATCGCGCAAAATGAAGGTAATGTTCAGTTGCTAGAAGCCGAAGTATTGAAGCACCGTTTCGATATCAATTGCTTTTACAAGATTGCAAATAGGCTTCATGCGAATTTTTTGCATTTTTGGTAAAATATTTTCCGCTGGTCACCGCGTACTTTGCTATGGCACTTATGGAAATCATCATCGTTTGATATTATTTGAACGATTTCATTTCAGTGAACTAAACGATTGGTACCGGTTTGTCAATAATTAATCTTTTTAATCGATTACTTATACTAGTCACGGCAATAATGTTATTTACACAAACTGCCTTCTTAGTTGTACTTATACTTTAAACGAAACTGGATTTCTTCACACTTTCGCACACTGCGCACGTTTCGGTATTCTTAATGTTGACAACTGCGTTTATTGAGAACAAAAAGTTCTTTGGTTTCGAAGTAAAGTAACGTAATCATTAACGCAATTATTCTCCTCACCTGTTTGCCGGTCGATCACCTGCTTAGCTTTCTTTTCTTACCAATTGTCATAAGATCAGGCAACTTGACACTGTGACAAAGACGTTGCACGGAAATGCAGGTAAAAATTAATATTGGCGGGTCCCAGTTTGTAATTAGAAACAGCGGCTTACAAAATTGTTCTTCGTTGTTAGGATTCTATATTTCGTATTTTCTTTTATAATTTCAAAAAATTTAAATTCATTTTATTATTATATACTGATACACGTCAATAACGAATTTTACCTACATTTGAGTAAACAGTCGAAGTATAACAGAGTCTTGCAGTCATCTAAAAATATTTTGCTTTTGTACACATTTACATTAACACGTTTCGCAATCAGCACTTTTCATTGATGTTTCATCGATTGATTGCCCTGACCGTGAATTTATGTGTTTAACGCGTTAAACGTCAGATTCGACAGATTATACAATACTAAGAAGTTTGCTTATACTTTCTTTTGTAGATTTTTTTTAAACGTCTTAACTCTTTACGAACGCCCCGCTATTATGGTGACTTGACCCCGAGTGTTTTTTTGTCACGAAAACGTTTCTAGCAACCTCTTTCTAAGTGACGTTTTTTAACGGAATGTCACGGTACTGGCCAACTTGTTAATCTAACAACGCGCAGATTATATACTTATGCTTATTTTCAATCTTCCCTACGATAATAAATAAAAATATTCATCGTACTATCATGGTATTAATATTTCTGCGGCTAGTTTCGTCGTAGAGAAAATTGTACAAATGTAACGTTTTCCGCTCGTTGCTTTCCATTCATACAGAAACGCATTTTCTGTATTTATGCCCCGGCTGACCGGCAAGTGTTAAGGAGGAAGACCAGGGTACTAATATTGTTTACATGTATTCCGTGGAAAAACTACCTGTACATCAGTAGAATTGTGCGACTAGTTTCGTCGTAGAGAAAATTGTACAAAAGTAACCTTTTCCTTTTACTTTTCATTTTCTGTATTTATGCACCGGCTGACCGGAAAGTGAAGTAAAATCGCTTCGCATTGAACGTGTTAATGAGCGGCATCGTCATTTCAGACGTAAACTATCATCCGCGCGTTCGGGAAATACCGCAGGCGCTACTGTCGTCGTACATCCTTGAAGGAGGAAGATCAAGGTACTGATATTGTTTACATGTATTCCGTGGAAAAACTATCTGTACATCAGTAGAGTCCTACGGCTAGTTTCGTCATAGAGAAAATTGTACAAAAGTACCCTTTTCCTTTTACTTTCCATTTTCTGTATTTATGCACCGGCTGACCGGAAAGTGAAGTAAAATCGGCTTCGCATTGAACGTGTTAATGAGCGGCATCGTCATTTCAGACGTAAACTATTATCCGCGCGTTCGGGAAATACCGCAGGCGCTACTGTCGTCGTAGATCCTTATAGGAGAAAGATCAAGGTACTATATTGTTTACACGTATTCCGTGGAAAAACCATCTGTACATCAGTAGAGTCCTGCGGCTAATTTCGTCATAGAGAAAATTGTACAAAAGTACCCTTTTCCTTTTACTTTCCATTTTCTGTATTTATGCACCGGCTGACCGGAAAGTGAAGTAAAATCGCTTCGCATTGAACGTGTTAATGAGCGGCATCGTCATTTCAGACGTAAACTATCGTCCGCGCGTTCGGGAAATACCGCAGGCGCTACTGTCGTTGTAGATCCTTAAAGGAGGAAGACCAGGGTCATTCGCAACTCATAATTGATAGAGTGGTAAAATGGCGAGCAGGGGGAGTGAGTCCAGGAGATGAATCACTTTGCCGGCGGTGCGCATGTATGCGCGTATGCGCCTAACAACGCCGAGTCGTCCTCTCTTAATACCGCCATAAAGGCAACCCGCAGTAATAATAAAGTGATAATAAAACGAAAAGTAATGCCCAATCGTCGTTGCAGACACGCCACAGGGAGTTTATTACATGCTGCCATATTATATGCATGCGACCGACGCATCGGCGCTGATTTTATGGGCTCTGAGGGCATGAGGCCTTTATTTGTAACGTCGACTGTACCCGACATTCTCTACTGCTTTATAGTCGATAAAGGACGCGCGGGCGAGGCTAAAAATAAGAGGCGGCCGCGAGTTTATCATTCACGAATTTCGCACTGGCGGCTACGTCGTTTTGCGTTGTTTTTTTTTTAATAAATTACTTATTTTGATAACGATATTGTAAGGAGAAGTTTACTGACTAGATGATTATGGTACGGTGGAACAAATGTTAACGAAAGGTAAATGCGAAATAACGCCTTCTGACATAACTTTGATTGGCATTGCTTTGCATTTTGCTCTGGCCTCGCAAATAAAATGCATCCCCGCAATCGTATCACATACACATCTAGTCACTCTGACACAATTATAAAATAAACCGTTAACGTCTGATACCACGGTATTAATATACAACGTACGCATATAATCAGAATCATCAATAGTCACACATACTCAGAATCACATTCCATAATATACATATTTTACAAGAAAGAAATAATTAAAGTCTACGTCTAGTTTTCCTTTGTATTTAGTGCACTGGATAATACAGGCAGCAAAGCGCATCGAATATTAATCATATTTCTGGCTGCACTCTCTGGCTACAGTAAATTACTATAGTGTAGATAGTTTTTTGGTATAGGTAATGAAAACTGAAATTTTATCTATTGTTATGTAACATCTAAACAACATTTCCGAGTGATAAAACAGTGTACGTGTCCTTATAACAAAATAAGCCGGACGCACAATGTCTTTTATAGGTATTAATAGACATGGCGGTATATATGTATATATGTTCCCCATTAGTAGTGAATAATTCTTTCAATGCGTATATATATACGGCTTTCGCAGTTAAAGGGTTGATGACGATAAAGTGCGTATATTTGTGGAATATTATATCGGCGTTGTATTACAATAGCATAACAAATGAATCTGTACCCATAATAACGCGCAATATACAAAAACAGTAGAATATTCAATGAACCAAATACAATACATGAGTGCCAAATATAAAAAAGGGCGGGGCGGAACAGTCTCATAGTATACGCAGTAATGTTTACAATAATGTTTGTATTTTTTTCGTAACGTCATTTTTTTCCTGCACAGGAACAAACTTCGTTATTTTGCGCTTTAATATCGTATGCAACGCGGTGTGTGAATATCGAATGCATTTTAAAAAACTTGTTCGGACATGTCCTCAAATTCGGTGGTAGGTGCAGTCTTTATGCATTGATACAGTGAAGAAATCGGTTCTCTGAAATGCAACTGATCTTTGGCGAATTTTTTTAAACGTGAAAAAATAGATTCTGGAAAATATCACTGAACTTTGGCGAATTTTGTTAAATTGGGTGCGCTAGATTTATTGACCACCAAACGACCGATAAGAGTGGCATATTACAGGGTGCACGGTGCATGAAGTAACGACTTATGAAAAAAGACGTGGTCTACTGTGGGAATTCCATAAGCTGCACGCGGCACGAGAACTCTCATGGCGGTGTAATTCATCGGACGGACAGCGTCTCCTGCCCGGCAGATTTTAATTTTAACGGCCAACTTTCGGGCCCGTTTATGGGCCTTAGTGTATAATTTTATCGTGTCTCCCGATCTGACCGCGCTGGTTCTTGGACCAAATATTGTCCCCGCCGGAGTAAAGGGAGAAAAGGTAAGAAGAGAGGAAGAAAGAGAGAGAGAAGAGAAAACATGGCATTAGGTGGTTGAGCTAGAAGGGGTGTCGAAGCGAAAGAAATGGAACGGGATTCTCTTTTTCCTCTTTATTCTTCCATGCCTCCTGCCGCATGTGCAAAACATTCTAGAAAATCGGAGACAGAGATACATCCGGACGCGTAGAAGTCATGATTAGTGTTATGCGAACGGGTGGCAATTATAAAATGACGAAGGCGAGGTCCGCCTGTGAAAATCTATACCTCGGCATTTCGACTGGGAGGGCTCGTTTATAGATTTGTCGAAAGTTGTAAATCAAACGTTAATGGGGGCCCCGTGTCACGCATAAAGAGCTTGAAACAACGACGCATAACGATAAAGATAAAGGTTCCGGAATATAAAGGGTGTCTCGTGGAGGCCAGGACCCGCTATTATTGGCCACGGGCTTTTATGGGAAGGTAACAGCGATGGACCAGTTCGTGATCAAAATCGAAAAAATCTCCGATACAAAGTGCGCCGAACTCACCATTTCCACCCACTTTCCCAAAACGCCATTATTCAGCGTCCGAGATCAAAGCAGCACCTAATTAAACCCACGATTTTCGCCATGCTAAACTCACATCGCTCCGACGCTTTACGACCCATAACTTAGTACGCGCCGCGATCATAATTATAAATCGCCTCGCCGCCGTCCGCAAGTCGTCATTTTCCGAAACCTGCGAAATCTTCGACGGGACCGCAGATTATTCATTAAGGAGGCCAACATCGACGTTCTATCATCGCCCGAGCGATTCGTTTCCGCGAAGGATAACAAACAGCCCAAGACCCGAACGTATACAAAGCCGCCCGATATTCGCGGGCAGTTATTCAAACAGACAAACGATCCGTATGCCCGGAAGATTCGCCTTTCGCGCACTTTTAACAGTGGTAGTAATGATCGGGCGTGCCGAAGGAAACCGCGGTTAACATACCTCTGCCAGAGGCCATATTACGTGGTTCACGGCGGCATCTGCTGCCCGGTGTCTGGTGCGTTTTGGCACGTCATAATATTTGGAATCACGGGAGAAGGCAGGCCTCGATGCTGAGAACACGAGAGTCGCTCATTCGAATTCCCGCTCGGGCGCGCACAATCGCCGATTGTGCGGGAGACAGCTTAGAAAACGAAAGCTCAAAGCCTGAGAGGATATTTCTAATTATTTTCCGGGCGAAATTAGATGGCTGCGAGCTGAATGGCGACGATGTGTTTGGAAAATGGGTATTGCGAGATGAGTGGAGAGAAGGTTGTTTGACTTTTGAATGGACGGGGAGGAGTTTGAAAGGTTGTCGATGCGGCGAAGTTACGCGAGATTGCACCGGAAATTTAGAAAGATAAAGAATTTGATGTGCTCTATTGTCACGAAGTTCTTTTTTCATTTTTATGCAACTTTAATGCTTAGGGGTGTTACGGTGTTAGATTAGTTACTGGTAGTTGATTAGTTTTAGTTGAATAGAAATGAAAGATTTGTCAATAGTCGAAGTTACGAAGTGAACATTTTCAACAGATTTATACCAATGCTTTACGCTGTCGATATTTCATTCTTACGCAATTTCAATCCTTAGCGGTCAAACGGTGTTAGATTAAATACTGACAATTGATTAGACTTAGTTGAATATAAATGAAAGATTTGTCAATGGTCGAATTACAAAGTGAACATTTTCAACATACTTATATCAATGGCTTACACTGGCGATATTTTATTTTTACGCAACTTCAATACTTAGGAGTCTTACGCTGTTAGATTAGTTACTGGTAGTTGATTAGTTTTAGTTGAACAGAAATGAAAGATTTGTCAATGGTTGAATTTACGAAGTGGACATTTTCAACAGATTTATATTAATGATGTCGATATTTCATTTCTACGCAACTTCAATGCTTTGGGGTCCTACGGTGTTAGATCAGTTACTGGTAATTGATTAGTTTTAATTGAATACAAATGAACAATTTGTTAATGGTTGAATTTACGAAATGAACATTTTCGACAGATTTATACCAATGCCTTACGCTGTCGATATTTCATTTTTACGCAACTTCGATGCTTAGGGGTCTTACAGTGTTAGATTAGTTACTGGTAGTTGATTAGATTTAGTTGAACAGAAATGAAAAATTTGTCAGTGCTCGAATTTACGAAGTGAACATTTTCAACAGATTTATACAAATGCCTTATGCTGTCCATATTTACCATTCTTTTAAATTTCAATCTTACGCATTCGCGGCCAAAATGAGGATTATTCATGATTGATGATCTTTCCTTCTCTAAACATCCTACTATGATGTATATCACTTGCACAAATGCAAGATTCCGTCTTCCATACTACGACATATGGTAACTGTTTTTTTCTAATATAAATACCATCCCAGGGTGTACATTGCGTCTACTAATGGAACATTCTCTTTCCCTCATCCTCCATATCATCTCAGTACAATTTTCAGACATAAGGTTCCATTAACACACGTAATTATTTATAACGCCACCGAATCACCGACATCACACTACGATCGAAAGATCCATTAGCAGCAGCTATACCCATCATAGCATCATACTGCTCTTACTCCTGCATCGAGTGCACTTCCTTTATCTCCTCTTGACAGGCCGTCAGCTCGCTAAGAAAATTCGCCGACAAATTCGCCGACACGTTTGACCGCACACAGCTCGGCACCGTTGACGTGCTTTGAAAAAATGTGGCGAAGAAGAAGTCGACATTTCCTCTGTGCTGTGCGCAAACGCGTCGAGAACGGGGCAGAACGCGGCGTCCTAATTAAGATCGAGCAGCAAGCAGATCTCGATGTTCGAGGAATTCCTCTAGCGGTGGCCAAGCAGCAGCGTTGTACTGACATGCACAGAAGGCGGAGACCGGCATGCCCGACGTATTTTTCTAGGAATGCACCGTGCCAGTCAGTGGGAGCGACCGCACGTGTCGACGATCAGGAATATTCGCTTCTTTCGCCGGGACAGAAAAATCCATTCGACAGAAGCGCTCGGGAAGAAACGTCGCGGCTTTGTAGAAGAATGCTCCCCTATGTGGTCCGGAGCGTGTGCTCGGTTCGCATAACCTTTCGCCCCCTTTACTCGTTTCCCCTCAACTTCGCTCCGTCCCTTTTTTCCCCGCAGCCTCGTGATCGCGCTTAGCCTCTTTTTCCTGACACCAGGAGCGGGCTCGCGCCATAACGTTACATATGCCGATAAACAAGGTGAGGTCGGGCAAAAAGTTGCGCATCATTTATGCGAAACGCAGCGTTCCGTTTCTTCGATCCTCATCCTCGTACAGCTCGTGCTTCCTTTCGCCGCGTGTTCGCCTGCGTGTCTGTCTCCGTTCGTTTCTATAGGTCTCGATTCCCTCTCGCGGGGCCTCTACCATTCAGCGAGATCGCCTCGCGGGTTCAGTCTTTGCGATGATTTTTCAGAAGCGGCCCGAGTGCCGTTTAGGGAATCTTGGCGTACGGCCAAGTCCAACTCTCGATGGCCGACTCCGTCGATTTCACTAAGACAGCGGCGCGATATGGACGTGTACATGCACGTATGCACGAGCCGGGCTAGGCGCGTCGTCGACACACCGCAGGAGCGGATTTATTGCGCTGGATGCGGATTAATCGGCGGTCGGATCGAGAAGCTGTCATTTCCGTCCGAAATCCGAGTGGACTTCTTCGGCCGCCCTTTTTAGGAGACGCGATTTATGATACACGCTGTATTCGTCCGGTTTTTCAACGGTACCGTATCCGAGTATCATAACTCCGGCGAAATCTTAGCTCATAGCCAGCGCACATGGTTATGGACATTTTCATGTGTGACTAACTGAGATATTGGCTCGTATGTCGTAGCGTACGTCGCTGCCCCTGCGTCTCGGCTTTATCACATGGCAACTCAGGAATAATTAGCAACGTTCAACGACATCGTGTTTCCTCACCTTAGGCGACTCGATAAAATCTTATTATCGGCCATCTGCGACATCGCGAATGTCTCTCTCGGATCTGAGTGCAGCCCTGACGCGAGTCCGCGATCGAAGAAAAGGCCAGATAGACGTGTGTCCCCCTGGTACGACTCGCAGCCGTGCATCTCTTGCACTTTCCGCAAATGTGGGTATTTAATGTTTGATCAGGCAGTTAGTCGGCGAGCGGAAAGGGGGTGTCAAGCGGTGGGGGCCGGTCGAGTGTGTTCACCAGGTGCATGCCATGCCATAGCACGCAATAACGTGGCACATCCCGTTTCCGTACATAGATCTGCTACTGCTAGCCGGAGACCCGACTCCAGACTCTTGGCACGCATACCGCGAACATGGCAAAAAGAAAAATCATTTTTAACGAAGCCGTGCGGCCGCTGGATGGAGCGAGACGGGTAGATCGGCTAACGAATGAGCCGTATCGATTCCTGCTGACGTTCGAGCAGAAGGTAACAGCCTCGTTTTGCAGCCGCGCACTTCGATGCCGTACTACCAACGCCTCTGTCACCGATATAATTTATTACCTTACACGCCGAGAGGTTTGATCCGTTAAGCCACCTCGCCGACGCGCGAGTTTTCCCTTCGACGCAAAGAAACGGGAATGCCGCGAGATCGCTGGCTGGATTTGCTTCGCGAGCCTTTGAAGTATGCGTCGTCGCGTCTAAGTAACGAAACGATAACGTTTTTGAATGAATTATTGTCGCGGCGGCTTAGACCACGGGTTCTTTGACCACGCCTCAAGCTTCGTATAGAAAGATGTCTCCGCATAGAAAGATGTCTCAGCTCCTACTTCCATTACAATTGTCCGCGCACTTCCAAATTCCGTAGACGCAAATGTCCGAAAGTGCGGTCGCCCGGAAAATTGTGTCGTTTGAATGTCATCGCGGCGGAGATATTTTCGCAAGCATCGGCACGGAAATAGGAAAGGACGAATTTCTATGACGTACACTCTTGAGCGGACGCACTTGCCGAAGCGTGAAATGTCGCGAGGCTTGTGCTAACGTTGCTTAGCGAAATATCGGCAGAGCCGCGCTTATTATCCCCCGTCGCCAACCGGCAGATGATCCATTGCCACAAACGGTGACGACAATTACGCGCTCGGGGACATCGTCGTGCTCGTCATTCGTCGGATTCTGTCAGGCATGAATTTTTGTCGTGCAACAAGTTGTCCGTTCTCCGCGTCACAAAGGTGGGCCCACGTGGGGTTCTCTCTCCCTACGCCTCTTGCACGGACTCTGTCCCGCTCTTTCGAACGTCGTCGTTCGCGTACTTTCAGTCGCTCGTTCGTTCCGTCCCTCACGCACTTTTCGCTCCCGACTCTCTTGTTCCGTCTTTTGCCCGCGTCTTGCCGTCCCTTCTTTGTCTAGCTTATATAAGAAGGACCGCTTCTTGTTCTCCAGATGTCTGCGGCCTTTAAAGCACCGGAGGACCTAAGCCCGGGGTCCTTTAAACCGTTTATTCACGGATCGACGAAGCGCTCAAAATATTTGTCGCGTTTGTCAAACCTTTATCAGAAACGCTCGAGAGCTCGCACCTAAATCCGCCGGTGTATATATTAGGGGTTGCCGACGAATTATTTCCGCGTTCACGGACTGCGGCGCGGACAATGCGACAAGGTCTGTCGGAGACGAAATCGTACACGAGTAACGAGCGCGTTAATCGCAAAAAAAGAATTATACCCCCGTCCCTTTCGCGCCGAACGCCGCAGCGCTGAAATTGACTTTGTTTTTTTAACGACGGATTTGTCATGGCCAAGCGTCGTGCAAATTGCAACTGATTACTGCGGTCGTCCGCAAATTACGGGCGGGCCATTTTAAAACACCGCTTAAAGTAATAAAGCTATACACACCGCAGCGCTATATATTTCACCGTTAAATACCGAGCTGTCGAACGTACAAAGATCGTGAGCCGGAATCGAAAATGTAGCAAACGACAGGGCGTCAGCGACACATTTGGCGCGCGCGTGTGTGTGCCGGGAGTATATCGGAATATACTGCAAATCGCATTGCCACCGCGGTTGGTGGGCCCCGGGCATTGTATTTTCCTCGAGGTATCCCCGATCGGGCATTTTGAAGTCGATAAATCACAATTAATTAGCGGAGCGTAATGATGCGGCATGTCGCTGCAATTGGTATGAGCTAGCGCCGTGATTGTGCGTATGCATGAGCCTCTGACCGTACGAACACGGGCATACCGCCCAGTAGAGTGCTGAAATGTGTGCGCGCATACGTTTGCGCGTCACGCGCGTGTTGCGCTTGTGTGTTGTACGCGAGGCTCAATGAGAAAAGAATTATGGGCACAAATTTGCGTGTTAGTCACTGGTCCCCCGATCGCTAACACGATCATACGAGCGATCTTCCGGAGGTATAAAAGCGTGTCGACGGTGGAATCCCGTTTCTGACGGTTCAAAGACCTTCTAGTTTCAAAACGCGTAGGCGCGACCAGGTAAAATCAGATGTAGCCTCGGTGCGCAGTGTTCTGCAGTCGCTTAAAAGAATCTGAGGGCCTGAATCAAGGAAATTTCGAAAATACTGGAGTACCGTCATGTGATATGGCAATGCCACATCACGAGTAGTTTTCATGAATTATATGTAATCTACTTGAGGTGGTAAAAAGTAAATCACGAACTTCGATAATGGGATCTGATGCAGTGGACGTGACAGTTGAAATAAGTGCCAATGCCACGCTTGTAAAGTATGAATCTAATAAAAAACAGATGTAGCCTCGGTGCGCAGTGTTCTGCAGTCGCTTAAAAGAATCTGAGGACCTGAATCAAGGAAATTTGAAAAATACTGGAGTACCGTCATGTGATATGGGAATGCCATATCACGAGTAGTTTTCATGAATTATAATCTACTTGAAGTGGTAAAAAGTAAATCACGAACTTCGATTATGTGACCTGATGCAGTGAACGTGACACTTCAAATAAGTGCCAATGCCACGCTTGTAAAGTATGAATCTAATAAAAATCAGATGTAGCCTCGGTGCGCAGTGTTCTGCAGACGGTTAAAAGAATCCGAGGACGTGAATCAAGGAAATTTGGAAAATGTTAGAGCATCGTCACGTGAGACGGTTAGGTTGACTGCAATGCCATATCACGAGTAGTTTCCATGAATTAAAGTCTACTTGAGGTGGTAAAAAATAAATCACGAACTTCAATAGTGTGACCAGATGCAGTGAATGTGACACTTGAAACAAGTACCAATGCCACGCTCGTAAAGTAGGAATCTAATAAAAAACACTTGGATTATTACCGGTTGACAGGTTTCAATCCATCTCGATGCCTTGTCTTTGCAACTATGGATTTATTCCAAATATCTATGCAGTCGTTGGAGATCCTGTGGTTGCTAGTCTCTGTATGCTATGTGGTTGCGTTCAATACGTGCATTATTCACTAAAGACGAAGAAGGAGTAGTCTATTTCCAAGGTTGACACGTATTATGACAATATAGAAAATGCGTCTAATTTTTACCTAAACCCTGTTCAACACAATTACTGTCGCAACACCCAGAGATCTCAGATACAGAAATGGTCCGAAGAAACACGCAATCGCCCTGGGACACTATCAAGAGTTCCAAAGCGCAAGACAGACGCGGGTCCGAAGGATAGTGCAGAGATTCACAATTAGACAGCAGTAATAGAGAGCGTCCCGCGTAACCTTCGGAAAATGGACATCTCCATACCCCGGAGGGGTCAGAGGCAAAGTTCGGCAACTTGGGTATTTACTTAGTGGCCAGTAGCTGCAACGGCCTGCAGTCCGCGTTATAGTCATTGTCTGATTGGAGTGCGGTGTATAAATAAAGTGAGCCCCGGCGATACCGAATTCACCCCTCCCGCCGTCTGTTTCTCACTTCCTCCCGCGCCTTCTTATTCCTTCGCAACGCTTTGCACACCCTCTCTTTACGCCTGCCGTCTCTGCCTCCTTACCCTTGCAACTCTCTGCGGCGCGAATGCACACTCTATCCTATAGGGAGGTGGGTACACGGCCGGCGATACAGAGCTTTGGTCAGTTAAACATGCGCATATTGCATGAAACTGGTAGTAGGCGAGTCCGGAGATCGACCTCTGTATTAACACCTCCGCTCGAGTCTGGAGATCTCTGGTGTATACCGCCGATATTCTGCCTCTCCCTCGCACGTTGCGGCACGGAGATCTTTCATTCTTGTCGCACGTGCGTGCACTCTTTCGCGCACCTCTCTCCGTCGGACTGCCATCGTCGAATAGTTAAACCATTATTTTCGCTCCGACAGTGGGACAAAAGGTATCGAGCTGTTTGTGTTTTCTACGGTGTTCCGCTTCGAGAGCTGCCCGTGACTACATTAGCCGACGCCCGCTGCCCGATTCCGCGCGCGAGTTCTGAGCCCCGCGGCAGTTGTAAAATATGGGAATGGTCGAGGGCGTAAAAGGGGTTTTTCAGAGGCAGAAGCCGACGTTCGACCTGACAGATAGTACTATTTTATGCCGCCGGTTGCAGACTTGTGCACTGGTAGATCCCACACTTCGGAATTGCTACATACCGAGTAATGAAAACGTACGCACATCTCGTGAAATGTCCTTATGCGTAATAATCAGTGCACTGGTAGATCCTACACTTCCGAACTGCTACATACCGAATAATGAAAACGTACGCACCTCTTGTGAAATGTCATGCGTAATAATCAATACACTTGCAGACTTATGCACTGGTAGATTCTGCACTTCGGGACTGCTACATACCGTATAATGAAAACGTACGCACATCTTGTGAAATGTCCTTCTGCTTAATAATAATCAGTACACTTGCAGACTTGTGTACTGGTAGATTTTACACTTCGGAACTGTTACATACCGAATAATGAAAACGTACGCACATCTTCTGAAATATCCTTATGCGTAATAATCAGTGCACTTGTAGACTTATGCATTGGTAGATCCTACAGTTCGAAACTGCTACATACCGAATAATGAAAACGTACGCACCTCTTGTGAAATCTTATGCGTAATAATGACTACACTTCGAACGTGTAGCTGCTGGTTCGCTCGTGTCCTGCTCCTGCATCATCGCGCTGACAGCAACCATGACCCTACCAGCAGTCGTCCCAATTTTTGTTACGCACCCACGAGGTGCGCTTTACACATGATGCGCGTCGCAGTTTCCGTCAGGAGAATTACGCTCGGAACTGGGGAGCAACGAGGCTGGGTAAGGACGTGTATGAGTTTCCGGTACGTCAAAGATCTCTATTTGTATACTTTAGCCGTGTGTACTTGCCGTAGCTAGTGAGTCGAGTTCTATAGACCCAGGGGATAGGATGGGTGGTGCGAGGAGGTGGGTCGGTGGACGGGCGAGGGTGAGTGGGTGGTGGATGGTGGATGGCGGTGCTGGCGGTGGTCGTCGGTAGCGGGACGTTTGGGTCAACTTTGTTTGCATTGGCCGTGCATGTCCTGTCGGCCAGGGGGAAGGGTGGCCGCTTCTTGATGCAAACTGCCCATTTGCAACTACAATCATCTCCACGTCGAATCGCGCTCTGGCTGGCCTGCGCCAGGTTGGGCCTGGAGCGTGTGCACTTCGTATGTGTTAGGTATGGATGTACGTGGCGGAGGGAGACGGACGCAGAGAGACGGAGAGAGAGAAAGATGGATGAGAGAGGAGTGCAGTTAGCGTCGAGCAGGAGAGACAAGCAGTAAGGGAAAGTGAAACAAGGACAGAGAATGGACGTGGACCTAGCTCCCGATTGCAGTGTGTCTATGTGTACACATATGCGTCCCTGTGTACGTGCGCCTGCATATATCCCAGAGTGGGAGAGCTGTCTAGTGTATAAACCGACCACACTCCGGTGCAACGGTGCTTCAGTTGCTGCATAACAGAGTGAAAACAACGGCCGACCGGGAACCAAAGGCCCTACCGACAGACCGAACGATCGTGTAACGTTCTCCCTGACGCTTTCGTTTCCCGACGCCGTGAATTCAGCCAGCGCCGGGGTTGCCCCCCTCCCCCTCCCTCGAGCCACAGAGAGACTCCTGTCCCTCCCGCTCTCCTATCCTCCCGTCACATCGCTTCAACCGTCCGTTCGTCCGCTCGCTCTCTTTGACATTTCGTGTTTTCCAATTTTCGCGCCGCCTTGCTGCTCGTTGTTCGATAGTGACGACCACGACGATTCGTCCAGCGCTGAACGTTGAATCATGCACTTTGCCCTTTTGCCGGCGTGAGCGTGCGCAACCTGCTCTCCGACATGCAAAAATCCAGTACGCTGTCGCATACGGAAATACATAACGATCGGATAGGCTGTTCATTTGAATGACGAATTTCTTCAAAGAGCCGAACGAAAGACTGGTTCTTTGAAAATAGGCTTATACTCCGGCAGTCGAAACACAAATTTTGCCAGTTTGGCGTAATTTATATAACTCACACAATGTTAGCTGTAAGAATGTTAAATTGAAGACTGAAAATTGTGCACGTTACAACTGATCGTGCAAGCCTTATGGCGCGATAAGCGACGGCTTACTAATTTGCCGATGAGCAACGGTAGTCCTCTCAAACATACCGAGCAAATGAGACCGTTCTCACCCCAGTTTTATAACTTTCGAGGGACGCGCTAATAAGTTGCGTGCGCGACCGCGTTTGTTGGATGATTCAACGCAAACACGCGAGTGTTTGATGTTGAAGATAAGCCGATCTTAATGATGTCAGTCGATTACATAAGCGTAGCGCGGTCGCCGGGGCGGTGGGCAAATCACGGATACGTGGCGCGCTTCCGGTTTCGAGAATGATATCAGCTAGATCGAGATCCGATTCAATTTGCATGCATTGCATATATAATTAGCCGGCCGAGCTTTTTCCACATAATTTATATGTTACACAACGCGCGCACGGAGAAGAGGACGTATAACGTTAAACGCTGTTGCATGCGTCATTATGCAACTTTACGATCGCCCAGGTAATCGAGGTCCGGCGAATCGCTCAGCCGACTCCGGGCGAGCATATTGGCAGCGAACAATCGGTGAATGCGCGGCGCGATCCCTGATACGGTGATTAGAACCGGACATTGGAATCGCTATTAAGGACGGCCATCAATTTCAAACTTACCCGGCGCTGCGCCCACGGGATTCTGAACGCCCAGCCGTTTATCAGTGCGCATAAAAACGCCGTAACACTAAGATAGCACCTCATCTTTACCCCGATACCTCTGCTAGCGCTGAATCGTCGATTTCCCGGCTCGCCCGGCGCTTCAAAAATTCCTACGCGACCTGTCCGACGGAAAAAGGTTTCGAATAGGCCGTAGTGTCTCACCTGTTGCACCGTTGGGTGTCCAGGTAAGAAAGGAAGTCCGAAAAGAAGCTCGGCACCGTCGGTCATCGGGGTCCTTTGCCGCGAGCCGAAAATCGCGAGGGTCCCGCGTCCTGAGTGGCATATAATAACGCGCTCCTGGGATGCGCGTCCTCGGGATGCCGGTGTGCGTCCTCATTAGGAGGATATGATAGATGTGGCGGCAGATAGTAGCCGCATGCCTCCGCCAATATATATTCGTCGAGGAATGAGGAGGGAGGATGGGAACGAGGAGGAGGACGAGAACGAGGATCGGAGTAGGAAGATGAAAAGAATGAAAGAGCCGAGGAGGACAGCCTGCGCATTGGGGGATAAGGCTAGGCCGGCCACAACAGGAGGGGAGAGGAACGTCGCAGGGTAAGACCAGTCGGATTCTCCTCGCGCTGGGATTCTCGTGCGCGCTCGCTCCAGTACGACTCCGCGTCTGCGAAGCGTCGACATTTCCATAATATTCAAATGTATAAAAGCGCGCCGATCGCCGAACTGAGACAAAGACGGGCGAACGAAACAGGCAGCGAGCCCGAGCGAGACGCCGGGCGAAGAAAGAGGCAGGAAGAAGCGACCAAAAAACCGAGCGCCCGGACCGTGGAACGGAGAGAGAAAGCAGGCGGCTTAAAGAGATCGGCGAAGGCAGGCGTGCGGTGGAGAAGGTGATGGCGGGAGACTGCGCGTGCAACGGAAAGAATAAGAAACAGTATCAGCGATGGAATGGAAGACACAAAAGAGAAGGAGCGCGGGCGAAGGAGAGAATGGGAGAGAATAAGAGAGTAAGTAGGAGGAGGCGTGGTATGGTACAGGACGTGGTATGCCGTGGCACGGTGTGTCCGGTCTGGCCAGGCCAGGCGGTGTGCCACGCCGTGGTGTTGCCCGCTGACATATTTATCGGCGGTCGCGCCACCTGCAACCGGCCCCGCGGCATCCGTACAGAGCGGTGTTTTGCCCATTTGTATCCCCGATCCTCCGCTTGGCCAATCCAACGACAGCCCAGTTTACCCGCTCTCACTCTTTCTGCCTTCTTCTATCTTCGTCTGCACCGTTCTGATCTTTGCCCTTTCTTTCTCCGTCAACCCTCCGCAGGTTCCCTTCGCGCGCAGGAGACTCTTTCCACGATGACTTTCTTTAATATGTCGCGTTTCGGTGGGTGGATGCGTGTTCGATGTAACGTGCTTTCGCGGATGTAGTGATTACGAGCGCGGATTTTCGGAGAGGTCGGTATAGCGCGTTCGAGCGAACTTGGGCAGTGGACGGGTCGTTTTCGACACCGAATCACAGCAAGTCGATCTACCGCTTTCTACTAAAAAAATGTCAAATTGCTCCTTAACACGTGGACTGCCAAGCGTATTTTGCTATGGTAGAACCGCGATGCGATCAAATGCTGCAGTGTATAATTAAATCGTGCAAAATAAAGGTAACCCAGAGTTGTTAGAAGCCAAAGCATTGAAGTACTGTTCCAATATCAATTGCTCTTATAAGATTGCAAATGGGCTTCATTGTGAATTTATTTGCATTTATAGTAAAATCTTTTGCGCCGGATAAAGTGTCTGAGGGAAAAATGACTTATGCCAAGAGTCCAAGGGTTTTCATGAAGTCCGATGGACTGGTTACGGTTGAATATGTAATAAGAAATCAGGACACAACTATACATTTCTTAACGTTTCGTTTTGTCACTGACGTAAAAGGTTAAAGTGTTTCTGATTATATGTACTATATTTTAACAGTATAAAGTATAAATATGGATACCGCATAAAAGGCTGTATAAATATTAACTCTGTAAGTACTGATTACGACCACGGATTTTTAGAGAGGTCGGTATAGCTTGTTCGAGCGAACTTGGCAGTGGACGGGTCATTTTCGATACTGAATCATAGCAAGTCGATCTACCGCTTTCTACTAAAAAAATTTCAAATTTCTCCTTAATCGAGCTTTTGCGCTTCTAGCGTGCTGTTACAAGTAGCTACATCGCGAGTTTGTAGTATACAGGGTGACAAAATACGAAAAAATGTCTGAGGAATAAATTACTCATGCCTAGAGTCCAAAGGTTTTCATGAAGTCTGGTGTAGTAGTTACGCTTGAATATGTAATAAGAAATCAGGACATAACTATACATTTCCTAACGTTTCGTCCAATCACTAATGTAAAAGATTAAAGTGTTTCGGTCTATTTACCCGACATATGGGCCGGACGTTTGCCAAATCGATTAACTACACAAAACAAAAAGTATTAAATTTATTTGAAACATAATTAGAGTTCTTATGAGAATTCTAAAATGCCCCAACACCGAGAACATCAGAGTACTGAAATAATAACGGTACCGATTGCTTGGCATAAGACTCCCTTTCTCACTGTTCTTCAAACGGCCAGGATCCAAGTTTGTCGAGATACGCTATGTATCTTTGTGTATTAAATTTTGAATAATTGTGAATTTGATCGCCCGTTGGCGCGGCGATTTTATGGGACCTCAAGGGTTATTTCGAACGTGAAGCCGCACAGAAAGGGGGCTGACATATTAGCTGCCGCTAGCAGCCACCCTGCCGATCTTCACGGCTTGCGTCGTGCTGCTCATCCCGATGAGGAAGGAATATTTTACCATTTCCCTGACCACGCCATCCCATAACGAATAGTATACAACAGACGTGCTACATAATAGCCGCGCATAATGCATACACAGTTTCCGTGCCTAAAATGAGGAATTCGTCTTTCGGTCATGGTCTACGGCCTAAATCATGTTCTTCCCGAGTACCGAAAAAAGCTGTATTTTGCTGAAGCGCAATATTTTCACGAACTTTTTGCCGCGATCCGATCGATGTGAGAAAGTCCGCGAGAATCGGGTTGCGTGAACGCTTAAGTGCGTTCGTTCGATTCACGGCAGGAAACGCATAAAGTACATGCGTCGGCCGATACCGAGAAATATGACGTAGGAAGTTTGTATACCGAAACGTGCACGTTGTACCGTGTCGTCGACTGAGTGTCGGTAATTTCACGTGTACACGCGAGCGGTTATAATTCTCTCCTCTCGCTGTGTAGAAGTCTCACAGCTTCGCGATTCTTCTTTTCCCCTTGCAGCTCTTAACCCTTTCTCTTTCCGCCGTCGCCCGTTCTCACACTCACGCGCATTCGTCCTCGAAGAGACACACCGCGCACGATGATATATATCTCGGGTGCTAAACGGCCCATTGTTTGCCCAGGCTACTGACGAATTTGTATATGTTTATAATGGCGACGCCCACTGATATGTATGGTGCATAAAAGTTGCAAAAAACACACTTTCTGACGTTCTCACAGAGAGGGAACGGTGGACCGGCGGTAGAAGGGACCCGAAATCGTTGAGGGGCGAGACAAATAATTCTCGATTTTGTATGAAAATAATATGTCGGTGCGTTCGATTCGATCGGCCGCATGCGTTTGAGATATTGCTACTAGAGAATCGCTGAATACGCCGTTCTCAGTTGTTAGACTGATTATCAGTTGCTTTACAAAATCTGCCTACATCAATATGCACGACCTACGACTGTACGACACCCAAATATTACATTTTTGTGATTGTTTAACAAGTTGACTGCCATATGTATTTTACTATATTAAAACCGCAACGGGATGTAGTACTTCAGAATATGATTAAATTGTGCAAAATGAAAATAATGCGAAGGTATCGGAGACCAAAGAATTGAATCACTATTCGTTATTAACCGTTAACGGTCGTAAGTCACCTGTCACGTGACAATAGTACTTCGTCGCTGCGGTCGCACGTCACGTGGGAGGTGACAACGAGTGGACCAGTCAAAATTCGCGTTCTATGAAATGCGAGCGCGATTGACTTGTGAGTTAAGCATCAGCAACGGAGCAATTGACATCTCCACTGATATATCACTGCCTTTTGTACTCAATTTTTAATATATTGAGCCCAAATGAATGAAGGAAGTTGCAAAAATTCCAATAGTGATGATAGCAGTGAAATTTTGGAAAACAGCTTTAAAAATGATGTTCATTGTAGTGGTGAGACTAGCAGTCCGATCTTATTGCATCATAAGAAAAGAAAAGTTATGCCCATAAAATCGTAACTTGCCTGGAGGAAGAAAAACAACAGTATACTTCTGTGAAACGTGCAACAGAAAACCATTCCTTCATATTGGAGGTTGTTTCAAAAAATATCATACGTTAAAAACTTATAAATAATTATTTTAAACTCATATATTTGTAATACACCTTCAAAAAAGAGGTAATTTCTAATTAAAATGTTATTCTTATAATACCGAAGATTTTTCGCATATTTACTGAAACCAGCTACAACCTAGTGACAATCACCTATGAAAAGCTAGCGACCGATAAGGGTTAATTGCATTTTCAAAATTATAAATGCGACCGATTGGGTATTTTTTTAATTTTTCGTGAGACCTTTTGCGCCGGTCATCGATGACCACCATGGCAGTCAAAGTGTTAACATTTATCACTAAGCCGTTTTCACGGTGTCGTTTATTACACATGTTAAGATTTTATCGTTGGCTCTTCTAAGTTTATCAAAATTTCCAATATGTGACAAATATATTCCTCGAATTGTATTACATTCTTCACAAAGTTGTTTTTACAGTCCCATTCGTTGTATCTAATAATAATACTTTTGTCGTCACGCCTTCTCAGTATATCAAAATTTCCAATATGTGACAAATATATTCCTTGAATTGTATTACATTCGTCACAAAGTTATTTTTACAGTCTCATTCGTTGTATGTAATAATAATACTTTTGTCGCCACGCATTCTCAGTATATCAAACTTTCCAATATGTGACAAATATATTCCTTGAATTGTATTACATGCGTCACAAAGTTATTTTTAGAGTCTCACTCGTTGTAGGTAATAATAATACTTTTGTCGCCACGCCTTCTCAGTATATCAAAATTTCCAATATGTGAAAAATATATTCCTTGAATTGTATTACATTCGTCACAAAGTTATTTTTACAGTCTCATTCGTTGTATCTAATAATAATACTTTTGTCACCATGCCTTCTCAGTATATCAAAATTTCCAATATGTGACAAATATGTTCCTTGAATTGTATTACATTCGTCACAAAGTTATTTTTGCAGTCTCATTCGTTGTATGTAATAATAATACTTTTGTCGCCACGCCTTCTCACTATATGAGTTCCTCGCTATCGTTCGGAGCAAAATTCAGCGTGACGTCTCGAAGTTCTCATTGTGCTCGGCACGTTATCACCCAATATGATAAATATATTCCTTGAATTGTATTACATTCGTCACAAAGTTATTTTTACAGTCTCATTCGTTGTATCTAATAATAATACTTTTGTCGCCACGCCTTCTCAGTATATGAGTTCCCCGCTATCGTTCGGAGCAAAATTCAGCGTGACGCCTCGAAGTTCTCATTGTGCTCGGCACGTTATCACCCAATATGGCATTGTGCCAAGTTCCTCCACCAGGATGACCTAGAGGAATGAACTTGCGCTATGTCAGGCTCCGCGAGCGAGCGCTTAAATAAAACAAACAGCATCGGAACGGTATGGCACAGAACTGAACGCTGCCTTCTCGCTCTTCAGCTCAGGACGTGAAGTACGACAGTGGTGTTTGACAATTTTCCACGCACCGAGACTAGGCGAGCTCACGCGTGCTTCGTTTGTGGAATTTGTACGACCTTGACGAACAGATGCACTCCAGTATGAAGTCCTTTTACTTCTGTTTAAGTGCTCGCCTTCGAATAGGACGTGTAAAATTACCCCTTGTAACGCATTAATTGCAACGTCAGTCTTATATGACCGACGAGTACTACGAAAAGATATGGCGAAATGTGTATCCATTTTACAGCGAAATTGTATTATAACTCAGAACAATGTAGGTAGATAATTGTGAAACTTTGACACCGTACATACACCTTGATCAAAAAGTTTTAGGACCGACCGCCGTATGGTGCTCTCAGTCACTCGATTGAAATTTTTTTTTTTTTCAGTAAACTAAATTTCAGCGTCATAGCTTGACATTTGTAAAAGTTATACCGTGTTGAGTACATCTACCTTTGTGCGTGTTTTCGATTTTTTACATATTTGAAAATGGTATCAACTTTGGATCAACGAATTTGCATAAAATTTTGCGTGAAAAACGGATTTAACGGTCCGCAGACCTTGGAAATGTTGGAGAAGTGTTTCGGCAACGATGCTCTTTCGAGATCAAACGTTTTTCGGTGGCACGAACGCTTCCGAAGAAACCACGTTGTTTTCAGTCGAAAAAGAAGGTGATGCTGACGGTTTTCATGCATTACAACGGTGTTATGCATCATGAATTCTTGCCAGAGCAACAGACAGTCAACAAAATGTATTTTTTGAGCGTTATGAGACGTTTGCGTGAAGCAATTCGCCAAAAAAAGACCGAATTTGAGGGCAAACAACTCGTGGATTTTGCACCACGATAACGCACCGTCGCACAATGCGATCCTTATTCGCGAGTTTTTGACCAAAAATAATACGAATACTATTCACCAGCCTCCGAATTCACCTGATTGAGCTCCTTGTAACTTTTTTCTGTTCAACCGACTTAAAAAACCGCTTCGCGGAACGCGTTACAGCACTCGGAAGGATCTTATGGAAAAATCGAAGACGGCTCTGATGGACATACCAAAAATTGAATACCAGCGATGTTTCGATGATTGGATTAAGCGCTGGTATAAGTGCGTTGCAGTCGATGGGGAGTAGTTTAACCCTTTGCACTCCGAATTTTATTTCAATTTCGTTACCAGCAGCTCCCAACGCTTTTAAGTGTTTTATTTGAAATTTACTTTAACTAAAAATATAAAGCAATTTAAATAAATAAAGGAAGAAACAAATTCACTTAAATACCAATTTTATTTACAGTATTGTCGTACATTGAAATTTTCAAGGGTATGATATCTTTTGAAAGAACTTGCAAGATGTAACCCTGATTTTCTTTCACACGTTTCACAAAAATAGGTGGTTTCTCTTTTTCCTCCAGATGTTTTTCTATTTGAGTAAACTGCACAGTCTTTGTGTTTTCCTTCGGGATGTAGGAAGATTAAATGAGGCTTTCCATCTAAGCGATCGTGTTTATCATGTGTTCCAGGCCTCCCCAATTTCATATTTCGAAGACGACAATCATAAGTAAGCATCGACAAAATCTTTTCGCGAGAATTTCTGCGGGCTATAGGATTTGTTCCTTGCTTTTTTGTTTTTTTCTTTGTATAAAATATACGCATTTACTATGGAGATTTCAATCCCCAAAATAAATATTTCCTCCACCACTTGAGTGCTCGACGTAAATAACAATAAGATGTCGCGTATTGGTTCGCCACATCGACACCACCCATATTTTTATTATAATCTGTGATCACATCCGGTTCTTTTATTTCTCTTCGATTACTTGAATGTCTAGCCCATTTAATGACATTGCGAAAGCGTTGTAACGTGTGCACGATATCTATTTATTTAGACATGAAAAAATGTCGAGTGGAGCTCGACAAAGGAGCTCCTGCCATAAAAACTGATGTCGAGTCACACTCGACATAGGAGTGCAAAGGGTTAAAGGGAACGATATCAATTATAATGGATAAACTTGTATTTTTGATTTTATGAATATAGTCCTAAAACTTTTTGATCAAGGTGTATCTCTCATTTTTTCGTATACTTTGATTCCTTTTAATTTAAACTCTAGCTACGTGTTTAAAGGATCAAGATACGATGACAAATGATACTTTCAAGCCAGCTTAACGAAAATCTGTAATTTTAATTATAATCTGATAATACGCAAGATCGCATTCTGGCATTTCGTACGCGACGTTCTTTAAATGTTTTTTCCACAGCGTTGAAAGTAGAATCGGTGTCATACACTATACGGATAACGAACTTGAATCTCGTATTGAAATAAAGTGCTACGCACATGGCGTTCGATGAAAGCTAATTTACAAACTGGATCAATGATCGAAAAGGCTGGGCGTTCTTGGTACGGCCAGTATGCGGCTTTCGTTTACTAATTCGCATGGAAAGAAAACGCAATCTCCCATGATCGAATCGCGCGTCATTCCAATCAATACCCCCTCTATTACTTACTCGCGATTTTCAAATATTGCCGACATGCTCCTCCGGAATTTCGCCATTCGGACATTCAGTTGTCTTCAGGGTATTCTTTCAGAACTCGACCGTTTCACGGGGGCTCCTATTATTTTTAATGCTTCTTAACGTACACCACGGATTTTACCGGCCGTGAGAAAGATGGAAAGAAACAAAGTGCACGAATGAGCGGGATGAGGAAGAGAGGAAATGAGCGAGAGAAGGAGGAGAGAATGAGAAAGGGGGATGAAGGGGGGCAGAGGGGGGTGGGGGAGAAATAAAATGGAGAGAATGTCGGGTGTCGAACCTGGCGCGGATTTACGGGGCGCTTTGTAAGACCGCCTTCCTCAATTCAGCAATATACCTAACCTAACTCCTCTCCACCCTCAGTTCTCCACTCATCCCCCACGTCTTCTGCCTCCTACCATGGTCCACATGACTCGAACTCTCCCGTGGGAGAAACAGAAGGACCTGCCAACGGTCGTGTATGTATGCGCCGGCTACCTTCATGCTCATTAACCCTCTCCTACCGACGAGTTAAAGATTTTTGCGTCCTGAGGAAGCGTGGTCTCGGTGCGCTTTCTGTCTTTTAGGCGCAACAGACTATGTCGAAAGCTACCGGGTTGTGTGCGATGTTAATGCAGGGGCAGTTATGTGGAAAATGAACGTTTTTGCTGTGAAAGCATTAGTCGTTTGAAAAGTTTCTGCAGGAGCCCGAACGAATTTCTTGCCGATTACGTGATATACCCTTTTAACACTTTAAGGACCGCTAAGAAATCTGTAAGTAATACGCATGGGACCGTACTTTTTTGGGAAACTTGTACGTTACAAAAAATCATAACTTTGTTATTTATAAAGGCATTTTTGTGAAACTTTTAGGAATTGTATAATTGGAAGTATGTATGTTAGATATTATTAAAGAATTATGCTTTTCAATAATTATCATAATTTTTTAACTTAAAAAATAAATTTGTATGAAGTTTATATAATGCCTGAAGCACCGGTAAATAAGCGAAAAAAATATGAACGCAACCGAGTTTAATACATTAAATATTGGTGTAAATACTTAAATACGCGAAATGGATACAATGTATCAAAGTAAGTGACATCTAAAGACGGCGTGTAGAAAACAAGAGAAAACTCGTGAGCGGTCCTTAAACTGTTAACACGTTGACTGCCAAGCGTATTTTGCTACATTAGAACCGCGATACGATTAAATAGTGCAGAGTATAATTAACTATATATATAGTTAACTATATATATAATTAACTATATAATAGTGTAAAATGAAGGTAATGCAGAATTGTGGAAAGCTAAAGTATTGAAGCACTGTTCCAATATCAATTGCTTTTACAAAATTGCAAATAGGCTTCACTTCGAATTTTTTGCAATTTTAGTAAAATCTTTTACGCCGGTCACCAGTAACTACCGTGGCAGTAAATTTGTTAAAAATAGCTAACTCCATATCATACTAAAGAAATCTGAAGCCGTCGCCCGACGAAAAGCCATAATCCCGGCTATACGCCCCGGAAGTTTCGCATAAGAAACAAGTGACTTTCATAATATTCAATTACCACGTTGATGGTCAAGCGTATTTTGCTATGTTAAAACCGCGATACGATGAAATACTGCAGAATATGAATAAGTAGTGTAAAGTTCCAATATCAATTGCTTTTACAAGATTGCAACTAGGCTTCATTGCGAATTTTTTGCATTATTAGTAAAATCTTTTGCGCTGGTCACCGAGTATTTTGCTATGTTAGAATTGTGATGCGATGAAATACTACGGCGTTTGACTGAATTATGCAAAATGTAAATAATGCGCAGGTATTGGAAACCAAAAGATCGCATCACTATTCTAACAATAACTGCATCTACATATAAAATAATTATTGCATTCCCAGTAAAATATTTTACGCTGGTCACCGCGTACTTTGCTATTCGATGCGATGAATATCAATATAATTAAATCGTGCAAAATAAAGGTAATGCAGACTTAGAAGCCAAAGTATTGAAATACCGTTCCAATATGAATTGCTTTTGCTACAAAATTGCAAATAAGCTTCATTGCGAAAATTTGCATTTTTATTCAAATCTTCTGCGCTGGTCACCGCGTATTTTGCTACGTTAGAACTGCGATGCGATCAAATACTGCAGAGTATAATTAAATCGTGCAAAATAAATGCAACGCTGAGTTGTTAGAAGCCAAAGTATTGAAGCACCGTTACTATATCAATTGCTTTTACAAGATTGCAAATAGGCTTCATTGCAAATTTTTTGCATTATAAGTAAAATCTTTTGCGTTGGTCACCGAGTATTTTGCTATGTTAGAATTTCGATGCGATGAAATACCGCAGAATATAATTAAACCGTGCAAAATAAAGCAGCGCAGAGTTATTAGAAGCCAAAGTATTGAAAAGATTCGCTTCAAATAGGCTTTAATTGCGATTTTTTTGCAGTTTTAGTAAAATAGTTTGCGCTGTTCACCGGTAATCACCGTGGTAGTCAACGTGTTAATACCGTCTAATTTTTCTACACTCAGTCATCGGTGCCAACGTAATCCAAGTCTCGCGCGTTAGATTTTGTTACACGACCATATAATTTGTGTATAATTAATTAGCATAAGCGTCAGACCGTGTCATAATCCTCCGATTGAATGAAAGAAGATTACGTGCGTGATATCCTCTGACTTTGAACTGTAACTGTACCGCGAATTGTCGCGGCCTAAAGCGCGATGACGCTCGAAAGGAATTGAGAGTCGGTCGACGTCGGCCGTTAACAGCGGGACTAAGAAGAGGAGGGAAAAAAGGAAATGGCAGGCGCTGTTAACATTAGCGCATGTCGCAACGCGTCAGTGTACACATCACCTGCAAGGGCAGTTGCAGTTTTTCGCCATAAATGGAACTGGAGCACGCGGCCATATGAGGGACGTTTATGGATTACAAAATCACTCGCTTACCGGCTTCTAACCAGATTTGAAACCGCTTCTACATAAGCAGAGGCCCCCAGGTTCGTCGCGTAAGAAACGGCAGTCGCGCCAACTCTTACCTCGCACTTGTTGTTCGCTGGAATCCAGAAGTGTAATGACACGAGTAATTGGGCCTTAGAAACGGATTCCCTCCGCGGACGGTTTTGCCGAGGCTCGCGGTCGGACCTTTTGTTAGTAACAAATGTGAATTCTTTGCGACCCGCGCGCACTGCTGCCAGCGAATGCCGCTCGTTTCTTTTCCACAAATCCGCGGGTTATGGACGTACAGGTGCGCGACGTAGGCCTGGACGGGTGAAAAAAATTGCCACGACTCCGCGATCGGCCAGTCACGGTCAAGAATTGAAGAGCGCACGAGTCGACGAAATGCCAGCGACTTTCTCTGTCGTTTCGTCGCTCGGCGGTCCACAATGCGCTCGCAGAAACTTCGAACGACACAGGATTCGTCGAGGAAACGCGAGAATGCCGGGAGAGCAAATGGCAGACGAAGGTCGCAATTAAACGCGTAGGGAATGAAAATATGAAGGATCCCGTGTGCGGTGTTGCAAAGAGTAGCACGCAACCGGAGACGACAAGCAACGAGACCGGCTGATCGCGCGATTAAAGGAGTCTAAGCGATGTGCATGAAGCTCACCTTCCCGGTAGGGAACGTTATGAAATCAATGATCGGATGATAAATGGACGTCCGATGCCGATGCAGACGTAGTTTATGAAGGTGATAAATGTCGGAGGACTGATGTCGCATGAATTGCAAATGTAAACGGTGACAAGGAAACTGGTCTGCTGGGGTTACGTTGGATATTAACAAGCGTTTATTTTGTAAACTTCGGTTATGCGTTGTGCAGGAAGCATTTATGTATTCAGAATGCTTCATCATGTAGCTAGAACAGTGATATATTTTTACGATATTACAATTTATAATATGAGCCGTTTATTTTGAAAGTGGCCTAACTCCGTTTTTTAATATTTCCCGTTACCATGGTTACATGTACAAATTCATGTTATTTATCAGTAAATGCTATTTATCTTGATTTGAAGATAAATGGAGTTAGGCCACTTGCATAATAAACGGCTTATATATACAATATTATAAGGTGGGAACAATCGAATTTCTGACGAGTTTTTTTGCAAAGGAAAGTACCTGGAATTGGGATAAATGTTGCCGATTATCGCATGTTTCGGGAAACGGTTAGTTTTGATTTTCTGATTATCTAAGATTAATGAAGACGATTAATTGTGCGCGAGCATCGTATAAACGCTTTTGTGGTTTTTCGCGAAGTAGCGATAATCAGAGTTTCTCATGGAGCTTTCCATGAAGAAACGTACCTGAAAGTGAGCCACTCACACGGACGCATTGAGAGGAAAACATTTATATTTATGAACTGCAATCAGCAGCATCGAAATCCATAAATCGAATGCGCATCGTATTTACACATTAGTTATGGAAATGCCACCGTCCGCCGCGGCACTGTAAATCAAACGAAGCCGGTCGCATTAAAAATTTCAATACACACCGTTGGGAGCGCACGCTTAAATCAATGCGCTGGGCAATTATTTATATACTATTTATGCAATCGATCTGCACGCACGATCGCGCGCGCAGATAGGCGGGCAGCCTTTATGTTCATAACGAGTTATAAAACTTTTCCGACGGCCGGGAACAATGCTGTTCTGCGTAAGCGGCATTTTATTCATTTACCAGGAAACGTTACGCGGCTATGAACAATTTTCCGATCGTAACGCTGGCAAAGTTCCCGAACGTTCGTTCGGTAAATCCATACGCAAGTGTAAATGCAGAAAACGTAGAAAACGTCTATATAATACACTTTTTCGGAAAATAAAAGTTGTAACAACTAGTTGCACGACCCATAAGAAATCGTCGCGGAAATCTGTATTTATTGAGGCGCTCAAAGATTCAACTAGTTAAATCATGAGATGTATTTCGGTGTATCCGCTGTCGGTATTGAAATGCTTAAAAATGCACTTAAGAACCGGGACCGGGATACAGCCTGAACGCTGTAGTCTGGATGAGGGCGTCGTAAGAGGGAAGTTAGTCCTTAATTTATTCGTCCACTCACGTCGACCGGTGGGCTGATGCAACGGCAAATGCAATTATTATTAGCTTATTATTATATAATTGACGGACTGCAGTTAATGAGACCTCTTGAGACGGCCAGCCGCAGCGAGTAGCTGAAGAATCATCCGTTTTATTTGCCGAACGTTTAATTGGCAGGGAACTCGCCGGGATGACTGAGGCAATGAGGAGTGCGACCTTCGGTGCACTCGCGCACGATGCACCCGCACACAGTACGAAAAGGAACACCGTTACAATAAATCTTACTGATCTCGTAATTTCGCAGGATTTCTCCGTTTGATTCTCTGCCGACGTTTTCGCGAGGTTTCCGCGCGGTTTTCAAGTGCAATTTTCAGAATTATGGTTCGGGTATTTATGGTTTCACGCTCCGAACGAATTGTTTAAGACGTTGAAATTGCAACGTGATGAAGTACTTCAAAATATGATTAAATTGTGCAAAATAAAAATAATGCGAAGATATCGGGTATCGATTTGGTATCGGAGACCAAAGAATTTAATTACTGTTCGATATTAATTGCATTTACAAAATTATAAATGCTACCGATTGGGTATTATTTGCATTTTTCGTGAGACCTTTGACTGCTGTGTGTATTTTACTATATTGAAACCGCAACGCGATGAAGTACTTCAGAATATGATTAAATGTGCAAAATAAAAATAATGCGATGGTATCAGGTATCGATTTAGTATCGGAGACCAAATAATTCAACCACTATTCAATATTAATTGCATTTACAAAATTATAAATGCTACCGATTGGGTATTTTTTGCATTTTTCATGAGACTTTTGACTGCTGTGTGTATTTTACTGTATTGAAACTGCAACGTGATGAAGTACTTCAGAATATGATTAAATGTGCAAAATAAAAATAATGCGATGGTATCAGGTATCGATTTAGTATCGGAGACCAAATAATTCAACCACTATTCAATATTAATTGCATTTACAAAATTATAAATGCTACCGATTGGGTATTTTTTGCATTTTTCGCGAGACCTTTGACTGCCATGCGTATTTTACTATATTGAAACCGCAACGTGGTGAACTACTTCAGAATATGATTAAGTTGTGCCCAATGATAATAATGCAAAAGTATCGGAAACCAAAGAATTCAACCACTATTTAATATTAATAGCATTTACAAAATTATAAATGCTACCGATTGGGTATTTTTTGCATTTTTCGCGAGACCTTTGACTGCCGTTCGTATTTTACTATATTGAAACCGTAACGTGATGAAGTACTTCAGCATATGATTCAATTATGCAAAATGAAAATAATGCGAAGGTATTGGAGACCAAAGAATTCAACCACTATTTGATATTAATTGCATTTACAAAATTATAAATGCTACCGATTGGGTATTTTTTGCATTTTTCGCGAGACCTTTGACTGCCGTGCGTATTTTACTATATTGAACCGCAACGCAATGAAGTACTACAGAATATGTTTAAATTGTGCAAAATAAAAATAATGCGAAGGTATCGGAGACCAAAGAATTCAATCACTGTTCAATATTAATTGCATTAACAAAATTATAAATGCCACCAATTGAGTATTTTTTGCATTTTTCACGAGACCTTTGACTACCGTAAGTATTTTGCTATATTGAATCCGCAACGTGATGAAGTACTTCAAAGTATGATTAAATTGTGCAAAATGAAAATAATGCGAAGGTATCGGAGACCAAAGAATTTAAGTACTATTTAATATTAACTGCATTTACAAAAATAAAAATGCTATTGATTATTATTTGAATTTTTCGTGAGACCTTTTGCGTCGGTCACCACGGCAGTCAATGCGTTAACGATAACGAATTTTTCTGATTTAGTGTGGAATAAATAGCTTACCTTAGCGATGTTTAGCGATGTTTAGCGACCTGATTGAATTTCTATCATACTCGGTACTAAAAATAAGGAACAATTTACCTTAAATTTCAAAGTACCCAGTCAATCATCGTCTAATCGAAGAGTCTTATGTTCTACATAATGTATCTTCTCTAAAGTACTCCTTACCTCTATTACGCAAAACGTTATAAAACAGACAAACACCGCCATGCTCCTATACCTATGCATATTATGAAAAGGATTTGAACTTTACCACGACACATTCTTCGACAGAATCCGAAAGAAAATATCATCTACATAACGCGTGTTTCCTAAAGTACTCTTTACATGTATTATGCAACGCGTTATGAAAGCGCTAAGCATTGCCATGCTCACATATCGAGGCACGTCATGAAAAGGATTTGAACTTTACCGCGGCGCAGACATTCTTCGAAAAAGTCAAAAGGAAACACTGTCCGCTGCTGGCAGAGGTAAACGTTGGTATTGGCACGGTGTGAATCCGGCTTTACTGGCGTGCTTGACTCGGTATCAGCGATATAACGATTGATTTGCGAACCCGTATAGAATCATGAAGTCATACACATACCCGCGGCACGATCGATGCAAGAAAATGATATAAACGATCTCTCTCCGACTGCCTACTTGCGTACGCCAAGTTCTGCGCTTGGCCGGTAGCATGCGAACGGTTATGCTAATTTCCAACGTATCAACGTTAATATCGGCTATTTATGATCGCCGGACGTATGACTTACGTTTATTACTTTCACCTAGCCGATATACGTCAGATAAGCTCCCCGTGGCATGGCACTCTTGCGAAATGCGTCGAACGCTGTGCCGTTCGCAACATAAAGTGTAGTTTGCGTTGCCCTTTATGCTTTTTTCATCTCTCCATTCTTGGCACCCATTTCCTAAACTTTCTGTCCGCCGACGTGGTTGTAGCAGCGTTATGCGGACAAACGGGATGTACGTACATTTGTAAATAACTGTCGTTTTGCTGCATTTTAACTTGTATTCGCGTAGCTGCATTTATATGCTTAGTGTAGGAGGCATTCTTAAACCGATTAATTTCGACCGCTGCGAGGTAAAGTTGTTATTTATTAAATAATTTTCTTTATGCAGAACAAGTGTGTACATATTCTAGGAATGTAATGGGTATAGTGTAAAAAGAATTACTTGCACACACGGTGTGCGAATTTAACAATAAAAGCAAAAAAATGTACGCAATCATAAGGGCAATAAGTATTCGCACAGTTGCTATTCCTGAACATACATAAGAGAGTTGACGATATAAACAGGTCGCATTATTGCTATTGCTAAAGTTGTTATTTATTAAATAATTTTCTTTATGCAGAACAAGTGTGTACATATTCTAGGAATGTAATGGGTATAGTGTAAAAAGAATTACTTGCATATACGGTTTACGAATTTAAAAATAAAAGCGGAAAAATGTATACAATTATGAGGGCAATAAGTATTCGTACAATTGTTATTCCTGAATATACACAACAGAGTTGACGACATAAACAAGTCGCATTATTGTTGTTAAATCATGATTACGTTCTAAGACTACCATCAGTGGAATTATATACTTTATATTATTAAAAATTCTTATTGCAAATGGAAGCGAAAACGTGTTGAAACAATCACGATACAAACAAAAAATACTATTAATTTCAACGTAATTTTTCGGAATTTGTATATTTAACCAATTTTAATTTCTGGGAATACCTACAGACACGTTATTCAAAAAAAAAAGTAAGTTAATAAACCGCAATTTCTTGATGCACGTCTTGTTCGAAATTCATCGGTGCACGAATTCTTCTTACTCTACCCGTAATTGCGCTGACGCTATGCACTTATGTAAATTCATTAACTGCGGTCAAACATGCCCGTAATTTCGGCCGTCAAAATCCTTAGACGCCCTTCCGCACTTCAGGGCCAGTCTGGCAGAAGTCTGCACGCGCTTATTTTTTAACATTCTGCACCTTTTATCCGAGGGCCGAACGTCCGGAGACGGCGGCGGGGGTTGAAACTTTTCCAATTTAAAGTTTCCGCCGGCCCTGACTTTCACGTTTGCTACGCCGGGGCCGAACGGGGTATCTTTATTGCACTAGACGCTCACGCTCCGCGACCGGCGTGTCCGGGGAATTCGAGCTTTCGTAAACACGCGTCCTCATTTTTTCTTTGCACCCTCTTGCCGTTCGTTATTCGACCCGGCGTCATTACTGTCAACAGGTAAGACCCACCCCCGCTACTCGTTTCCGCCGTAATACGAGCGTTAATTATGGGCACAGTTCTCGGCTAACGAGCCCTGCGGTTATTGCTATCATTATGCCATCGGTCTGAACGATCGAGTGCGCCGGTGTCTTGCTCATTATGAACTGCGATCGGCTGAATGTCGCGGTGATGGCGGACTTCATGCTGAATAGGTCGCTTTGTAGTATTGGGTCCGGAAAGTTGGCGCCGATTTTCGGTTGGTGACGTAAGGACGTGTGTTGGAATCAAGAGAAGAGATCAATTGCGAAATCTTTATTTTACAATAACCAGTCCGAACTCTGCAATTCTCCGGTAGAATGCCAAGGTGCCAAGGAATGCGACACTACCACAACTTCATTCTCCTTTCCTTTTCCAAACAAAGGTTTGTAGCAAAGGAGGCCTCTTGCGATAGATGCGCATCACAGGTATTTCGATTATGACTCATCGCATTCCGTACAACAATATTTATTTCAGTGCCGCACATCACCTAAGACCCCTTTGAAGTTCGCCGCAAATTTATTTTCCGCTAATACGTGTAAATTGTAGAAGAAGGTACTGCGGGCATATTTGTAAAAATGTTTCATTCCAACGCGTTCATTTTGACAGTTTTGTACGCCTTTGCTTATGGAAGCGAACAAAGAGCATTATGGGCATTTAATGCTGTTCTTTTATCGGAACGGCAAAAATGACACACAACCGGACGGAACTTTCAAGTTGCTTAAAGACGGCAAAAGGTTGTGGAACAGTTTCGCACTTGTGTCATTTAATAAACGTATCCCAAAATTTAAATGTGCTGCGTTCCAAATTTCCTTCAAATTCGGCACGAACTTCTCGAACAACTCAATATAATGTAGAAGGGTTTTTAATCGTCTCGTAGGAAGACCGATCGACAAGTATACTGTAGGATTTAGATACATGAAATTAGAAACTATAATATTTTTTAAAGAATAATAAAACATTCAACACACTTTAGTCTTGATTCCCAAACTTTCGTCGTTTCGTTGTTTCATCTTTTCGTCTTTTCCCTTTGACACAACACAATACAATTCAACGAATTCGTCACCTATGATACCGCAATATAATAATTGAGGATCATAGGTGACCTTTGCTTGCCATACTCTTTCTCTTACATTTAAATTCTTATTATAGTCTAACTAGAGGACCCTGTACCCGAGATCCTACAATACTAAAGCAATATTCATACTGCCCGATACTATTTCACGGGGTATGTATGGAATTAACCCTTTGACTGCTATGGACGCATATATGCATCGCCAATCGTTTCGATTAATTATTTACTGCAGCCACAATTATCAAAGTGTGAGATGAATACAGATGCGTCCTTTATCAAATAATTTTCTTGCAATATTTAATTTGGCGTAAATAAAAAATTACCATTAGATTTTTGTTGCGTTTCACGCAATCAATCAATAAAGTTTATACTAGTGAACAGTATTTCGTCCTCAGCGAATGCTTCGGCCGGAAGCACTCAGCACTCAAAGGGTTAAACAAATTCGACACACTTTCATGTGTACTTTGTCTGTCTTTTGCCCTGTCCTTTATTCTGCAGGGTGCAAAAATACCTAATACACAGTAGGCGTGTCATTATTCCGCGATAGTAACACAACTCACTTTCAATTTCCCTCGTACTTATGACATCAGTACTCCACATAACCCACGCGATAAACTTCCACTTTTAACTCCCACTGACCCGGCGTGACTAATAACGGTAAGTTAAGCTTTCCTGGTAATTAAGTGCGGCTTACGCTTGCGAGGGCGATTGCGGTAACCTTAGAGGTTAATAACTCCGCGGTGGGGTCGTCCTAACCGGTGTGCAACCGGCGAATATGATATTGTTATGGGGCCACGGGGTTCTGTGGGGTCTGTAACACCAGTGTTGCTCAGGACGAGCTCGCAGGATCGAGGGAGACGGACGCAGGTCGGAACATAAAGGAGCGGAGCGAGACGCAGGAACAGAAGGCGGGAGTAGGACACCCAGCAGAAGGGAAGAGTGTAGAGAACCAGGCACCTAGCACCAACCATCCGTGCCGTGAACTCTACGCCGGCTGATTAGGCTCGTGCCAGGCGTTATTAATCCGCTAACTCACCCCCACCTGACCTCTAACGAGCAGAACTATCCGCGCTACACGTGCATACATCGTTACGATTCCTTCCCACTGGCTCTCACGCGCAACGCTCCAACAAGAGCCGTGCAATTACGACTTTACGAGGATTATTTCAGCCGACAATCGATCCTACGGCTTTATTCGATATGCCCCGTGAGACTCGGCTCTGGACAAACGTTTGTGCACGAACGTATCGACGACTCCCGATATGGATCGTATGGATATGTGCAGATTTACGGGTTGCAGAGAAGCGAATATGGATGATACGTTTATGAATGCGTGTTTGTTGGAAATGGAGCTACGGAGCTGAAACGTGTGGATATGGATCGTATGGATATGTGCAGATTTACGGGTTGCAGAGATGCGAATATGGATGATACGTTTATGAATGTGTGTTTGTTGGAAATGGAGCTACGGAGCTGAAACGTGTGGATATGGATCGTATGGATATGTGCAGATTTACGGGTTGCAGAGAAGCGAATATGGATGATACGTTTATGAATGTGTGTTTGTTGGAAATGGAGCTACGGAGCTGAAACGTGTGGATATGGATCGTATGGATATGTGCAGATTTACGGGTTGCAGAGAAGCGAATATGGATGATACGTTTATGAATGCGTGTTTGTTGGAAATGGAGCTACGGAGCTGAAACGTGTGGATATGGATCGTATGGATATGTGCAGATTTACGGGTTGCAGAGATGCGAATATGGATGATACGTTTATGAATGTGTGTTTGTTGGAAATGGAGCTACGGAGCTGAAACGTGTGGATATGGATCGTATGGATATGTGCAGATTTACGGGTTGCAGAGATGCGAATATGGATGATACGTTTATGAATGTGTGTTTGTTGGAAATGGAGCTACGGAGCTGAAACGTGTGGATATGGATCGTATGGATATGTGCAGATTTACGGGTTGCAGAGAAGCGAATATGGATGATACGTTTATGAATGTGTGTTTGTTGGAAATGGAGCTACGGAGCTGAAACGTGTGGATATGGATCGTATGGATATGTGCAGATTTACGGGTTGCAGAGATGCGAATATGGATGATACGTTTATGAATGTGTGTTTGTTGGAAATGGAGCTACGGAGCTGAAACGTGTAGCGGTGTTTTGCAGGAATCTAGGGTTGTAGATGGTACGGACTGATAAGAGATGGAGTGCACGGTAAGAGAAAGGCAGATGGGTCGGTAGCGAGTAGTGTTGTTGCTGGAAGAGAACCACTGCTGGAGAATGCGCCTGAATACGCCTGACATAATATTACCAACGAGAACGTTATAATCGCCAACCCTGTACGTGGATATGTGCAGAAGCGGGTCAGAGATCCGAATATGGATGCCGTTATGAATGTGTGCGCGTTGGAAATGGGCTTCTCGAAACGTGTAGATATGGATCGTATGGATATCGCGATATCGTAGATGCAACCTGGATCATACGTTTACATGTGTGTTTGGGTCTCGGAGCTGAAATTAACTTGGTATGCAGATTTCGTTGCAGAGATGCGAATTTTGATACGTTTATCAATGTGTGTTTCTCAAAAATACTCAATCCATATTATGACATAGTTCATGGGTTGTAGATCTCGATGATAAGAGATTCATGAATATGTCAGAAAACCACGTTTTGGAAGAGAACCACTGCTGGAGAACGAATACTTACATATTCAACGAGAACTTACTGCAATACTTTTACGAAGCAGTCGCGTTTTCTACAAAATAGATGATCCATATCGTAGTGCAACCTGTATCACCTACACCTGTCACAGGTCTCATGAGAATTAACTTAGTATCTTTCGTTACTTCACTCTTTCTATGTATCAAAAAAAAAAATCTCAAAAATGCGAAATCCATATTATCACTTCATGCCCTCTGATTTCGACGCCAATTTCTTGAATGCACCTGTTGGTCAAAAAGTACATGTTGACAGGATTGACGACTTACATTTCTCTTTATTACAATACTTTTACGAACCACCATCTTCTACAAAATAGATGATCCGTATCGCAACGTATTTTGTATCGTAATGCAACCTGTCACGTCTCTCATGAGAATTAACTTAGTATCTTTCGTTACTTCACTTTTTCTATCTATAAAAAAAATCTCAATAATGCGCCATCCATGTTATGACTTCATGCCCTCTGCTTTCGATGCCAATTTCTTGAATGCGCGTGTTGGTCAAAAAGTACATGTTGATAAGACTGACGACTTACATTTCTCTTTATTGCAATACTTTTACGAATCACCGTCTTCTACAAAATAGATGATCCATATCGTAATGCAACCTGTATCAACTACACCTGTCACGTCTCTCATGAGAATTAACTTAGTATCTTTCGTTACTCCACTTTTTCCACCTATCAATGTCTTCTCAAAAATACGCAATCCATATTATGACATACTTCATGCCCTCTGTTCTCGACACCAATTTCTTGAATGCGCATATTCGTCAAAACCTACGTGTTGACAGGACGGACGACTTACATTTCTCTTCATCGCAATACTTTTACGAGTCACCGTCTTCTACAAAATAGATGATCCATATCGTAACATACTTTTTATCCCCGACTCTACCTACGCCAGTTTTATGAATGCGCGCATTCGTAAATAAACTACGTGTTGTCAGGGCGGGAAGTAGCATCAGGAGGACTGCGTATCGATTTCGGCGGTCAATGATTTCGCGCCGTTCGCCGAAAAAAGTTGTCGGCCGATAGTGTTCTGCTTTATGAGGTGTGTAATGACGCCGTATGGACCAGGCAAAGCCCAGAGGAGACGTAAAAACGGGACAGCGTATGCAGTTTCACGGGGTCGCGAGCGAAAGAGCAGCGGAGAGAGTGAGAAATCGAAGAGAGACGAGTTTGGGGATAAAAAGAGACCGACCGACGTGGGGACGGGGACAAACGAAGATGTGTGTATACACGCGTATGTTACGGAAAAAGAAAGAACGAAGGAGGGAGACTCGCAGAAGACGGAGGGAGACAGGCTCGAAAGGTGGAGTAGGTTATTGGACGAGTAGCAATCATAAAATTTCCACCCCCTCCCCGTACCATCAGCCCAAGGATCATGAGAGGGATACCCACGGTCGAATTTCAACCCCGTGGTTATACATATGCACGCAAACCCCGTACCCACGTAAACTCCCGTGTTACGCAAAACAGGGGTGGGAGTCGGCTCCCTGACTGGTGCGAGCCGTAAAATGTTTCGCAAACTGGATACCCGCTGTCAGCAGTTTCCATAAGGTCGCCAAGCCCATCTTCGCGCCTCGTTGACACGAATTTAAGGTACGGCGCGGTTTTATCCTTAATTCATGAATAATTTATGAATAATTCGCCGGGAACTTTCAGCCGACCGTACCCTTATCAACCTTCCACCTGCTCTGACGAATTTTGACGTGTCGATAACGTGGCGCGGTGTGTGATAGTTTATTTTTTGTTCCGAATTCTTCTGGCAGAACTTTGTTAATACTTTGAATGCCGCGATGATTACCGGTGACCGGCGCAAGAGATTTTAATGAAGATTCAAAATATGTGCAATGGGTATTTTATCGCATCGCAGTTCTAACATAGCAAAATACGCGGTGACCGGTGCAAAATATCTTACTAAAAATGCAAAAAAAAACGCAATGAAGCCTGTTTGTAATTTTGTAAAAGCAATTGATATTGGAAAGGTGCTTCAATACTTTGGCTTTTAACAAATCTGCGTTACCTTCATTTTGCACGATTTAATCATGCTCTGCAGTATTTCATACCATCGCGGTTCTAACATAGCAAAATACTACAAATGCTTATATATTAACACTTTCACTGCTGTGATGGCCACTGTTGACTGGAGCAAGAGATTTGACTGAAGATCCAAAATATTTGCAATAATTATTTTATAAATGCAGTTCTTGGTTGCATCCTTTGGTATAATTATTTTTATTTTAAATCAAACGCAGTATTTTATTCTTGTAATATAAGTCAACGTGTTGATGCGATACACGCGCGTCGGAATACCAGACTGAAGTTATTTTATAAATGCAGTTATGGTTAGAGTAGTGATGCGATCCTTTGGTATCCAATACCTGCACATTATTTACATTTTGGAAAATTCAGTCAAACGCTGTAGTATTTTATAGTACCGCCGTTCTAATACAGCATAATACCTACGGCAGTCAACGTGTTGATGCGTAAATTTTACACGCGCGTCGGAATACCAGACTGAAGTTATTTTATAAATGCAGTTATGGTTAGAGTAGTGATGCGATCCTTTGGTGTCCAATATCGGCGCTATTATTTACATTTTGCATAATTCAGTCTAAAGTTGTAGTATTTTATAGCATCGCCGTTCTAATACAGCAAAATACGCACGGCAGTAAAAGTGTTAATGCCAAACCTTTACACGCGCGTCGAAATTTCAGACTAAAGTTATTTTATAAATGCAGTTATTGTTAGAATAATGATGCGATCATAAATAGTGATGCAAGCATACCATTCATAATTTTGTAAATGCAATTAGTATGAAATAGTGATTCAATTCTTTGGTCTCTGATACCGTCGCATTATTTTCATTTTGTACAATTCAATCATCTTCTGTAGTATTTCATTACGTTGCGGTTTTAATAAAGTAAAATACGCACGGCAGTCAACGTGTTAACGCCAAACCTTTACAAGCGCATCGAAATAACAATAACGAAGCTATTTTATAAATACAGTTATTGTTAAAATCGTGATGCGATCCTTTCGTCTCTAACACCTGCACATTATGTACATTCAGTCAAACGCTGTAGTATTTCATAGCAAAATTCAGTCAAACGCTGTAGTATTTCGTAGCAAAATTTAATCAAACGCTGTAGTATTTTATAGGAAAATTCGGTCAAACGCTGTAGTATTTCATAGCATCGCCGTTCTATTATAATACAGCAAAATACGCACGGCAGTCAACGTGTTAAATGGGGGTACCGATACGGTAACGTCACATTTTATGCCTAATCAAAAATACCATCCGTACGGTACCTTGAGACGCACGTATAAGGATTGATATGATATTAAAGAATCCCCGATATTCGATATCCTATTCGAAAGCAACGTATAGAGTTATTACATGCGACGGTATAATCCTGCGTTCTATAGAATTCAAGAGTCCATGAAATTCATACGAGGTTCGCCATATCGCGAGGCGCACAATACATTTCATCGGGCGACCCGAGGTAACGCTAAGTGCTACATAAAAGCATTTGCGTATCTCGATATCCCGCGTATAAAGTTTCCGTATCACGCATTATGATTTCTCATGACTCACGGCGCATTTTATAGGACACGGCAATGCGACGTCAGGTATCCGCCATTACGGGATTTCCTGGAGTCGTGCGGCACCGGTATCTGATCTGTCAGAGTTATGCGTTATTGCCCTCCTCCTCGTCTGCCGAACGAGCGATTGGGTATCAACGTGCCTATTCCTCCTCGAAAAAATCCGACATGCATCCGAGCATACACAGTGCTGCGAACGGCATTGCATAAACATTAGGAATGTATCTTCGATCTTGCCGCGGCAGCGAGCCGTAAGATAGTGGCGCACACCCACCCACACTCTTTCGCTTGTCCCTTCCCTCTTACTCTCCCTCTCTCTCTCTCTCTCTCTTTCCCGACTCGCGGGCGCTGAAATAAAAAAGAAAGAAGAAAAAATGCCAATGGGCGCTTCGCTGTTTGACCGTTGCCACGTACTTATACGTTTGAACGTTTAAACGCTTTAACCGGCGTTTAAGCGTAGGTAAACGTGAAAGGAATTTAGCGGCCACTCAACGACGGAGGAATTATGGGCATGATCGGCGTTCGTGTCATTAATCGAGTCTTATCTGAATTCGTTGCTTGTATGGCCGGGACGCGGGCAACGAGAACGTGACGCTTTAGAATTCCCGTTCCCACATCGACGGATTATTCGGACGCTGACGACCGTCGCGTCTCGCGCTGGCGAGGAATATATTAAACGTTTAAAAAGTCACTAAAATTCACGGTGAAGCTCCCCCGGCGCTCGTAGCGACGCAACTGTTACGAGGCCCGCGTTCAACTTTTGCCCTCCCGGTTATGAAGTATTCAACGTGCGCCCGTTATTCCGCTCGGCCGTAAAACTCGAAATCTTGTGCGTTGTTGTTTTCTTTCGGTGCCCGCGGTCGATCGAATCGGAAAATCGGAGACTTTCATTAGCGCTATCGCAACTGTTGTGCGTTAACTTCGGAAGGACGGCGTAAAGCAAAATTTGCTTGCTAACCCGGGAAGGAATTTGCAGTGGCTTCTGTAGTCGAAGCGCATGAATGGTCGATTATCGAGAGCCTCGCTAAATGAATGCGTGCCGTGCGCGCAGGTTTGCGAGAAGGGGACATGTCGAGAGGGAGGCCACGATCACTGTGCACTTGCTTTACTCGTATATGATTTAAAGAGGCCTTTCGTGGGGTGGCCGACAATGGCGCAACATCCCGTTGCTCACGTTTCCTAACAACACTCGCCCAATTTCACTCAAACAGAAGCCGATTAATTCACGGCGTCCAATTTAATCCGCTCCCGGTTCGTTGGGCGTCGAGTAAGGCCTTGCATGAGAGGAGAAGAATCTTCCCACCCCCTCGTTCAACCCCCTGCGACTCCTGAACGTTCTCTGTCCTTCCTTGACTCCCGGGGTCCCGCCGGGCGCATTCAGTCGCTCCATATACGACGATCCATTATACATATTTTAAACTGTCAATCTCTCGCTCGTCGAGACCGGTCGAATGCCATTTCGAGCGGCGTACGGATTAGTCGGAAGAAGGGGTCAGGTTAGATTACTACCGGGGCAACAATGAGGCCGTACAAAAGGCGAGCGAAACGTTCGATTCAGCTAGGGGAGTCCTTCTGACTATCGACAGTCTGCGTTCTGCCCTTCCGCTCGACAATCTGTTTCCGTCCCTTGCCCTCCCGTTCCCGCGTCCTTTTCTCTCCCGGCTCTTCTTCTGTTTTCGTCCAATTACAATTTCTATCAATATCTCATTCGCGTCCGCGTTGTCCTTCGCTTTCATTGTTCTGCGCCGAGATTCTTCTTTTTACGCTCTTTCTTAGTTGCGTAGCTGTATCCCTCGATGTTTGACACTAAACGTACCAGGCGGGGTCAAATTACCCTTTTAAAAATTTACTTTAAAATCGTACATTCATTGTTATGTCTTTCACTCAGTTGACTTTCTGTAAATTCTTATATCATCTGATTATTCAATTTCTCGCTTTAATAAATTACGAATTTTGTTCTGAAAATCAACGTTTATTTTATAAGAGGTCAAATGACCCTGCAAAGAATATGTTTGTTTTTATTTTTCCGTTAATTGTTGTTGACACATATTTGTGTTTATTTTTCCGTATTTTGTCAATTTTTGTATTGACACGCGTAGTATGTATCAGTGAAAAAATAACACCATTAGTACATAGTTAAATTCTGAAAAATAAACACTATTGTTGCTGGTTTTATTACGGACTGAATAACATTAATGTAAGTATCGGAACACGTATGATAATAACGAACGATTTGCTTGTTCCAGTGCGTGTTCTGTATTCGTCCAATTATAATTTCTATCAATACCACATTCGCGACCGCGTTGTCCTTTGTTTTGAATCTTCTTTTTACGCTCTTTCTAAGTTGTGTAGTTGCATCTCCCGGCTTTTAACACTTTAACGACCGCTACCTGCTTAATCAACTTTTTGGTTCCAAATGGTATTTACCGGTAACCGACTAATCGGCTTTTCAGTGGTCAACGGTTATATTAGATAAAATAAATATCAGATGATATTATGACAATTCTAAATGACAATAAAATTACACTGCTTTGAAACCAAATGATTCTCAACAACACATTCAGTATTTTTCAGTTATAAAGCTTTACAAATAGGCACATACACAATTCCTGCGCGATATCCAAAACAGAGTCGGTCGTTAGTGAGTGGCATCTTCAGTCAATAGCGGTCGGAAAAGTGTTAAGTGTAACTGGGACGAATTACATGTTTGTGTTTATTTTTGTGATACTGGTTGAGTTGTTGACGGACTACTGGCGTGTTTTATCATTTTTTTTTGTTGAAACGTGTAGTACGTGTCAATGAAGAAAAAATCATGCCATTAGTACCGAGTTAAATTCTGAAAAGTAAACACTGTTGTTCCTGGTATTATTATGAACTGAATAACATTAACGTAAGCATTGAAACACGTATGGTAATAGCGAACGATCTGCTAGTTCCAGTGTATGTGTTGTTCTCAATCGAACCGACAAGGACAACTTCGTGACTGATACCGTCTATTTATTGCGCCGTCCAGCGAAACTGACTTCACTTCAAGATCTGTGTGAACACTATCATGCCCTTTTACCTCAATTTATGATCGCCTATAAGAACCACGTTTAGTCTTTATAATTTGGTTCTAGAGTAGTCTGCATTAACCTTGGGCCAGTGATTTTCAGTTGATCCGTCGTGAAAGGAACTAAAATGCGCGGCAAAACGATTCCAAGACAATCAATTAAATTATTTTCAAAAAAACTCCAAAGCACAATAACTTCATATATCTCTAGATGGTATCTGTTTATAGGCGTACTCTTTTTCTTATGCCTTGTCTACTCATAAATGTAAGTGTGATGCGGAAGTTTAACTACAGATTCAAGTATGCCGTGGGGTAAAAAAGATAGAAGAAACTGCTTGAGGTCTGCTGCTTACTTGTTTATTCTCCACCGTCCTTTCGCCTTGTCAATAAGGATCGGGACAACGCAGTCGGTCCCTGACCGCGGATGGCTTTGATTAATGTACGGACAACGAGTTTTTGTTGCGCCCGTGTAATTGTGACGAAATCGGCCTGTGGCGGGGCGGGAGTGAGTGGACGTTGCATGGAGTCGTCCATTTTTTTTTGCCTCCGCGCCGGTGCTGGAGAAGATCCGAGAAAGGGGATCGAGAAACGGTGGACACCCGTCCGCGAGAGGAAGTGTACATAAGACGACTTACATGAGGAGTCCGGATTAGTCGTTAGAGGCAAGGGCATTAGCTGTTTTGTTGCGGCAATGCGCAAAACTGCGCGATATAATGCATTTTTTTTTTAAATGAAATCAGTCGTTGGGGGTAACAAGACTAAAGTGAAATAGGTATTACGCATCGGATTAATGTATTGGGTCGTCTGGAAGTTCGGGCAGATTTTTGGTAGGTGACGTAGGACGGGTCTGAAGATATCGGAATGATTGAAGACAAATGACACGCGTACAAATTCTAGAAGACGGTACTTCAGACATATTTGAGAGAAAATTTTTGGTTCCGACACGTTCGTTTTGTCAGTTTTATACGTTTTTGAATATGGAAGGGAACAAAGCGCATTGTGGGCATTTAATGCTGTCCTTTTACCGGAAAGGCAAAAATGTGACACAACCGGACGGAACTTTCAAATTGCCTGGAAGACGGAGAAAGTTTGTGGAATAGTCTGGCACCTGTGTTATTTAATAAACGTATACCAAAATTTAAATGTGCTGCGTTCCAATTTTCCTTCAAATTCGGCACAAACTTCCCGGCCAACCCAATATAATGTGTTAGCGCATTGATAGCAACTCACTAGAAAATGTTAAAGTATACGATTTCACGTAACCAAACGTCTTGTCATTTCAAATAATATCAGTGCCACACTTTTCACTTAAGCACCAAATAAAGCAGCGGCCTAGCAGCAAATTAGGTCCAAAGCGTTGACATTCGATTAGACTTATGTTCGGTATCTGTAATAACAGTAGTTGCATTGAAACTTATATGCGTGCACATAATTATTAGTTTACGAACGGGTAACGGATTTTTCGATGCTTATAGATATAGGCGATAATAATACACACATTTAATATGAATAACAGCAAATTAGTCGAAAGTATTTCTCGTGGAGCAATTGAAACCTCATCGGACTTACCACAAGATAATCATCAATAACCGGATTGCATCAAATATTTATAGTTGTACAGTTAAATGAAAATTCGCTAATTAGAGAATGCTTTGAAATAAAATCTGCACTATTGAAAAATCAAAGGTTCTCATTAAATAAAAAATAAAAAATAAATTTTTAACAAATCTTTTGACTACCTGTGCATTCTATTGAAGCATTTTAAGCATAAGTGCAGCTCGTCAATGCAATCTTCGCATTATTGAGTGGCATTTTTGGTCCGATCTTTTGCTCTTTATGTTCCGAAGCTTGCAACATTTTATTGGTAACACTGCAAAACTTGCGTATAATACGTTGGCCCTTCCTTTTTTTGCTATTCATGCCGTATCCTTATAATATCTGCACTATTGGAAAATTAAAAAGTTTTTATTAAATCAAAAATCAAAAATTAATTTTTATCAAATCTTTTGTCTACCGGTGCATTCTATTGAAGCATTCTAAAATAACTGTAACTTGTCAATGCAATCTTCGCAGTATTTAGAGATGTTTTTGTTCCGATTTTTTGCTCTTTGTGTTCCGAAGCTTGCAACATTTTATTGGTAACACTATTTGCAAAATTTGCGTACCAAATACGTTGGCCCTTCCTTCTTTTGCAATTCATGTCGTATTCTTATAAATAACGAAATTAACACGTTGACTGCCACGGTAGTCACTGGTGACCGGTGCAAAAGATTTTACTAAAAATGTAAAAAATTTGCAAATGAAGCCTATTTGCAATCTTGTACAAGCAATTGATATTGGAGCTTCGGATATCGGTGCTTCAATACTTTAGCTTCTAACAACTCTGCATTACCTTTGCTTTGCACAAGTTTAATTATACTCTGCAGTATTTCATCGCATCGGGTTTCTAACATAGCAAAATTCGTTTAGCAGTCAATGTGTTAATTATTATTTTGCCATTACATGCTCAGAATAGTAAAAATATTTTCGTGGCGTTCCGACCGAAACGTATGATTTCGGCGTGGCAGCCAACGTGTTAATGAAAAACCACGAAATACTGACTGCCGATCGTTTCCTCAGCGTCACAAAGCCATTGTCCCGCGCGAAGTTGTAGGTGGGGTATCGGTAGAGAAGGAGGTGAGGACGAAACAAAAGAGAAGGAGGTCTTCACGAGCTGATAGAGGCGCTGAGCCTCTTTACGTAGTTTCGCAACGAGCAAACGAACGCGGGACAGACAGGCGGACGAGTTCGCATCTAGATCTCCCACCTAATGCGTGCCTCGTCCCTTGTAGGCGAGCTTCCTTCGACAAGAAAAGGCAGCAACACGATTTTCCCCTCTTTCTTCCTCCGACAACTCGTTCTTTCCGCACCAATCACATTATTTTTTCGTAATAATTACCCACCGTTACCTCTTCCTGCAATCCCATAGCATTTGGCTTTACGGTACCTCAGTTTATTATCTTCATTCCGTTACACATTCTTTTGCAATTTGTTCGTCGCGATTTCACGTTTGTTCAAGATTCTTCGCATCGCATTCCTTCCCTCGTTCGACCATTTCACATTCTTTACTCTCGTTTCCATGTTCGTCTCCACTTTCCGTTCTCTCGTTTCGCAGTCATCTCATCGATCTGCCCTAAGTCAAAGTGACTACTCGCCTCGTTCCTGCCGGTTACATGCGTGAGATCACGCGCCTCGCAAGCGAGCTGCATTTTTGCTTGCTGGAGGTAAAACGATTGGCAAAGAGGCCTCGAGTTACCCCGACGAACGGTTGCGTGAATGTCGGACGTTTCTTGAACGTTCTCGCGGAGAAGTGAGAGAGAAGGTAGAATTCTGTGTCGCACTTCCAGAATTGGGCGCTTAGCTGTAAGGCAAGTTTGAATTTTGAACGTGATTAACAATGTGCGTCTGGCGAAAGCTTCGAAGAATGGAGTCAGCGACATTTTTGGGTTCAAATTAGTCCTCCGATATTATGATTCTTTTTAACATTTTAACGATCAATCATTCGTATCAATCATCAAGGTATCAATCGTTTAGTTCGCTAAAGTGACATCGTTCAAATAATATCAAACGATGATGATTTCCATAAGCACCATAGGCTGTTACATGACTTAACACTTTAACGACCGCTAGCCGATTAATCGACTTTTCGGTTCCAAATGCAAATTACCGGTAGCCGATTAATCGGCTTTTCAGTGGTCAATGGTTATATTAGATAAAATAAATATTAGATGATATTATGACAATTCTAAATGACAATAAAATGACACTGCTTTGAAACCAAAGGATTCTCAACAACACATTCAGTATTTTTCAGTTATAAAACTTTACAAACAGGTACATACACAATTCCTGCGCGATATTCAAAACAGAGTCGGTCGTTAGTGAGTGGCATCTTAAATTAATACCGGTCGGTGAAGTGTTAACATGTGTACGAATTGCATAAAAATATGTCAAATATTTTTTTGTCGTACATTATTGACGTTTGGCTATTTAACTTCTGATTAAATGGACTTATGTTTTTGAAGACTTGGTATGCTGGTAGCTAGAACTTTGTACTGCGTATTTTGTATGGGTGACACGATCCGTGACATAGAAAGGCACTCCATTAATCAACTCGGAAAGAAGTATAAAATGATTCATCCAAAAAGAGTAGTGCAGCGTACGTGCCATAGGAAATCTGAAGTTTCAAACAAAGTTGTGCAGGAGTCGCCATGTCAGGAAAACTGAGAACCTTCACATTTCTAAAAATGTAACGTGTTCCGTAATTAAAATATCTCTGCTTCCGGCTTGTTATTTTTTATTACTAATCAATTGTGTAAAGAAAAACTCGACACGTTTCAAAGCCTAAAGTTTGAAACAAAGTTGCGCAGGAATCGCCATGTCAGGAAAACTATGAACCTTCACACTTCTAAAAATGTAACTTGTTCCGTAATTAAAATAGCTTCGTTTCCGGCTCTATTTTTTTTATTACTAATAAATTGTGTAAACGACAACTCGACACGTTTCAAAGTCTAAAGTTTGAAACAAAGTTGCGCAGGAATCGCCATGTCAGGAAAACTGAGAACCTTCACATTACTAAAAATGTAACTTGTTCCGTAATTAAAATATCTCTGCTTCCGGCTCGTTTTTTTTTTATTTCAAATAAATTGTGTTAAGAAAAACTCGACACGTTTCAAAGCCTAAAGTTTGAAACAAAGTTGCGCAAGAATCGCCATGTCAGGAAAACTGAGAACCTTCACATCTCTAAAAATATAACTTGTTCCGCAATTAAAATTGCTTTGCTTCCGGTTGGATTTTTTTTCTAATCAATTATGTAAAGAAAAACTCGACGCGTTCCAAAGTCTAAAGTTGTAAACAAAGTTGCGCAGGAATCGCCATGTCAGGAAAACTAAGAACCTTCACATTTCTAAAAATGTAACATGTTCCGTAATTAAAATTGCTCTGCTTCCGGCTCGTTTTTTTTTTATTACTAATCAATTGTGTAAAGCAAAACACGACACGTTTCAAAAACTAAAATTTGAAACAAATTTTCACAGGAATAGCCATGTCAGGAAAACTGAGAACCTTCACATTTCTAAAAATGTAACTTGTTCCGTAATTAAAATAACATTGCTTCCGGCTCGTTTTTTTTTTATTACTAATCAATTGTGTAAAGAAAAACTCAACACATTTCGAGGCCTAAAGTTTGAAACAAAGTTGCGCTGGAAAACTGAAAACCTTCACATTTCTAAAAATGTAACTTGTTCCGTAATTAAAACAGTTTTGCTTCCGGCTCGTTTTTTTTTATTATTAATCAATCGTGTAAAGAAAAATTGAATTTTAATATTAATTAATTGTGTAAAGAAAAAAATAATTCCTACTTCACGAGTCTGCATTGAAAATTGCATCACTAATAACCGGCAATAATATTACAATATTGTCGTCAGATTAACATACTGTTAATTTTGCCCCATAAAATGTTTCCACTCTTTTTCTGTTCCGTTCCATTCCCCTTCTGACACCGTTTCCAAAACGTGAAAATTCGCGTCTGCCAAGAGTCAATCAACCTCCTCGTTCATCATATCCACGCGTTTCTCTTTGCCTTTTTTCCAGGCCGCTTCTCCGTCATTTTCTCTCCTCTGCCCGACGTAGAATCCGCTCGTGCGACCCTTTCGACTCGGTTTCTTTTCAGCTCGTCGAGCCTACGAATGACCGTTTAAATTATCGCGACGGCACGTATCGCCGTGCGATGTGTAATTGCTCCGTGGTGCTGCGTAAAAATAGCCGCCGCGACGTCGGGAATTCTTCGCTTCCTGTTTATCGCTTTATTATGCGATGATCTCTCGAGGGCGCGGAACGTGTGCAACAGGCTAGCGAGAGACAGAGTGTTCTCCGGGACTGACCGCGGGTATTATTCCTCGTGCGTCCGCGGTTCTCGTCTCCGCCTCGACCGTTTTCTTGCCTGGCAAGCGTCAGACGAGACGAGAAAAATTACTTTCGCGGCGAGCCTAATTATTACCGCGGAAAGTGCGTTATTGCGCCGGACGATTCGACGTCGGAAATTACTTCGCGTTAAACGGCGATCGGGAGAATTCAATTATCGAGGTGGGAATCGTTCAGGAGGCGTCGCTAAGAGATCGCGCGTGCTCGCGATACTTCGAGAAAAAAACGATAATGGGGCCTATACGTGGCGCGAGTCCTCGCGATGAATGCGCGGGAAAAAGTTCGGAGGAATAGAAAGGGGTTTTAGACGTCAACTTCGGTGTTGCAATAAGAGTCTATGGGTAAAGCTGCGATATGCGCGACGATAATAGTATAAAGTAAGGGCAACTTTTAGTTAACTTATAGTGTATGGTATATGGTATAATAATTACAAAACTTAAGGTTATAATATAAGGCGGTAAGAAGTTCGGCGGAGTAGACGGTGTTTTAGTCGTCAACTTCGGTGTTGCGATAAGTCTATGTGGAAAGCCACAGTATGGGCGATGATAATAGTATAAGGTAAGGGCAACTTTTAGTTAACTTATAGTGTATGGTATATGGTATAATACTTACAAAATGTAAGGTTATAATATAAGGCGGTAAAAATTTCGACGGAATAATAATTACAAAACTTAAGGTTATAATATAAGGCGGTAAGAAGTTCGGCGGAATAGACGGTGTTTTAGTCGTCAGCTTTGGTGTTCCGATAAGAGTCTATGTGGAAAGCTACAATATGTCCGATGATAATGGTACAGGGTAAGGGCAACTTTTAGTTAACACGTTCGCGGACGTGGATGCTATAGTGTACGGTATATGGTATAATAATTACCAAAACTTAAGGTTATATAAAATGAAATTCAAAATAATTGGCTTTAAGATTTGAATGTTATAGCATTCATGTCATTCTTCATCATCATGAAAATGAATGCTGTAGTATTCAACTTTTAAAGTCAATTATTTTGAATTCAATTTTATATAACCCTAAGTTTTTGTAATTGTGTAAATGTAAATTGTATTTAATGTAAAATTAAATTCAAAATAATTGACTTTAATTTTATGTAACCTTAAGTTTTTGTAATTATTATACCTGCCAAAATAACGACTAACTGGACGGAAATATGCTAATCTGACTACCCTTATAAAACGTGTTTATTCAAATTTCGGATATCACAATCAATTTAAAAATAATTGTCAATTTTTGCACTTCGTTGAAACATTCAATGTTTGCGAACGTGTTAACATTTGATTTATGAAGTTGACTGCCTGCAAAATATGTCTGCAGACGGTAGATTTGTAAGAGAAAGGTCTTTTAACGTATTAATATTGCTTAATAATAATCAACCGTGGGGCATGTAAAATATTTATATATTTTTAACTGACCCGACCCGATGCGTTTTAATTCTTACCCCTCCGCACCCACTTTGCTTCCCTCATGAGACAATTATAAAGAATCGTATATCGCATTGCCAATGCAACGGGACTTAAACCCATCCAATCCGTATGTACCTTTACGCGCGCACGACTTCATTTGAACGGCAAGCGGTTAAAACGTTCAACATTAAATGCATTTTGCATCCTCCCCCCTCTCGACCCCCCATACTTCTCTCTCCTTCGGCGGATGCAGAATTACCGTCATTGATGGATCTCCCTCCTCGTCTGTCCTCGGTCATTAATAATTCATCCGTCATCATCTCCATTCGCAAGTTCGCAGCGGTAATGGCAGGCAGCGTCAGAGGAATCGCTTGTATGCGAGAGAGTGAGAGAGAGAGAGAAGGATAGAGAGAAATAGAGAGAGAGAGAAGGTGAACGAAGGCACAGAAGCGGTATTCATATCTACGAATCGATTCCTAAACTCTCCCTGTCAGAGGTAGGCTTTGGCTTCTGGCTTCTGCCAGGGTATATACGTATACCAGCCTTCAGCAGCCTTCTCCACTTCACTTATTTGCATATAAAGGCATTCCTTCGCCTCGCAGACTCTCCTCGGCCGGAGCCGCATAACTGTAAGTTCTCGTTGACAGGATCTGCCAACAATCTGGCCTGCATGATTTGCTGCCGTTCGACTGTACGACGACCAACATACACCATCGACTCTCCACCCTCTTATCGCGGAGTGTTGTACGACGTTGCGCTTACTCGTACGTTCGTCCCGTTCGTTTCGTTCGCCGGTTTAATCGACTGTCTTGCCATTGGTGATGGTTCGTCTCTTTAGTCTTCCAATCGTCCGTCCTCGTCCGCGGAGTGATTCGTGCATGCAAAAATCGGGCGAGATCGCATCGGTAGTTGACGAAGTCAACTGGAGTTTGCTGGAATTAAATATACGTCGGTGCGTTATTCAAATTTATGAAACGTTAGGGTCCGTTGCGTCATTGAAGGAACGTTTTTGAGCGATTTCGGAAAATGCTTGGGCCAAATGCGTGGTGGTAATTTTGTGCACGCAAAAATCGGATCGTTACTCAAATTTATGAAACGGTACAGTCCGTTGCGTCATAGAAGGAACACGCGTCTTTGAGCGATTTCGGAAAATGTTTGGGTTGAATGCGAGGTAATAATTTTGTGTATGCAAAAATCGGACGAGATCGGATCGGCAGTTGAAGTCAGCTGGATTTTGGTGGAATTATACGTCGGCGCATTATTCAATTTTATGAAACGGTAGAGTCCGTTGCATCACTGAAGGAACGTCTTTCAGCGATTTCGGAAAATGTTTGGGCCGAATGCGTGGTGGTAATTTCGTCCATTAAAAAATCCGACGAGATCGGACCGGCAGTTGACGAAGTTAACTGGATTCTGCTGGAATTATACGTCGGTGCGTTATTCAAATTTATGAAACGTTATAGTCCGTTGCGTCACTGGACGAACACGCGTCTTTGAGCGATTTCGGAAAATGTTTGGGTTGAATGCGAGGTAATAATTTTGTGTATGCAAAAATCGGACGAGATCGGATCGGCAGTTGAAGTCAACTGGATTTTGGTGGAATTATACGTCGGCGCATTATTCAAATTTATGAAACGTTAGAGTCCGTTGCGTCACTGAACGAACACGCGTGTTTGAGCAATTTCGGAAAATGTTTGCGCCGAATGCGAGGTGGTAATTTCGTGTATGCAAAAATCGGGCGAGATCGGATCGGCAGTTGAAGTCAACTGGACTCTGGCCGAAACTGGATTCTGATGGATTATACGTCGGTGCGTTATTTAAATTTATGAAACGTTAGAGTCCGTTGCGTCACTGGAGGAATGTTTTTGAACAATTTCGGAAAATGCTTGGGCCGAATGCGAGGTAATACTTTTGTGTATGCAAAAATCGGGCGAGATCGGATCGGCAGCTGATATCAACTGGACTCTGCTGGAATTATATGTCGGTGCGTAATTCAAATTTATGAAACGGTAGAGTCCGTTGCATCACTGGAGAAACCTCTTTGAGCGATTTCAGAAAATGTTTGGGCCGAATGCGAGCTGGTAATTTCGTGCATGCAAAAATCCGGCAAGTTGAAGTCAACTGGACACCGGTCTGTTATGCAAATTTATGAAACGTTAGAGTCAATTGCGTCACTGGAAGAATGCGCGTCTTTGAGCTTTTTCGGAAAAAGTTTGGGCCGAATACGTGGTGGTAATTTCGTGCATACAAAAATCGGGCAAAATTGGATCGGCAGTTGAAGTCAGCTGGACTCTGGTGGAATTGTACATCGGTGCGTTATTCAAATTTATGAAACGTTAGAGTTCGTTGCGTCACTGAAGGAACGTCTTTGAGCGATTTCGGAAAATGTTTGGACCGAATGCGTGGTGGCAATTTCGTGTATGCAAAAATCGGTTGTTGAAGTCAACTGGACTCTGGTGGAATTATACGTCGGTGCGTTATTCAAATTTATGAAACGTTAGAGTCCGTTGCGTCACTGAAGGAACGTCTTTGAGCGATTTCGGAAAATGTTCGGGCCGAATGCGAGGTGGTAATTTCTAGTGACTCACCGTGTACCGAAAGAGAAAGAGGAAAGTGAAAGAGAAAGGGAGAGAGACCTCTCGGACCTCTCGGCCTCCGGGCGGAGAAGCCGCCCATGAATTTCGGCTAATGAGAACATTTGGAGATACGTCAGTTCCAGTATGCTAATGGCCATACAGATGCCGATACAATTTCAAGATGAATCTCTCTCCGTCTCTGTTCCTCTCTCCTCCTCCGACCGTCCCGCTTCCTCAACGCACTCTTTCCAACCACCGTCAGCTTTCTCCCTCTTCCCTTATTCACGTCCATTCGTCCGATTCCCTAAGGACCGTCCCTATATTATGCCTGTCTACCATATCTCTACTTTAACTATTCCCTTCGTAGAGACAACCCGGTGCATATACTTTATGCAAATAAATGTATATTTCTCTCTAATTAAATGCGGACCGTCGCTACGAAAATACAACGCTCCCCCGCTCGCCCTTCTTAACCTTCTTGCCGTTTCTTGCCTCTCGTCCTTTTCAGCCAGTCGCGAGCTGCAATGAAGTCCTTTCGCCCCTAACTAAGGATCGATGAAATCCTGGCCGATACGTGGCGACGATAACGTATACGAAACGATTCCTCCTACGCAGCTGATGTCCGTTAACTTTACGAATGTGGCGAACACCGGAATACAACGTACCATTATTCCATGGAAAGGCAGTTGTTTCTTTAGCAAAAGGTTCTGCCGTCATATTTTAATGATGCAAATTAGTAACAACGCTTGTGTAATATTTTTTGTCGATTTCGGTAATTCGATATACGCAAGGTACTGAAGTCAGGCTTTTTACGGCCGTAATGTAATACATACAATACATATACCATAGATACAATATATATATATATATATATTGTATGTATTGTATACGATAGATACCATGCAAATGTATTGTATGTATTGTATATGTATTGTCTATATTACATCACGGCCGTATCTATCGTATAGAATACATAATCTATACTACCTATACTATCGCATAGATTTCGGTAATTCGATATGTGCAAGTTACTGAAATCAGGCTTTTTACGGCCGTAATGTAATACATACAATACATGTACAATATATATACGATAGATACAATGTATATATATTGTATGTATTGTATATGTATTGTATATATTACATCACGGCCGTATCTATCGTATAGAATACATAATCTATACTATCTATACTATCGTATAGATTTCGGTAATTTGATATATGCAAGTTACTGAAATCAGGCTTTTTACGGCCGTAATGTAATACATACAATACATGTACAATATATATACGATAGATACAATGTATATATATTGTATGTATTGTATATGTATTGTATATATTACATCACGGCCGTATCTATCGTATAGAATACATAATCTATACTATCTATACTATCGTATAGATTTCGGTAATTCGATATATGCAAGTTACTGAAATCAAGCTTTTTACGGCCGTAATGTAATACATACAATACATACACGATAGATACAATGTATATATATTGTATGTATTGTATATGTATTATATAAATTACATCACGGCCGTATCTATCGTATAGAATACATATACAATACATACAATATATATATATTGTATCTATCGCATACGTATTGTATATTTATTGCATATATTACGTTACGGCCGTAAACAGCCTGTTTTCAGTAATTTCCATATACCGAATTACCGAAATCGACAAAAAATATTACACCAGCGTTGTTACTAATTTGCATCATTATATATATATATATATAATACATACAATATATACAACACATATACAATACTTTCGTAAATCGACGTTCTAACCTGCGTCCTCAACGATCAAATTGAATCGACGAAAGGATTCTACGATCTCTCATCGAGTTTCGTCATTGTCAGCTACTTGTTACGTATTCGGTAGCGCGGCCAATCGGGACACAAAAGGATATTCGTTCAGAAGTTCGGGAAATGTTAATTTCCGTATTGTTAGGCTAAACGATTTCGCCTATAGGGTGTGAACGCACAATTCTCCTCGATCTACTCCGTTTTCTTCAACCTCCTGCTTCGTTGTCAACCATTGTCCGTTTATTTCCACATGCCACCGGTGCCTGTTTACAATTTAACCAAAATTCGAACGTTTCGCGGGTATTTACTTTCGCAGTCGCACAAATTACCATTTTTACCGTGCACGTGCTAGAAATTCGAAAGTGAGCGTGGAATCTTATCCCCGACTGCATCTGGTCACGGTGGCGGTACCCGAGGATTCTTTCCGTTTTCGGGGAAAGTATGTTGGCGACGGAAAAAGGCAGGAAGAGGAGGAAGAAGAAAGAGAGAGCCCAACGCGTCGGAATCTGGCCTCGTCGAACGTCTCCTCTCGTCTCTCCTGACGAGTTCGGGGCAGATTTATGACCGATCGTAAATCAAATGCGCGCCGCAAAATATTATGAAGGTCACCGTCGCGTCCCTCATTCACCGTTCGACTACGTATGCTCCGACGCATTAAAAAGAAGACGCCGAAAAAAAGGGAAAACGCGTGCACACCGTAAATTACGCCCTAATTCAAGATCGTAAAACCGGATGTCACGGTCTACCACCTTGACGACACCGATCGCTAACAGAGAATACACTTTAGGACGGCTGTAAATTCCGACTTACAATATGGTCTCCGCCGACGAATTTCTCGCGGACCTTCGATCTCGCCGGACTTCACGTTTTCCGCTAAACGCCGCAGTTCCTAAAGCGAAAAAAAAGCATAAAATCTCGGTGGCACGTTGAGCGCGCGTCAATGCCTGGAACCTACTCACCGAGCGGACAACAATCGCACGACCCCGTGGCAGCTTTTATTGCCTTCCCGATTCCGTATCCCCGCTCGTAATATCTTCATATTCCCATCTGTTATCCTCCTCTCGCGGCCGCTCCGGGGCCGTAAAATATCGGGGTCCGAAAGTTCGTAAACCCGATTCTCACAATGACTCGGGTAGACGGCGTAAACGGGGTCTCCGCTTGTGCGGGGCCTTTATCGCGATTTGTAAAGTTGAAGTGTTACGAGGGCTACGTGTACAGAGGTGGATCCGCCAATAAGAGCAAAGTCGGTGCAGCGGTCGTAAACTTATGCGAACCTTAACGCAGGAGCACAGCTTCCCCGGACATTGAGCCTCTTTCTATTGGCCAGGCCCGCTGGTACTGTCCCGCTTTATCTTCCTTTTCCTTCTTCGCCACCCGGTTCCGCGTCGCCCCTCTTCGTTCCACTTTCCCGCGTCTCGGTTCGTGCGTTGCGAGAGTGACGTAATCTGGATGAAGCGCTAATCCACGACATCGTAAAAGGCCCGCTCTTCGTCCGGGCCGATTGAAAAATTAATTATAGTAAATAAAAGTGAAGCGAAACGGGGCAATAAAGCGGATGAAATTTAAATTGAAGCCTGAGCAGCTGCATCATTTATCCAGCGCCGGGCACCGCCAATCGAACGGGCTCGTTCCGCCTTTGCTCGGTTCGCTTTAACATATTCGCTGTTGGCAGGAGTGACGGTCCGGTATGACTGGCGCGGAAGCGTTGTCGTTGGTTACCTGCGGGTTCAACGATGTTAAATATGGTGAAAATGGGTCGGATTTGAAAAGCGAAAAAGGAACGGCGCGGAGAAATCATACGACGGCGACCGGTCGATAGGCCGTTAATATCTAATTCAATTTTAGTGCATAATCTCATTTAATACGAGACATACCTGCGAAAGGCGGGTGAATGTGTTGCGTCTCCACAAAGTTGACATTGTTATTAATCATTCGCAACTTGTCTTGAATTCGCAGTAAAAGAATAGGTGCCACTATAGTATATATATATATATATACATATACATATACATACTAAGAATAGGGTGCCACTATTTATTAATTAATCGGTAGGTAATTTTTTTTTCATATAGGAAATATTTCGCAACAGATTTGAATTTAATATATTTAATATTTATTATATATTATTTAATATATATTATAAATATGAATTTATAATCGTTCTCGTCTAGAAACAGTTAGCTTTGTTGGTGGTCATTGACGATTTTTCAAGGTTTGAGTAAACAATAATAAAATGATTGCTATAGTAAAGGGTGAAGAAGGGGGGGGGGGGTCAAAAGAATAATTGGCAGGGAGAGATGGTGTTCTTTATCACATGTATAGTAACATTGTTGCTGACATTTGTAGCTATTCCAGATTTCCATTAGAAACCTTAAAAGCGTTCGCACTGTTTCAGCGGCAGAACAAAAGTTAACATCTACAAATGCAAAACATAGTTCCTGTTCCTTCCAAAACTTAACTGTTCCGAATTTGCATTAGAATCGTAAAAAACAACATTGTGACGTAACGAAGAAACATTTAATTAAAAAATTCAGGGCAGATAAATGTCACATAAAGTCGTACCTAGCTGCTGAAGTGTTACGTTCTTAGAACATAATTTCGTTTCAGTGCAGAAAATATTGACGGGACATAAATGGGCCACTTTAAAAATGTTCCTGGCCGCAAAAAATGGATGTTGTTGAATAATCGCGTTTTTCTTCTGGGCTTTTCTTACAAATTTGAATCCTGCTGCCCAACATCGGTATGCGGCGGGAGGGTTAGTGTTTATCCATTTTTTTATATATTTCTATTTTTTTCTTTTTTGAAATTGCGTCGGGAACCTTTGGAGTTACCGTGACAAATGGGGAGCATTATGTAACTCGAGCAACGAAGGGAGGAGATATGGAATGATCATGGATATGTACCGATCTTCAAAGTCTTAACACCATATTCTCGACACCCTTATATATCCCCATTTCACATAGTAAATATTTTCAACCAGCAATTGACGGTTTTTAAATACTTTTTGTACAGACCGTTAATACTCTCGCTCAAGGCAATTTTTATTGGATCTGCGTTAAAAATACTTTAAACGATTCTGGAAAGTACACAAATTTACAATGGGCGGATTGAAAAGAAAAGACAAAGTTTTCATCTTTCCCTTCTCGTTTCTCAAGTGACAGAGTCGGCGAAAAGACGAGTCCGGAAGGGTTCGTTCAAGATCGAGAGAGACGAAACAAAAGATGAGCGATGGTCGCGTGCTAGAAACGCTTAGCTGCCTGTCATGTCACAATAATCAATTAGGCGAGCGTGTTGACACGTCTAATTCGTCGTGTAAGCGATAGGTCGCTCGTCCGTCATAATCCCTTCGACTCTAATAACCACCGCGTCGGTGGGTTTATTTTCTGCCCGCCCCGGCTGGAAATGATAAATATTCGTGCCGAGGTGACTGGCACCATAACCTAGGATACTGCTTCCACCTCCTTTCTCCTCTTTCTCTTCGTCCTTCTCCTTTATAGTCACCTTTCCTTTTCGAGCACGTAGACACGGGGCTTCTTAAACGATAATTCACCACGTGCAAAGAGTAGGCAGTGATAGGTGTCGTTAGACACATCGGTATGCGGCATACGAAGGCGCTTCGACGATTTATACGTGATCAGAAGATGATCGATCGGCGCTGTAACTTTCTCTCCTACGGCAGAACGTCATTGTTGTACGTAATTGATATTTCCATTCGATCGCGTTATGCATTAGACTGCCATTGTTTTAATGTGATGTTCATTGTATGCGTTCAGGTGTCCGTCTACGCGAATGTCAGCTGAGGATAAATGGGCGGGACGGAAGATTTGTGCACACTTGGTTAATACGTTGACTGCCACGCCGAAATCATATGTTTCGCTCAGAACGTATGTAATGGCGAAATAATAATTAATGTAACGGATGTAATGGCGAAATAATAATTAACACATTGAGTGCCAAGCATATTTTGCTATGTTAGAACACCGATTCCATGAAATACTGCAGAGTATAATTAAATCGTGCAAAGTAAAGGTAACACAGAATTGTTAGAAGCCAAAGTATTGAAGCACCGTTTCAATATCAATTGCTTCTATAAAATTGCAAATAGGCTTCATTGTGAATGTTTTGCATTTTTAGTAAAATCTTTTGCACTCGTCACTGCATATTATGCTATGTTAGAACTGCGATGCAATGAAATATTGCAGAGTATGATTAAATCGTGTAAGATGAAGGTAACGCAGAGTTGTTAGAAGCCAAAGTATTGAAGCATCGTTTCAATATCAATTGCTTCTGCAAGATTACAAATAGGTTTCATGGCGAATGTTTTTGCACTTATAGTAAAATCGTTTGTGCCGGTGACCGCGTATTTTGTTATGTTAGAATCCCGAAGTGATGAAATACTGCAGAGAATAATTAAATCATATAAAGTAAAGGTAACGCAGAGTTGTTAGAAGCCAAAGTATTGAAGCACCGTTCCAATATCAATTGCTTTTACAAGATTGCGAATTCTTTGCATTTTTAGTAAAATCTTTTGCATCGGTCACCGGTGACCACCGTGGCAGACAACGTGTTACTTTCGTTATTTATAAGAATACGGCATAAATTGCAAAAGAAAGAAGGGCCAACGTATTTGGTACGAAAAATTTTGCAAACAGTGTTACCAATAAAATGTTGCAAGCTTCGGAACACAAAGAGCAAAACATCGGACCAAAAATGTCACTAATACTGCCAAGATAGCATTGATTTTTTTTGCGTTTTTTGATAGTTGATAGTCATAGAATTAATATCCCAAAGTCGATTTAGGTGATTCCGCCCTTTTCGACTAGTAATAACGTTTCAAAGCAGAGGCTGTATTTTTGCAAGTGGCATAGAGGATTACTCAAAAATGGCTTTATAGATCGACTTCAAATTTTAACACAATATTCAGCATACTTACGGCTATCGCATGAAGCTCAGTCATGTTAAAGTTTTGATTATAACCCATCATTTTGTCTTACTTATAGAGCAAAACATTGCTTCTTTTACATTTTTTTACAAAATGCTGCCATTTTGTTCAATTTTATAGAAATTTAAAACCTGAGGTTCTAGCGATAACCACATTCATACAGATAAAGAATCTCTTTCAATTTTCTGTCTCAGATGCCCAGGAGGGCCGGAATTGTCTACGCCAGCACAATAGAAAATTGTTTGCTGGGTGTAAAATCACCAATATAATTAAATGCACAAATATTTTTAAACGATAAAAAAATGTTCATCTATTGTCTCAGGCTATACCTTTTCACGAAAAAAAGTTTGCTCAATTATATGCAACACCTTCTGAGAAAAAAAATTGTGAAAATTTGCTTTTTTAACCGTTTACGTCGAAATACCCCCTTAAGCGATTGGGCGTAGTAAATTGATCTCCCGTTTGGAAAGGAAGACGTCTTATTATTAGCTCGTCTAACTTTAGACATTTTTCCAGGTCCAGTCCGGCACCGTGCCGTCACGTACCGGCAACAACCAGTCGGTCGGCATCAAAAACGGAAGTCGATGGTCGATCGAAGGGTGGAAACGTGGGCATTATGTTCTCTCGTCGGAAGTTTCGTAGGGACCTCGAGGCCGACGAGTGAGTGAGCCAACGTGCCAGAGCAGTATATAGTAACATGGTGGCCAGGGTCGAAATATCTACGAGTGCCTCGGGAGGATATAAATGAGCGGCAGGAGTCGACAAATCAAGAAACTATCGACATAAATAAATTGTGGCCCGCAAGGGGCTTCGCAAGGCATCGGGCACGGTTGTAACTCTATGAGGGAAAATGGCAAGCCCTAAGTCAGCAATTACCCACATTTCCACCGACCCATCGCTATCATTCTCACCCTCTACGAATAAGTCCGACAGAACTTTCCTTCAGCGATCGTTGGATTGATCTTTTGTTACGTGCATGTCATAAAGCAGTGCCAAGCTTGTATGCGGTGAGATCTTAACACTTTGATTGCCGTGATGGTCATCGCTGACAGGAGCAAGAGATTTTATTGATGATCCAAAATATTCGCAATGGGTAGCATAATTATTTCATAAATGCAGTTATTGTTAGAATAGTGATGCGATGCTTTCATCTTCAATACCATTATTCACATTTTGCATAATTCAGTCAGACGCTGTAGTATTTTATAGCATCGCCGTTCTAACACAGCAAAATACGCACGGCAGTCAATGTATTAACGCCTAAACTTAAGACGCGCGTCGGAATACCAGACGAAAGTTATTTTATAAATGCAGTTATTGTTAGAATAGCCATGCGATCCTTTCGTCTCCAATACTTGCACATTATTTACATTTTGCATAATTCAGTCACAAACGCTGTAGTATTTCATCGCATCGCAGTTCTAACATAGCAAAATAGGCGGTGACCGGTACAAAATATCTTACTAAAAATGCAAAAAATTCGCAATGAAGCCTGTTTGCAATCTTGTAAAAGCAATTGATATTGGAACTTCAATACTTTGGCTTCTAACAACTCTGCGTTACCTTCATTTTGCACGATTTAATAATATTCTGCAGTATTTCATTGCATCGCGGTTCTAGCATAGTAAAATACTACATATGCTTATATATTAACACTTTGACTGCTGTGACCGGCGCAAGGCCTTTTTTCTGAAGATCCAAAATATTTCTTTGGTCTCCAATACCTGCGCATTATTTATGTTTTGCATAATTCGGTCAAACGCTGCAGTATTTTATACCATCGCCGTTCTAATACAGCAAAATACGGACGGCAGTCAACGTGTTAACGCTTAACTGTTACACGTGTGTCGGAATACTAGACAGAAGTTATTTTATAAATGCAGTTATTATTAGAATAATGATGCGATCATAAACAGTGATGCGATCATAGCATTTATAATTTTATAAATGCAATTAATACGAAATAGTGATTCAATTCTTTGGTCTCCGATACCTTCGCATTATTTTCATTTTGCACAATTCAATCATCTTCTGTAGTACGGAATACCAGACTGAAGTTATTTTATAAATGCAGTTATTGTTAGAATAGTGATGCGATCATAGCATTTATAATTTTGTAAATGCAATTAATGTGAAATAGTGATTCGATTCTTTGATTTCCGATACCTTCGCATTATTTTCATTTTGCACAATTCAATCATCTTCTGTAGTACTTCATCACGTTGCAGTTTTAATAAAGTAAAATACGCACGGCAGTCAACGTCTTGAAACTGCAATATGATGAAGTTCTACATGCGAAGCTATCGGGGATCAAAGAATTTAATCACTGGTTAACACTTTGTAGTACTTCTGCCGACATGGTCAAAATGACCGGCGCAAGAACATCTTGAAGATGCAAATATTGCAATGCGTAGCAATAATTATTTAATAAATGCGGTACAAAATGAGAATAGTGATGCTTTGAAGTTTCCAAAATACCTGCACAATACGTACATTTTGCATAATTCAGTCAAACGCTGTAGTATATGATGCAGAATCGCCGTTCTCCAATACCTGCAAAATACGTATGGCATAAATCAACTGTGATATTTTTAACATGGAATCGTTGCCAATTTTTAGATGAGCACGCAGGAGGTGGTCACGTGTTCATTTCAGTATGCATCGCTAAAAAATAATTATATAGTCAATGTACATATTTACCTGTTTCAGTACGCCCGATCTTCCTTCCACATTTATGTATCACTGATTGCATGTCTTAGCTTTTAATAATTTTATCGATTCCTCCATAGTGATTAACTCTTCTTGCTTCTTTCTTCGCCGCGCCAATTATTTACCGTCCATTTCCAGTTCCGGGCGGCATTTGAGCGGCGCGGGGTGGAAACGGGCGAAGGGTAGGTGCTTTACCGTGATTCGATCTAAATCTCAATTTTGGGCCATCCTATACGCAGTCTATATATACATACAGGGGTTCGGTCCGTGTATTCCTCGCCACCTCTCCCTCTTTCACCCCTTCTTCCCCCTGGCGCAGAATAGAGCCCTCTTACTCTCTCTCCCTCTCGCGTTCTCCGTCTTTTTCCGTTCAGCGTGCTCGCGACCCCCACGTTCATCCAGTGAATTACTTCGTTAGTGGCTACCTTCAGAGGGCTGTTAATTCCTGCAGGGCAGATTATACAGATAGGTTTATTGCGCTCGTGTCCCAATCTAATGTCCGTAATGCTCCTGTAGCCGCTATACACTCTCCTTCTCTTTCTCTCTTCGACTCTCTCGTTTCAGCTCACCCTCCTATGCTTCTCTCTTTCTCTCCCTTACTCGCTCATTCTCTTCCTCCTGTTCCTTCGCAGGCAACATCTCGCTTATTCTCTCTATATATGTCGCACTTTCTCTGGCACAGGCTCTAATTCTCTTTCGCATTCTCCCGCCTGTTCATTCTCTCTCTCTCTCTCTCTCTCTCTGTCTCTTTCTCTTTCTCTCTGTCGGTATTCGCCACGATATCCCTTCACCCACGATCTCTATACAGAACGTTGGGGTTCCGGGTAGTCTGATGTGGTTGAGGCACATGGATGCGGGAGAAAGCGAGAGACGAGCCAGATACCGCCTCTGCATCTCTATCGCAATAATAATTCCCTCCTAAAGTTTGGAACGGCGATAGGAACCGGTTGCCAATGAATGGCACTCACGGTTGCTCGCGTATCAGGTGTTGAAATTTAAAAGATCGCATCTTCGTGGTTGGATCAATTTGTGTACTTAGCGTGACTTAGGCCGTTCGGGTAAAAGATCGCAATTACCAAATGCCTAATTAAAACAGTTTCTGGCCGATGTAAGTTCTTCTTTCAAAATTTCGTTCGATGTTAAGTTCTACAATAATAAGTACTATTCAAAATTTCATGTTTCAAGAAAATCAAATGTCATAAATTTTGCCAACTAAAAGAGTGTTAAAACAGTTTCTGGCCAATGTTTTGTAATAGTACAATTGTTTTTGTACGATATATGTTTTAACAAAATCAAATGTAAAACATAAATTTTGTCATTACCGTGACTTAGACCGTTCGGATAAAAGATCGTAATTACCGCAATAATTAATTAAAACAGTTTCTGGCCAGTATAAGGTCTCCTTTCAAAATTTCAGTTTCAATATATATTTTAGTGCAATAGTATGTATACGATATATGTTTTAACAAAATCAAAAGTAAAACATAAATTTTGTCTTTAACGTGACAGAATATATGTTACCAAATTAATTAAAACATCAAATGTCAAAACATAAATTTTGTACGTTTTTGTACGATATGTGTTTTAACAAAATCAAATTAAAACATAAATTTTGCCATTAGCACGAGTTAGACCGTTCGGGTAAAAGGTATTATGTTTTTATATATCGATATATGTTTTAACAAAATAATCAAAATTTTCTTTGTCAAACTGAAATTATCATAGGCGGCTTTTGTTTGTAATATATGACAAAATCAAATGCGAAAAATATTATGTTTATATAAACTCTCGTATACTATTGTTTGTGAAATGGCACTCACAAACTCTCGTATACTAGGTATTCAAATTTGGAGTCCTGATAATCTATCATAATTACTGCATACGTGAGTAAAACCCAACATTCTTCTCATTCTTCCCAACTAAAATCGCAAAACCCAACATATTTCCCGCATTTCTTGTAATCCCACATTCCCACGTTGCCATTATGATCATAAACACATGCACATACGCCTTTTCTCTATAATCAAATGCTCCCAGTCCACACTATCTCCACAATTTTCCGCTGATCTTTCGCGCTAATCTTTCGCGCCGATCTCGCAAATTCTCGCTCCTACGGCTTCTGATTCTCCACCGCATCCTTATTCTTCTTCTAAACGCGTTTGCATTTCCCGAAATCAAGTACGCCGTCCGCGGCCAGAAACCGCAGAAGGTACCAATAAACACCGCTGGTCCGAAACTCGTCACAGCTATCCCTCCGAAAAGAAACAGAGACTCTCAACCGCACCCGACGTATCCCCGCGTTAAGCTGACCTTTCGTTCGGTGAGAATGTTCGCCCGCCCGCCGTCTCCCTTCGTGGAAGAGTGGCTCTTCCTCATGGGTGGGTGAGCACGTTGGCTCCCAAAATTTCGGTAACGAGTTTAGCATTACGTCCGACGCACACTGGGTCCAGTCTCGAGCACATGTCGTACGTGAAGCTCGTGGTCGTTTCCCGAAGAGTGACGAGGATGAAAATTCCGGAGACCGGCGTTGTCGCGAGAGAGAAAGACCGGGCGCGCGGGAGGGTGTCTGATTTTAATGGCGCGACTCTAACCTAATGGCCCGCCGATTGTCCGAGCCCATTTAAGTCCACGCCAGACGAGTAGTTGGTTTCGAAATAATGGCACGGCAGACTTATAGCGGAGTTCTCCGCTCTCGGAGACCTCGAATTGTCATGTCTGGACACCGTATCGGGCCGTGTGTGCTGCGCACAGGTATAGGGACGCACGCGTGTCGACGACGTGGCCACCGGGACAGCGCGCGAACGATAATTTTGGAGAATAATTAGACCGCGTTTGCAGACGGCCGAATCCGCACGTGCCAAGAATATTAATAACACGCTGGCAATTAGACGCGAAGTTAATTCTAGGATCGAACGGCCCGCCGGGGAGCGGGACGTGCGGGGAACCGATCTTGGGCGAGGTGGAATACGAAAAGTAGCTGTCGTTAGGTTGGTTCGATAATCTTGAAATAGGAGGTTTTGACGATTAATCGTATGAGGGCATACGGTTTGATTTTGATATATTTTGTGAAGGTCGCTGCATGTTATGCGGGGAACCCTAGAAAACTAAATACATCACGACAGAAGGATAATTATTGAGAATAAGTAAAAACATTGAATCTGTTATTCAAAATAAATATGTTTATATATTGCACTTACAGTCAATATATTGGCGTTCCACACTTGATCTGCTATAATAACTACGGTGGCAATCAATTAATAAATAAAGTACAAAATGAGAATTATGATACAAGAATGACATTACGTTTAAAGTCGTTAGAAAAATAAAGTTTCTTGGCCGAGGTTGAATACGAAAAGTAGCTGTTGTTAGGTTGGTTCGATAATCTTGAAATAGGAGGTTTTGGCGATTAGTTGTATGGGGGCATACGGTTTGATATTGGTGTATCTTGTGAAAGTCGCTGCACGTTATTCGGGGAACCGTAGAAAACTATATATGTCACAAGAGAAAGATAATTATTGAAAATAAGTAAGAATACCGAATTTGTTATTGAAAACAAATACGTTTATATATTGCAGTTACAGGCGCTGGCGTGCCACATTTAAACTGCTATGATAATGGCGGCAACAATCAATCAATAGATAAAGTATAAAATGAGAAATATGGTACAAGAATGACATTACTATTAAAGTCGTTAGAAAAAAAATGTTTCTTGGCCGAGATTTAATACGAAAAGTAGCTGTCGTTAGGTTTGTTCGATAATCTTGAAATAGTAGGTTTTGGCGATGAGATGTATGGGGGCATATGGTTTGATGTTGATGTATCTTGTAAAGGTCGCTGCACGTTATTCGGGGAACCCTAGAAAACTCGATATGTCATGACAGAAGGATAATTATTGAGAATAAGTAAGAACACCGAACTTGTTATCGAAAATAAATAAGTTTATATATTGCACTTACAGTCAATATATTGGCGTTCTACACTTGATTTGCTATGATAACTGCGGTGACAATCAATAGATAAAATACAAAAGGTGAAATATAATACAAGAATGACATCACTATTAAAGTCGTTATAAAAACAAAGTTTTTTCTTTAAAATCGATGCATTTACGAATCGACTTGACAGACATCGGCTTTCGAACTTTGTTAAATAAATCCTTTCCCGTCACTGCGATGACAATCAATTCTGCAAGAACACCGTTCCACTCCCAATTCTTTTCCCTCCCCGCCTCTTTCGCCCCTCTCCGTTTTCATTCCTGATGCTTTCTTGCCAGTTATTACAATAGAGTCTTTCGCAAGGACACGATATCCATGCTCACGGCAAAATAGCTTCCCATCTCCGTCTGTCGGAGGACAATTGCTGTCTCTCCTCTCTTTTCCGCCTCTCCTCCTCTCCTTCCACTCATCCACTCTTTCTTCTCTCCCTTCCTCTCCTCCCAGGCCTCATCCTCGTCTTCAACCCCCTGCACTTCCCTCCGCCTCGTCAGTTTACATAGCGGCGCTGCTATAATTACGCTTAGTTTTAATTAACTTCTCTTGAATTTAAACATTTGTTTCTGTGGATGAGTAGAGAAGTCCGGGCTCTACCCTCACGCCGAGCCCCGGGGTTGAAGATTGGTATCCTTCGGGCGGAACGTGGAAAAGCAACGTCTTTGTCCGACGGGAAGGTAGTTTTGTAGATTGTACCCGTCGGTGGACCCTTAATTAATACCTCCACAATATGAACGCCCGGCCTTCTCGCGCTAGTGAAAACGTATCACAACATTTTTCGCCTCCAGGAACGTAATTATCCGAGCCCCTGATATCTGGAGGAAATCTCCAGCGCGGTATGACTTCTAACGGAATTTGATCGAATCCGGGAATACGTTATCGCGCGATTTACTGCCGGTGCGTTATCGTAAAATGCTCGGGGTTATTATCATAAAGCGCGCGCAATTCCGCACGCGTAAAATATGAGCAGATCGTATCGCGCGTCGATTTATGTCGTCAGCGAGCAAAGTGGCATTTCGTCTAAGCGTGAATATTATTTTTGCAGGAGCAGAACGGATACGACGAAATTACATTCGACACGGCTGGACAGCGTGGCCTCGGTTATGACAGCGGTGAAGCATAACGCGGCCGAGTGACACAGCATGTCTCTGGTGAGTAGTGTTTTCGTTATACCCGTATATTTATAATTAATTTTTGTAACGGTACGATAGTTTCGGGGTCATCGACGGGGACCTGCCCCGGCCTCAAAATCGTTCCGCTTCAACAGATACCTCGTTCACCGGTCAGATTGGACGGTCAAGGCAACTTTTTTTCGCGCAAGAACGATTTCGTTGTGTTTATTAGATAGCACACGAAACTGACTGCTCGGCACTCGTCGGTTAATTATTAGACTTTGTAATATGAGAACTTATACTTGTTGTCAGATATTAAAGTCATTGGAGTAGATTTGGGCGCAGTGAATTTGATAGCTATAGCAATCTAGTGTTTAATTGCTAATGGATGGAAATTAATAGTGGATGCGTGTGGATTTGTTGCTAGACATAGTAATATGATAATTTATATTTTCTAGCACAATGTGAGGAATACTATTGAATCCTATATTTAGAATTGGAAATTAGTAGTCAATGTGTGTGGATTCGTTGCTAGACATAGTGATATGATAATTTATATTTTCGGGCGCAATGTTAGGAATATTATAGAATCCGATATTTAGAATTGGAAATTAATAGTCGATGCGTGTGGATTCGTTGCTAGACATAGTAATATGAAAATTTATATTTTCGGGCGCAATGTTAGGAATATTATAGAATCCGATATTTAGAATTGGAAATTAATAGTCGATGCGCGGGGATCCGTTGCTAAACATACTGATATGAAATTTTATATTTTCGAGCGCAATGTTAGGAATATTATAGAATCCGATATTTCGATTTGGAAATTAATAGTCGATGCGCGTGACTTCGTTACTAGACACAGTAATATGAACATTTATATTTTCGGGCGCAATGTTACGAATTTTATAGAATCCGATTTTTAGAATTGGAAATTAATAGTCGATGCGTGCGGATTCATTGCTAGATATGGTAATATGAAAATGTATATTTTCGGGTGCAATGTTAGGAATTTTATAGAATTCCATAAATATGTATTGGAAATTAATAGTCGACGCGTGTGGATTCGTTGCTGGACATAGTAATATGAAAATTTATATTTTCGGACGCAATGTTAGGAATATTATAGAATCCGGTATTTAAAATTGGAAATTAATAGTTGATGCGTGTGCATTCGTTGATAGACATAATAGTATGCAATTTCATATTTTGGGGCACAATGGTGGGAGTATTATAGAATTCGATATTTCGGCCTATTGAATGGCACAGTCATGAGTTAAATATTCGTTATTTTTTCCGGTTTTGTATATTAATTTACACAATGTATGTTCAATTTATATTAATATACCGTTATTATTATGTTGTTCTATTGTAATATTAATTATGTTAAATTTTATATTAACGTACACAATGTATATTAATATAAAAAGCATAATAATCTAACGGCAGAAAGTACCAGGCTTCACATAGCAACAGATATTTTATTGTTTCCTTTTCTTTTGTTTACCACCAGAACGAGTACACATTAAAGCATTGCCTGCCCACGGTTAGCTTCGCTCGTCAGAAATTTAAGCAACATTTTTCCCGGTATTCTACGTTCTGAGCATCGACGGTGTATCGATTCAGTCGGTTCTACTTAAAAGTGCTTCCCTTGCGTAATTGTTAATCAATCCGGACTGGGTTTATACGACCAGGTAGTGGGAGAGGGGGAGGGGTGCGTTTTTATCAGCGAGGGTCGGAATAATTCTTTCGATGCCGAGGTTCAGTTGAGGGGAACACTCTTTTCAACTGAAACAAACGAATCGCTCGAGGCTTGTAACGGTGTTGATTACTAATCACTAATCACGATTATTGCCCCCGTCGAAGACATTGATTCCAATCAAAAGAAGAGCTACACCTGCTTTCGCGTCGTATATCCCGCCCAATTTATTGCACGGTGTCGTCGTGGGATCGTAATTCAATTTACCGTCCGCAGAAGGATTCGAGGAAATTAATTATACCGAACAGAACGGCACAAGGCGATATTATCGCGATGTAAAAATACATAGAGATGTAAAAATTTCTCGACATAATGGCCGGCCAAGTACGGCGATCGTGCAGATGACTAAGTTATGGGCCGAGAGGATGCTTTTCCTTTTGTCTATCGCGCGGAGAAATGTGCCGGCGGGAGATAAGGTTCGTTAGTGGGCGAAAGGTTAAAAATAAAGGCAGCATGGAAGGCAGGCCGTCATAAATCTGGCAATCCCCAGTGAAAACCGGGCAAGCACCCTAAAAGCAGGGATACGTCCTTCGGGTCGCAGGATGATCGAGGTTTGAGTGGACTAAACGCAACGAAAATGGATCTTACAGTGTAAGGCATACTGAATGGAAAAGCTGCACAGTTTCTTCGGACTGGATTATTCTCACTTCTCTTAACACAATCGTGCACATTAAAACTTTCAGCGAGGTGCAAAAATTGAGTTATTTTATTTTTAAATTGGTTGTGATATCCGAAATTTGATTAAACACATTTTATAAGGGTAGTCAGATTGCCATATTTTAGTTCAGTTAGTTATTATCTTGACATGTATAATAATTACAAAAACTTAAGGTTATATAAAATTAAATTAAAAATAATTGAGTTTAAGATTTGAATGCTAGAGCATTCATGTCATTCTGCATCATCATGAAAATGAATGGTATAGCATTCACGTCCACGAACGTGTTAACACGTTGACTGCAAAGCGTATTTTGCTATGTTAGAACGGCAATGCGATTGAATACTACAGAGTATAATTAAATCCTGCAAAATAAAGGTAATGCAGAGTTGTTAGAAGCCAAAGTATTGAAGCACCGATGCAATATCAATTGCTTTTCACGATTGCAAATAGGTTTCATTGCAAAGTTTTTGCATTTTTGTAAAATTTTTTGAACCGGTCACCGCGTATTTTGCAATGTTAAAACCGCGACGCGATGAAATACTGTAGACTATAATTAAATCGTGCAAAATAAAGGTAACGCAGAGTTATTAGAAGCCAAAGTATTGAAGCACCGATGCAATATCAATCGCTTTTACAAGATTGCAAATAGGTTTCACTGCGAATTTTTTGCATTTCTAGTAAAATATTTGCGCTGGTCACCGCGTATTTTGCAATCTTAGAAACGCGATGCGATGAAATACTGCAGAGTATAATTAAATTGTACAAAATAAAGGTAACGCAGAGTTATTAGAAGCCAAAGTATTGAAGCACCGATGCAATATCAATTGCTTTTTGCGATTGCAAGTAGGTTTCATTGCGAAGTTTTTACATTTTTAGTAAAATCTTTTGCACCGGTAACCGTTGACTGCCATGCGTATTTTGCTATATTGAAACCTCAACGTGACGAAGTACTACAGAATATGATTGCATTGTGCAAAATGAAAATAACGCGAAGGTACTGGAGACCAAAGAATTGAATGACTATTTAATATCAAATGCATTTACAAAATTATAAATGGTACCGATTGAGTATTTTTTGAATTTTCCGTGAGACCTTTTGCGCCGGTCCCCGATGACCACCATCGCAGTCAACGTATTAATTACCGAAGTGCACTCTTATTACCGCAAGTACGCCAATTCACCTTAATATCACCCGCCTCATCTCTTAATATTGCTAAATACCAACAAAACATCTTTCCGCGTTTTAAGTAACACAGAAGCCGCACCGTTAGCTTCGATTAAGATCTCCGCTAACCGTCGCCGTCGAAAGACTACGGGCCGCGACATTAATACTCCGAGCAGTTAATCATCGCGCGACATTACGAGGAACGCTGTTATCAGCCGGTATCAACTTTCAATGCATACCAGTTTCCTCGGGGCCCGGTAATATTGCCACTCGCGGTACCGCTTTACGCGCTTTCATACGAGTCATTCGTAGTCGAGCGAATCCGCGCGATATGAGGCGAAGTGTGCGCGCAGCGAAGAAACTAAGAAAGAGCAGCCCACGACGGCGAGGGAGAGAGCGGTTGCTTGGAGACAAAGTCAAAGGCGACCAAGAGGCCCGAAGGAAAAAGAGAAGGAGAGAGAATACCTACACGCAGGCCTTATTTATGCGAACTGGCCGGCGACCTCGGATAAGAGTCTAACACCGCGACATTATTTATTCGGCTCTGAGGGCCGCGCGCGCGCGCGTTTTTTTTAAAACTTCCCGTGAAAATGATACCTTCGCGATGAATATAAAACGCGCGCCCACGCCGAACGACATGCCGACACCGGCGACTACGGGCGCCCCAATGCCTCGGATATTATACGAGGCCCCAATCACACGGATGAGAGAGGTCTCGAACACACGCCTCTTGTCGGTACATCACGGCACGCACGCCGGAACACATCCGTACAGGTGGACCATCCTGTCCGACTTCCTGCCGAATTCTGCGCCTCGGTCCGATGAGGTGCAACGAATCTCAACGATTAACGAGAACAATTTTTCATCCGCCACCTGACAACAAAATCGTGGGCCGCTGTTGTAGGGACGCATATGTAGTAAATCACTGGAACCAAGTAAACCGTTTGGAGTCATTGTAGTCGTTTGTTAGATAGTTCGACAGCACACGATTTTGAGAAAATGGGTTTTGTTTCATGACTCGTATTATTCAATTAAACGCGTTGTTACGATTATTTTGCGGCAGGATCCTACACAGCTAGTCAGTGGATGATGCTGTCCGACTTCCTGCCGAATTCTGTGCCTCGGTCCGATGAGGTGCAACGAATCTCAACGATTAACGAGAACAATTTTTCATCCGCCACTTGACAACAAAATCGTGGGCCGCTGTTGTAGGGACGCATATGTAGTAAATTACTGGATCCAAGTAAAGCGTTTGGAGTCATTCCAGAAAATTTAGAGTCACGACATCGTTGATTACTGTAAACAATTGGATAGTTCGACAGCACACGATTTTGAGAAAATGGGTTTTGCTTCATGACGTGTATTACTCGACTAAACGCACTGGTACGATTAATTTGCGGCAGGATCCTACACAGGTGGACGATGGTCTCTGACGTCCTGCCGAATTCTGTGCCTCGGTCCGATGCGGTGCAACACATCTCAACGATTAATGAAAAAGTATTTACTCGGCCGCCTGATAATAAAATCGTCGACCGCAGTTCTAGCGACGCACATCTGGACAATTATTTGAACCAAGAGTAAACCATTTGGACTTTTTGCAGAAAATTTAGTCACGACGTCGTTGATTACTGTAGACAATTGGATAATTCCATAGCGCACTATATTAGAACATTTTTCCTTTATGATGCGTATTACTCGACTAAACGCGTTAATACGATTCATTTGCGGCAGGTTCCTACACAGTTAGTCTCTGTATATGTACATGTTATCACCTTCAGAAGCTTGGCACTGCAAGTTTCCACGGACGATACTGTCCGACTTCCTGCCGAATTCTGTGCCTCGGTCCGATGAGCTGCAACGAATCTCAACGATTAACAAGAAAAATATTTGATCTGCCACCTGACAACAGAGTCGCGGGCCGCAATTCTGGGGACGCGTATGAAGAAAATCACTTGAGCCGAGTAAGCCGTTTGGACTTTTTGCAGAAAATTTACTCACGTCGTCGTTGGTTACTGTAGACAATTGAATAATTCGATGGCGCAGGACTTTGAGAAAATGTTTGTTTTATAACGCGTATTACCGACTAAACGCATTGATACGATTCATTTGCGGGAGATTCCTGCACAGTTAATCCCTGCATACGTACTTCTTTTCACCTTCAAAAGCTCGACACTGCAAGTTTCCACGGACGGTGCTGTCTGAACGACTAACGAAAAAAATCTTTCCTCGGTCACCTGACAATAAAATCATGGGCCGTTGTTCTAGGGACACGCATGTAGAAAATCACGTGAACCAAGAAAACCGTTTGAGCTCTTTGCAGAAAATTTAGTCACTGGTTGATTACTGTAAACAATTGGATAATTCAATAGCGCACGACGTTAGAAAATGTTTGCTTCATGACGCGTATTACTCGACTAAACGCGTTGATCCAATTCATCTGTGGCAGGATCCTACACAGCCAGTCCCTCGACACACATCCCTGTTCTCATCTTCAAACTGGAAGTTCCCAGCGTCGTCCGGCGGTGGACGATTTCGGTATTAGACCTAAGTGTACAATGCGTCTCAATAGCATCGGCATTTTTCTCGCCTGCGCGATGTGTCACGGCACTCGTAACTTCCCATCCAATTCCCGTTTGCGCTCTCGCGTCTTTAACGAGGCGCGCGGCGATGTACGCGCGCGGTTTAACGACGTCGCGCGCGTAAAAGTGAGTCCCGACATTAATCTACAACTATATTCACTCTCGGTCAAACGCTGGGCAACGGCCCTCTCCCCGTCGCGGGGCAAACATCGTCTTCCTTTTCGCTTCGTAGAAAATACGCACCTTGTTTAACATTTTTCCCCACCTCGTTTCGTCCTCTTTTCTGTCCCGTTAAACCTTCCCTATCCTGCGCGAGCGGCCAGTTATAGAACGCACGAACGAGTCAACTCGCGGAGCAGATCGACCGATTACGCGCTCAAGTGTTTTCCTCTTCACTCCTCTGCGTTCTCTCAGCTTGCCTATGAAGTGCCTACGACAAACTGCATGCATAAGGTCGAGTCATAACACATTGTTGACCAGAAATTTTCGACGAATAGCGATGCCGATGAATTGTTCGTGAAAATAGGGTGCCGCTGGTTTTGTTGACACTTTTTTGCCGTGCCGTTTTGAACGCTTCAAACGGAAACCATGGCGGAAAGTAGATTTTGGATAACAATTGCCGATGTATTATATATTATGGCTGTTTTCTCATCGAGCATGCGGATCGGAATTTCGTGGATTTTAACACATTGTTGACCGGAAATTTTCGGCAAAAGCTGTCTCAAGTCACCGGCTATTATTTCGTAATTGAACATGGAATTAAAACGATGTAAATAGCCTTTAATAAAGTTTGTTCGCGCATAATGAATTCAAATTGAACTTTGGACTTAAATGTGGGATCTCAAATACAGGATCCTCTAGTTGGCGAAGAAAGGTCACCTATGATCCTCAATTATTGATGTATTGATGTATAATATATTGATGTATCATAGGTGAAGAGTTTGTTGAATTGTGTTATTTGGTTGCTTAGGAGTCAATTGACGATAAGACGTAAAGACGTAAGACGTAAGGATGATAACACGTAAAGACGAAACGGCGTAAAGGCGGAACGACGAAACGACGAAAGATTAGGAAATAAGACGAAAGTGCTTTGATTGTGTTCTTATTGTTTATAAATATTATACTCTCTAGTTTAAAGTATTTTAAATTCCCACATAAATTTTATGTAACTTTTAACACGTTGAGTGCCATGGTGGTCACCGGAGACCGACACAAAAGGTTGCATTATAAATGAAAAAAACTGGAAATTAGTTGCATTTGCAATTTCATAAATGCCTTTGGCATTAGAATAGCAATTCAAACAGTTGGCCTCCAATACCTAGCCATTATATTCATTTTAAACAATTCTACGAGATTCTGCATTATTTCATGGCGTTGCGGTTTTAATGTAGGAAAATGCGGGCGGCAGTCAACGTGTTAATATTTTTTCGCATGATTAACTGTACAGCAATTATTTACGCGTAGATGTAGACAATAGGTTTTACACACATATCTTGTTTCGTTGCGCTTTCCTTTTAAAGAGCTAGATTATGCCCTTGTTATTTCATTTTCAATAATCATTTTCCAAATGACTACAACTTATTTAAGAATCACTCGGGCAACTATATAAAGCATTCACGTATAATTTATTGAAAAATCCTTCACCGTCACATTCCGCCGTTCTTAACACTTTCTAGTACTAGAATTGTAATAAAAGCCTCAGTACTAAGAAAAATATACTTTTTTATAATAAAGGAGACGCGATTGAACACAATTAACATTTTGCTATATTCTAAATTGCCCTGCGTTTCAAAAATTAAAATAGCCGACGCAAGTGCAAACACGACTTAACACATTGACTACCAAGTATATTTTGCTATGTTACAATCGCAATATTATTTGCTTTTTCAAGATTGCAACTAGGCTTCATTGCGAATTTTTTGCATTTCTAGCAAAATCTCCTGCGCCGGTCACCGCGTATTTTGCTACATTAGAACCGCGATGCGATGAAATACTGCAGAATATAATTAAATCGTGTACAATAAAGATAACGCAGAGTTGTTAGAAGCCAAGTATTGAAGCACCGTTCTAATATTAATTGCTTTTACAAGAGTACAAATAGGCTTCATTGCAAATTCTTTGCATTTCTAACCAAATCTTCTGCACCGGTCACCGCGTATTTTGCTACGTTAGAACCGCGATCCAATGAAATACTGCAGAATATAATTAAATCGTGCAAAATAACGGTAACGCAGAATCAGATTCCAAAGTATTGAAGCACCATTCCAATATCAGTTCCTAGTCAAATCTTTTGCGTATTTTGCTATGTTAGAACCGCGATGCGATCAAATACTGCAGAGTATAATTAAATCGTGCAAAATTAAGGTGACGCAGAATTCTTAGAAGCCAAAGTATTGAAACACAGTTCCAATATTAAATGCTTCTACAAGATTACAAATAGACTTCATTGCGAATTTTTTGCATTTTTAGTCAAATCCTTTGCACCGGTCACCGATGACCACCGTGGCAGTCAACTCGTTAACGTTTGCATGAAGTAACGTTTGTGGGATTGTGCAGTTGGTGATACGGAGTTGGGGAGCAGCCGGAAAGTTCATGGGAAATGGTTGCTAATTTGCAGTCGTTGGCGTTTTTAAGAATAATGCTTTCAGAGAAACGGGTTAATTAGATAGATGGCGGAGATAGTGTTTGCAGTAATGATGAATTACCGCCACCGGCGGAGGGAGCTTTTTTTAATGGATGCGTGTAATACGATAATCGGGCACACAGCATACGCGGTTTATTCACAATACAATGTACATAACAGTCCGTTTAACCAATTTATTATCTCTTACTTAGCAAACGAGAAAATGCACAATTGCACTGTCATGTAAATTTAATCGAAAACATTTTTCAACCGCTGCCTTCTCTTATTATGATCCCTACTAACGCAAAAGTGGCTTACTACAATCAATTTATTTCCTTCATTATCTTTCGCTAATTGAAATGTAAGCCAAAACCATTTTTCTCTATTTCCTTATACATAAATTACATATTGCAATCATCCATTCATCTTAGTCACCGTCTGTCACTCAGCAAACATGCAGTTTAGCAATAACGATCCATCATTACTTCGTCAAAAGCATTTTCCGCTATTTCCTTTATCCATTATCATTACCGTTATTACTTCTGCGTTTATGTACGGGGAGTTTGAGGGAAAATTAAAAGGGTGGTGAACGAGAAGGTGGTATGTGTATGCCAGTGTTAAGTGCGGTTTCACCGCAAGTTTGGATAGGGCACGTAATATCGTTCGAGCGCACGCAATGCTGGAAAGGCTGCACGTCGGCTTCGAGTCGGCCCTAATTCGAGTTTACATCTCTATCGAGGCCTGCCGAGACTTCGGTAAACAGCAAATTTCCCTCGGCTTATGCACGTGCGTGCTTTGCGTACATTCATGTGCGTTTATGTATGTTCATATACAATTCCGCGCATTCGTGCGCGTCTACATAAATGCACACGGTCTACAGTCCTCCCATTTATTACGTTTTTCTTGCTCTGCTATCATTACAACGAATACAATCACCCCGTGCATTGCCTTTTAAAAGTATAACTGTAATAACCACGCGAAAACCGTGTGAAATATTTCGCAGAAGTACTCCAACGTCAACTGTTCATCAAAGAATATGCGTCGCGAGACCTGTATTCAATATTCCCATATTTACATACCACGCGATCTCCGCCCAGAATTAGGATTCTTTAGTACTATTTAGTTTCGTCAATTTTTAATCTGCGAATTATATTCGTTTTCTCAGCAGACGGCGTTTCTCCTCCTTATTTGGTGCACTATTTCTATGGTACCTCAAAACACGTCAAAATTACTAACATAATTAAATAGTGCAATAATGATTAGAATTTAATGAAAAGCAGCGGAGTTTTCAATGGTTTTCTTTAGTACTATTTAATTTCGTAAATTTTTAAACCGCGAATTATATTCGTTTTCTCAGCAGACGGCGTTTCTCCACCTTGTTTGGCGCTCTATTTCTATGGTACCTCAAAACAGGTCAAAGTTACTAACATAATTAAACAGTGCAATAATCATTAGAATTTAACGAAAAGCAGCGGAGTCTTCAATGGTTTTCTGTAGTACTAAATATTTAATTTCGTCAATTTTAAATCTGCGAATTATATTCGTTTTTTCAGCAGACGGCGTTTCTCCACCTTATTTGGTGCTCTATTTCTATGGTACCTCAAAACACCTCAAAGTTACTAACATAATTAAATAGAGCAATAATGATTAGGATTTAGTAAAAAACAGCGGAGTCTTGAATGGTTTTCTTTAGTACTAAATATTTAATTTCGAAAATTTTTAATCCGCGAATTATGTTCGTTTTCTCAACAAACGGCGTGTCTGTTCCTTATTTGGTGCTCTATTTTTATGGTATCCAAAACACGTCAACGTTACTAACATAATTAAATAGTGCAATAATGATTAGAAATTAACGAAAAGCAGCCGAGTCTTTAATAGTTTTCTTTAGTACATTCTAGTTTCGTCAAGTTTTAATCTACGAATTATATTCGTTTTCTCAGCAGACGGAGTTTTTCCTTCTTATTTCGTGCACTATTTCTATGGTACCTCAAAACACGTCAAAGTTACTAACATGATTAAATAGTGCAATAATGATTAGAATTTAACGAAAAGCAGCGGAGTCCAATGGTTTTCTTTAGTCCTAAATATTTAATTTCGTCAATTTGCTTTTTGTGTGAAATATTTGTGAAATATAGTGTGAAATATTTCGCAGAAGACTCCAACGTCAACTGTTCATCAAAGAATCTGCGTTGCGATTCACCGTACTCAATATTCCCATATTTACATACCACGCGATCTCCGTCAAGAAAGGATATCCACACGTACGATCGTCCAGAATTACGATTCGCCGTCATGGAACCTTAGCTCACCGGCGTATGTAAATACTCAACTCGAAAGTATCATATTACAATATCCCGGGACCGCGAGATATCGTTTGATATGACGTCGCGATCATAACGACGCGCGCGACAAAACTTTCTAACGTACGACGTCCGGCCCTTGAGAAAACACGTGCCAGGGCCCCATCCCTGACGGCCGCAAATTATTTTCCACGCAACGATAGAGCAACGCTATTTGCCCGCATTAAGAGTGGCGCGCAAGTTCGATCAGACACGGAATATCGTCCGACATCACGCGAGGCCAAAAGTGGCGGGGGTGTATAGTTTGTCTCAACAAACGTGGACCCTCGTTTTAGGTCCGCTGGTAGACGGATTCTGATGTTTTGTTTCTTTGGGAGATAAAGAACCTGGGTGAGTAAATTGACTGTGCACCGGGTGAACAAATTGAAACGTTTTAGAATGTTATTTCAGTGATAAGCATGCGTCACTTCTTCTCTGTACATTACGGACCATGCAATTTTAATCGGTTCAAAACTAAGAGTGCAGCATACGTGTCATGTAAATACAGATCAGTATTATCAGTAGGCGATCAGACAGAAATGAGGAATGTGCTACAGTTAGAGACGTGAGGTTACAATAAACTATACTAAAAGTAGATTTTTCATTGGTTTTACATTCAAGACTCATGAAAATTTAAATGACACTGAAGAAAGTGAGCTGTAAACGTTGCCTGCCATTGACAATAGATCATTTTAGTGATAAGTATACTTCAGTTCCTCTCTGTACATTATTGACCATGCAGTTTTAATCGGTTCTAAACTAAGAACGCAGCATATGTGTCATGTAAATACAGATCAGTATTATTAGTAGGCTATCAGACAGAAATGAGGAAAGTGCTTCAATTAGAGACGCGAGGTTACAATAAAGTATATTGGAAGTTGATTTTTCATGCTTTTACATTCGAATCTCATCAAAATATAAATGGTAACGAAGAAACTGAGCTGCGTAAATCTTGCCTACGATTGACTGTAGGTCATTTCAGTAATAAACATATATCACTTCCTTTCTATACATTACTGACCATGCAGTGTTAATCGGTTCGAAACTAAGAATGCAGTACATGCGTTATGCAAGTACAGATCAGTATTATCAGTACGTGGTTAGACACAAATGAGGAAAGTGTTACAATTAGAGACGTGAGATTTACAATAAAGCGTATCAAAAGTGGATTTTTCATTGATTTTACATTCGAATCTCATCGAAATATAAATAACACTGAAGAAAGTGAGCTATACCCGTTGCCTGCCATTGACGGTAGGTCATTTCAGTGATAAGCATATATCACTTCCTCTCTGTATATTACGGACCATGCAGTGTTAATCGGTTCGAAACTAAGAATGCAGCATGTGTCATCTAAGAACCGATCAGTATTATCAGTAGGCGAGAAATAAGGAAAGTGCTACAATTAAAGATGCGAGATTTACCATAAAGTATATCGAAAGTATATTTTCCATTGGTTTTACATTCGACTCTCATCAAAATATAAATGGCACTGAAGAAACTGAGCTGCGTAAACCTTGCCTGCCATTGAAAAAGTAAGCTACGTAAACGTTGCTTGGTCATTTCAGTGATAAGCATACTCACTTCTTCTCTGTACTTTACTGACCATGCAGTCATTGACGGTACTCTCATCAAAATATAAATGACACTGAAGAAACTGACCTACGTAAACCTTGCCTGCCATTGACGGTAGGTAGATCAGCTATAAAGCATCGGTCACGAAAGGGTTAAACAGCGAAGAAATACTTACGAGCTTCTTACACATGCACAGTGACTGCGATCGTCACGGACTGTCGCATACATTATCCATGTGTGCGGGTAAGGTCTCATTAACGATTGTGCCAACGAGCCGTCTAGTGATTGTAGGCTTCCCCGCAAAGAAAAACACGCCGTACCCTATCTAATAACGCTTGACAAGCGAAAATGTGGAAATAGCTGAAAATAGTATGAAGGAAACTGATATAACTGAAATGTATGAAGGAAACGTTCGAAAGTGTCTGAGGTGTATCAAGCCCTAATTCGGGTTTATATCTCTATCGATGCTCTCGACAGTCAGGACCCTCTATTGCGAAAGGTGCTCCTGCGAACGGTGAATTTAGTCGCCGTTTATGTATCGGCAACCGCGTACGTAAGTATGTACGTGCACACCTCGTGTACTAGCCGGCGACGTGCCTCTATTTCCATACAGTGGCCGGTCGTTCGACGGGGTTCGAGAAATCTAATGTAATTTATATCGTCGCCTTCGAGCACGGATTATGCCGACACGCGCGCGTGTGCGCCTTTGTCTCTATTTGCGCGGATACGTGTACCAAACAGAGCGTGTGTGCGTTAGAATTGTACACGCCCCGCTTTTTGCACGCGGTATTAATGACACTTGTACGGTTTTCTTGCTTTCTTATGGACGACGTGATATAAGACGCGGGAAATTGGATCTTTGCTGCGCCCGAATGCTGGCGTATGCCCTCGTTCGATAGTGCAATAATGATTTGAATTTAACGAAAGGCAACGGAGTCCTCAGTTGTTTTCTTTAGTATTAAATATTGCATTTCGGCAATTTTTAATCCACGAATTATATTTGTTTTCTCAGCAGACGGCGTTTCTCCTCCTTATTTGGTGCACTATTTCTGCACTATTGTTGTATATATGGTACATCAAAACACGTCAAAGTTACTAACAAAATTAAATAGTGCAATAATGATTACAATTTAACGAAAAGCAGCGGAGTTTTCAATGGTTTTGTTTAGTACTATTTAGTTTCGTCGAATTTTACTCTGCGAATTATATCCGTTTTCTCAGCAGACGGCGTTTCTCCACCTTATTTGGTGCTCTATTTCTATGGTACCTCAAAACACGTCAAAGTTACTAACATAATTAAATAGTGCAATAATAATTGGAATTTAATGAAAAGCAGCGGAGTCTTCAGTGGTTTTCTTTAGTATTAAATATTGCATTTCGGCAATTTTTATTCGGCGAATTATATCCGTTTTCTCAGCAGACGGCGTTTCTCTTCCTTATTTGGTGCCCTATTTCTATGGTATCTCAAAATACGGCAAAGTTACTAACATAATTAAATAGTGGAATAATGATTAGAATTTAACGAAAAACAATGGAGTTTTCAATGGTTTTCTTTAGTACTAAATATTTAATTTCGTAAATTTTAAATCTGCGAATTATATTTGTTTTCTCAGCAGACGGCGTTTCTCCTCCTTATGTGGTGCACTGTTTCTATGGTATCGTGAAGCACGCGAAAGTTACTAACATAATTAAATCCTAATAAAGATACTCGACCGAAATCTCGGCTATTTTTCCTACGATTCTAAATTCTTAAGGTTGAAACCACAGTTACTTTAAATTCAGACTTACTCGAAATTATTATCGTTTACACCACAAGTACAATAATAATTCCTCGGCCGTTTTGTTAACGGAATAATGAATACCATACAATTCACATCAGTGCCGTCGCCCTATGAAAATTAATGAAAATGTATGAAAATGTTCACTTCAAACGTATATGGCTACCATTGTATACCATTAAATGTCTATATGCGCTATCGAAATGTACTGCAACAAGGATTTCGTAATTTCAGTAGTATGTATTGAAAATTGGTTATTACGTAAAAACGGCGAAGTATGGTATTTTATGGGGATTTTCATTCTGACTGGAGTTACGTATTGCCCGTTGTTAAATTGAGAAGGTTTTAATCAAAACTGCGAAATAAGTTTATTATTATTATTATAATATCGCAGTTTTTACGTAATAACCAATTCTCAATATATGCTACTAAAATAACGAAATCACTGTTGCAGTACATTTTGATAAGCGCCTATGTAGAAATTTAATCGTAAACAAAGGTAGCAATGTATGTTTGAAGTTAACACTTTCATATGTGTTAAAATTTGAGATAACATTTCCGGACAGAACTTTCCGGTGACCTCACACAATTCTACATCTATACAATATATTCTATACCTACACAAAAGCACATTTACCCATCTATCCAAGTCTATAACCGATATCGCGAAACTATGCGCCGTTATCCAGCGTAGCGATGCAATTTAAACTTTGCGACAGATGAAAGGCGTGGGCGTGTGGAAAAACGATGACGAGCGCAAACATTGAGGTCCTCCGTAGGCTATGCTCATCGCCATCTTATCCTGCGCCGACTCCCTTCTCCCAGCATAGCCACCGCATTTGGCGTTCATTAAATAAACCACCCCCCTTGTCCTTCCGCCGCTCGCCTTCTCTCTCGTCTATCTCAAGGCACGTCACTCACACGGCCCAAAGTTTAATTGATCAATGATAAAGTTTATCGATCATTTCAAATTCATTTAACTTCGGTGTTAGTTTATAACACACAGCGCGACGCGCTTGCTTTTAGGAGGGAGGCGGTAGGGCATGTACACGGATGTGCGTCTAACGCATGTATATGTATATATAGGTGCGCATACGGCTGTGATGCTCAGGTCTCGTTTATGTAGAAGGCGCAATGACTGTCTCCCGAGAGAGCGGAGTTTCTTTGGAAATGAATTTCGTATGAATAGGAGGGAAGTAGAGGATAAACAAGCTTGTGTGTTGTTGAACTTTGTTGCGCTGTTTTTATTGGCGAATGAGGTACGTTTGAGTGAATGGGTGTTAGTGCGATGGAAGTAGTTCTTTGTCAGTGTAGAAGTGCTTGGTGTTGACAGTATTGATAGTTTGCTGCGTTAGACGTAATTATAGTTTCGATAGGATTGGATAGAGTCCTGTTTGCGGAAAAAAGAAAGTTTTTGTGAAAATGACTTTGGAATAAATAGATGAGTGGTCAGAAAAAGAATTTTTGTCGCGGACGTAGTACGTTTAATTAAATATTAGCTGTTTTGGCAAAATCGATTATCGTTTAACAAGCGATCGTTCGCTAGTTTAATAGAATCAACCATTCTGCACTATATAAATGGTTACTTACTCTTCTAATAGAATTCGTAGTATGCTGCTGTGGAAGTGCTCGTTTTTTTTACCATTACCAATTGTTTCTTGCAACAGTAATATTTGTTTCCATTTCCCAACAAAATCAATTGATTGCTATTTTAGAAATACTTACTACGCTTTTGAACCGAGTCAATTGTTTGCTTCCATAGGGAAGTTTTTTCCTATTATAATGCAATCGATAATTCCCCTCTCTACCACCATTTATCGCTTGAATCAGCCCGAACAAAAAGAAATCCAGCAGAACAATACCGGCCGGTTTATCTCTCAAGAATCTCGCGGAAACTCAGAAATACGTGCGCGAAAAAGATGAAAATAATTGTGCTTGACGTGCGTGAAAAAGTGATTGCTATTTTGGAAATACTTACTACGCTTTTGAACAAAGTCAATTGTTTGCTTCCATAGGGAGGTTTTTTCTTATTATAATGCAATCGATAATTCCCCTCTCTCCTACCATTTATCGCTTGAATCAGCCCGAACAAAAAGAAATCCAGCAGAACAACGCCGGCCGGTTTATCTCTGAAGAATCTCGCGGAAGCGCGCAACCTCAGAAATACGTGCGCGAAAAAGATTCGGCTTGATAGTCGGCTCGGTGACCTACTAAATAAAACCGCCTCCCTCGCAGGACGAAGCCGCCGACCGAGCGTAACGTAATAGAGACGGCGCAAGGAGGCGGGAAGCGAGAAATGCGTGTAATTCGTCGTGATGTAGAAAATTCGCGCCGGGAGTCGGGGGGCACCGTCCGGAAGCATGAAACGCGCGCAGGCGTTATATTACGTCAAACGTCGGCGGCGAGTCGTTCTATATCTGCGCGCCAGATCGGAAGGAGTTGATCCACCTAGGGGATACCTGGTGACCACGAAGCGTGCACTTACAAATTAGATTTACGCGTCATGAGCCACCGAGTCCATCCGGCCGACCAAAATCAGTTAAGTTACCACTGTTCGCGTGCACGATCTTCTCTGCGCTGCGGAGAATTACGCTTATGTATAGATAACGGCGAACAATGTCGGGAGGTGTGCGCGAATTTGTCGTGTACGGCGAAATACACTTATAAAGTGCGCACTCTAAACTATACGGTACGAAGTATGCGCTATAAAGTCGACGCTTTATATGCGAGAAGCCGTGCACAACGCGCAGTACGTTGCGTGCTGAATTCTATTGTACGCGTTCTACCTCTCGTCAGGTAATTCCGTACGCACACTGTACCTACGTTAGTGCCCATTATGCAGGTGGCATTACTCAACGATCGCCCCGGACACTTAAATTAACTCCGACGAATGCGCACGCTCTCAAAAATTCTCAAACGCATTTTTTAGCGCCCCGCGTACTTAGATATGCGGATCCGCGTGTTCGCGCGCTTCCACCCAGCTGCCACGAAAAGGTGGGCGCCGAAATAAAGGACTCCCACCGCGGTTGCTCTCGCGCGCGTGTATTGCAGGACGAGACCTAGTGTAAGCGCAGGAACGGGCGGCAGCTGCAGACGCGTGGGAGTACGAGGGTGAGTGTCGGTAAATGGCGAAAAACACAAAAGAAAGCGGCCCGGAGAGCCCGAGGCACAGGTGAAACGTTTTACGTGCCTCGTTCGCGCTGAAAGGCTAATGAAAATATAACTCGCGCGCGATGGATTTGAAACAGCCACGGAACTCGTTATAAAGAGACCGAAGGCGCGTAACGAATCGGGAAACAAAGAGTCGGGGCAGGGGGTGGCGAAAGGAAAAGATGAGAAAATGAGTCGAGTTTTGAAGAGAGGCGCTCGAGCTTTCAAGCTTCAAACCGTTTTCGGCCTTGAATTTACTCGCGTCTTGAATTAAGTATAACTAATATCAGAGGCAGCAGCGCGCATTCATGGCGAAGTTTTGGTATTCATTGAAAAAGAGCTGGCGCGCGTGTTGAGAGGCCGGAGAGGGTGGCGTACCAGTTTTGGCTCGCAGGTTGATTCGGTATGTCGAGTTTCAGGGGGTGAGGGTGCCGCTGTATCCTCCGTTCTCGCTCGTGAAAGAACGTTTGAATAAAGAATGTTGCCTAACTCCCTACGGCTGTGAGCCGTTTGCAGAGGCCGTTTCTCGAGTATCTTGCTCGGTAAATTAATTTTGCTGCGTTTCCACGTTTGATGACGGTCTGCGTACTGTACACCGGCGGTAGGAATTGCTTGTGTGTCGTAACTATTGCAGCCGACGTTAACACTTTGCGGACCGGGCATTCTATTGCTAATCGTACCCAGTGGCCGGGTATTTTTTTACTTAATTTTTATTTGTTAGAGGCTTGTATGATTGACGCATTTATATATTTGTTATCAAAAATTTGTCAAATATTTTTAAATTAGTGATGATTTGTTAGTAGTTAACACGTTGACTGCCACGGTGGTCACCAGTGACCGGTGCAAAATATTTGACTAAATGCGCAAAAAATTCGCAATGAAGCCTGTTTGGAATCTTGTAAAAGCAATTTATATTGGAACGGTGCTTCAATACTTTGGCTTCTAACAACTCTGCATTACTTTCATTTTGCATGATTTAATTATACTCTGCAGTATTTTATCGCATCGCGGTTCCAACATAGCAAGAAACGCTTGGCAGTCAAAGTGTTAAACTGTCAACAAATATTTCTGTAATATTGCTAATCGTTTTGTCGCTATCGATATTTCAGAGCTTCAGATAATTAATTCGCAACACAAATTCAGCTCGTAAAGTATTTTCTTCAAATTTTCCCCCAGTTTTTTCCTGCTGCTTAAGCACTCATAGTGAAAGTTCGAAGTCGACCAAACAGTAGGGAGGAACGGCATGCGGACAATGTCTCGGCAGCTGTAAAATAGAGCCACTTTCTTCTCGCCATCAAGACGGCGGCCGTGCGACTCGTTTCAAAGATTATTTACGATCATCTGACTAAATGGCAGAAGGCCGATTTATAAGCGGTTAATTTATACGTCCCATTCAAATATTCGTTTCTCAGACCCTTCGCTAGCGCTCACCTTTTCTCTTACTTGCCCTTTTCCTCGATGGTTACGTCCTGTATGAAGGATGATTCTTTTTAGTGACATATTTGACAGTAGAAATGTTTCGGTAACGACGGTTTTTAATTGGTTACGAATATTGGTTTTAGTATCTCGTTTCTGAGACCCTTAGCTAGCGTTCACCTTTTCTCTTACTTGCCCTTTTCCTCGATGGTTACGTTCTGTATGAAGGATGATTCTTTTTAGTGACATATTTAACAGTAGAAATGTTTCGGTGTTGATGGTTTTTAATTGGTTACGAATATTGGTTTTAGTATCTCGTTTCTCAGACCCTTCGCTAGCGTTCACCTTTACTCTTACTTGCCCTTTTCCTCGATGGTTACGTTCTGTATGAAGGATGATTCTTTTTAGTGACATATTTAACAGTAGAAATGTTTCGGTGTTGATGGTTTTTAATTGGTTACGAATATTGGTTTTAGTATCTCGTTTCTCAGACCCTTCGCTAGCGTTCACCTTTTCTCTTACTTGCCCTTTTCCTCGATGGTTACGTTCTGTATGAAGGATGATTCTTTTTAGTGACATATTTAACAGTAGAAATGTTTCGGTAACGACGGTTTTTAATTGGTTACGAATATTGGTTTTAGTATCTCGTTTCTCAGACCCTTCGCTAGTGTTCACCTTTACTCTTACTTGCCCTTTTCCTCGATGGTTACGTTCTGTATGAAGGATGATTCTTTTTAGTGACATATTTGACAGTAGAAATGTTTCAGTATTGATGGTTTTTAATTGGTTACGAATATTGGTTTTAGTATCTCGTTTCTCAGACCCTTCGCTAGCGCTCACCTTTTCTCTTACTTGCCCTTTTCCTCGATGGTTACGTTCTGTATGAAGGATGATTCTTTTTAGTGACATATTTGACAGTAGAAATGTTTCGGTAACGACGGTTTTTAATTGGTTACGAATATTGGTTTTAGTATCTCGTTTCTCAGACCCTTCGCTAGCGTTCACCTTTTCTCTTACTTGCCCTTTTCCTCGATGGTTACGTTCTGTATGAAGGATGATTCTTTTTAGTGACATATTTGACAGTAGAAATGTTTCGGTAACGACGGTTTTTAATTGGTTACGAATATTGGTTTTAGTATCTCGTTTCTGAGACCCTTCGCTAGCGGCCCTTTTCCTAATTGTATGAAGGATGATTCTTTTTAGTGACATATTTCCCAGTAGAAATGTTTCGGTAACGACGGTTTTTAATTGGTTACGAATATTGGTTTTAGTATCTCGTTTCTCAGACCCTTCGCTAGCGTTCACCTTTTCTCTTACTTGCCCTTTTCCTCGATGGTTACGTTCTGTATGAAGGATGATTCTTTTTAGTGACATATTTGACAGTAGAAATGTTTCGGTAACGACGGTTTTTAATTGGTTACGAATATTGGTTTTAGTATCTCGTTTCTCAGACCCTTCGCTAGCGTTCACATTTTCTCTTACTTGCCCTTTTCCTCGATGGTTACGTTCTGTATGAAGGATGATTCTTTTTAGTGACATATTTAACAGTAGAAATGTTTCAGTATTGATGGTTTTTAATTGGTTACGAATATTGGTTTTAGTATCTCGTTTCTCAGACCCTTCGCTAGCGTTCACCTTTACTCTTACTTGCCCTTTTCCTCGATGGTTACGTTCTGTATGAAGGGTGATTCTTTTTAGTGACATATTTGACAGTAGAAATGTTTCGGTAACGACGGTTTTTAATTGGTTACGAATATTGGTTTTAGTATCTCGTTTCTCAGACCCTTAGCTAGCGTTCACCTTTTCTCTTACTTGCCCTTTTCCTCGATGGTTATGTTCTGTATGAAGGATGATTCTTTTTAGTGACATATTTGACAGTAGAAATGTTTCGGTAACGACGGTTTTTAATTGGTTTTGAATATTGGTTTTAGTATCAGCTTTGTCACGTTTTAAGAGGGTCATTGTGACCACGGTTTCAATGATTTCTCGATTGAAGATAGTTTCGGACGAACGGCTTCAGGAAACTGTTCAGCGGTACCGTTCGCCATAAAGAACACGTAGACCATAACGGAAGCTAGATGCCTTAGGAATTAGCTCCCATTCAGGTTTTCTATCCCTATTATGGCGTTATGATCATTTACCTGCAACGTCATGATTACGAACACCTTCCGCCGAGATACCGTTGCCTTTCTTTACGCCGTTCCCGATATCCCGCTATTCCGTGCATGTGAAGGAACATATTCGCGATGTTATCTCAGGTGTAAGTCTCGAGCCACAGTTCCACGCAAAATACGTGATTCCGTTTCGAACATTTACATCTCTTATCCATATTGGAACTTTCAATTTATGTTTCACATGACTTCATTCGCGTGTAATACGCGTTGGCAACTTATACCAGTTGTATTGGAACATTTTCATAGTACCACGTAAGTTCGCTTAACCCTTCATGGACCGAATTTTTTTTGGTGGCTATAGAAAATCTATATAACGTGAGATAAACGAATATCAACCTCGAAATACATATTAACAACGAATTCTGTAGTTTCAATAATTTTATTATAACGAATACATTTTGTAACTTTGAAGTAACAACGGCTTACAACGTTTGCATTTGTTTGTATAAGAGCTTAAGTATGGAATTCCATAAAACAGTTGGCGTTTGGCATTAAACATAGATATCCATATTGGAACTTTCAATTTATGTTTCACATGACTTCATTCGCGTGTAATACGCGTTGGCATCTTATACCAGTTGTATTGGAACATTTTCATAGTACCACGTATGTTCGCTTAACCCTCCACTTGTGTGTATAAGAGCTTAAGTATGGAATTCCATAAAACAGTTGGCGTTTGGCATTAAACATAGGATCGCAACTTATACCAGTTGTATTCGAACATTTTCAATTGTAACCCTCCATGGATCGAATTGTTTTTCGTGGCTATATAAAATGTATGTAACGTGAAATCAACAGATATCAACGTCGAAATACACATTAACAATGAATTCAGCAGTTTCAATAATTTTATTATAACGAATACATTTTGTAACTTTGAAGTAACAACGGCTTACAACGTTTGAACTTGTGTGTATAAGAGCTTAAGTATGGAATTCCATAAAACAGTTGGCGTTTGGCATTAAACATAGGTATACGTTGCATTTCCATATCTGATGATTTTTTACTACTAAATTCATCGTCGCTATCAATAATATTTATATGTTGTCGAGCAAATACTATTGGATGATCTTCGTTAGAATCAGAATCTGATAATCTTCGGATTTATTACTGCTAATGCTTCTTATTCCTATTCCTCTTTTATTTTCATATGATTTTGCATCAATATTTTGGGCTTTTGATATATAAAACTAAAAAGCAAGGAAAATACAAACATTGTCGCAAATACACTAAAGAAACGACTGCCAGTTGGGTGGGAATTTAGTGACTATAATTAGATGTTTATTTAACCCTCTATGGACCGAATTTTTTTTTATGGCTATACAAAATCTATATAACGTGAAATCAACAGATATCAACCTCGAAATACATATTAACAATGAATTCAGCAGTTTCAATAATTTTATTATAACGAATACATTTTGTAACTTTGAAGTAACAACGGCTTACAACGTTTGCATTTGTGTGTATAAGAGCTTAAGTATGGAATTCCATAAAACAGTTGGCATTTGGCATTAAACATAGATATACGTTGCATTTCCATATCTGATGATTTTTTACTACTAAATTCATCGTCGCTATCACTAATATTTATATGTTATCGAGCAAATACTATTGGATGATCTTCGTTAGAATCAGAATCTGATAAAGAATCTTCGGATTTATTACTGCTAATGCTTCTTATTCCTATTCCTCTTTTTTTATATGATTTTGTATCGATATTTTGGGCCTCTGATATATAAAACTAAAAAGCAAAGAAAACACAAACGTTATTGCAAATACACCGAACCGAACCGAAATTATAGTCCATTGAGTCTTGAAAGTCACAAATTTATATCACATGAAAATACTAACAAAATAATTATTTAAATGCAACCAAATAAGACATAGATATACAAACTAAAAGCTATTACGTACGTTTTTTTTTTGTTTAACAAACACCGATAGAAGAAGAAATAATGACAATTGCACAAGGCGGTTCCTTTGGTTTCTATTTGCAGACAACTTGCTAAAGCATTTACTTTGACATTTCATGTTAGAGCTGATAACCGCTTCAAGCATGTTATTTGTTACTAAGGAGACATTATATAACAAGATGTATATGTTACTGTGAATGATCGAAATTGGAAATTTTTAAATGAATATTTTATTACATTGTTGTACATTCGGACCCTCTCCGGTGTGTGTCGACCATTAATGCATGGTGAATGTCAACATTTACCAGTGTAAGTCAGAAATAAGGGTATTTAGCAAATGTTCCGGACATATACCAAGCGACTATCTGAATGTTGACATTCACCGGTGAAAGTCGACATTCTCCAGATTTCGGTGTTTCGCTGTAACATATACGCCATCTAGTAAAAAAAATTAAATTATTTCATAAAATATCGATGTATTGATATGTGATTTCAAAGTTACACGGGCCCATAGAGGGTAAACTCTATTTTCTCGAAACACATTATTACATTCAACTACGGCCATTAAGCCGTACTAATTATTTTTATTATAATTTTATCGTGACAATGACGCGCATGAGCGCTTTCTCCAAATTCAGTGTCCTCTTCCGACACATAAAGATTATCGTAACGACCGCAACGCCTCTTTTACGTCATCAACGAGCCTCACCCCGTGCGTTAATGGGTTTCGAATCGGGAACGTCTAACCATCAAGCTAACGTCTTACCTAAGATCCGGTCAGTTTTCCAGGTGGGCCGAGGTGGTGAATTATGGCGTCGTCGCTCGGGATGTCAAATCACGCCCTGCCGTGCCATAGTTCACCATGAAACAGACAGTGGTAGGGAGAAGAGGAGAGAAAGCGGCGGGAGGAGAAAACTTCCAACTACCCTATACCAAAGTTACAGGGTTTGCACCTACCTGGGCGTGAAGGATAGCCCTACCGTTCTCGGACATCTCTTTTTCGAGCTGTACAATCTTCATATACACGGTGATGCGCACGACCGCGAAACCAATTTTCCACAACAAATACCCAAAGTACAACGTAAAATTTTTCCACGATTATTTTGTAAAAGCACTTATTCTATGTCGTTTAACCTTTTAGGTACGGCTGAATTCTGCGTGTGGCTAGTTCCCTGAACGCGAACTAAGTTTAAAAAAGAATTGTTTTTTTTTTTTTTAACGGGACAGCACTGCAATGTCTGACGAACAATACTGTACTGTACACGAGTACATTAGAAAGAAGTATTTGATTAATTATTATGTTTCTTAAAAATATATTGTACGTACTCTAATTTTAACAATTCTCTTTACACGTTCACTGCCGAGAGTATTTTACTGTATTAGAACGGCAATGCTACGAAATATTACAATTTTTGACTGAATTATGCAAAATGTAAATAATGTGCAGGTATTGGAGACCAAAGGATCGCATCACTATTCTAACAACAACTGCACTTATAAAATGATAATTGCTACCCATTGCGAATATTTTGGATCTTCAGTAACATCTTTTGCGGTGATCACCTGTGGCCATCACGGCAGTCAGTGTTAATAATTAATAATACAATTGGGTATTATATATTTTAAAACATAGTACGACAAATAGACCCACGTCACAATCTTCACCCACATAGCTTGGGCTTCGTCTTATATCGTTTTTTGAACATACCATACAATTTCGTAACGCTATTTTAGATCTTTTGGATTTTTTTTAAATGATACAGCACTGCAATGTCTGATGGACAATGTCGTTCTCTACACAAGTACATTGAAAAGAAGTATTTGATGATTAAATTATTATTTTTCTCAGAAATATATTGCACGTACTCTAATTGTAACAATTTCCTTTAATAATTAATAATACAATGGGGTATTATATATTTTAAAACATAGTACGACACATAGACCCACGTCACAATCTTCATACACATAGCTTGATCTTCGTCTTATATCGTTTTTTGAACATACCATACAATTTCGTAACGCTATTTTAGATTTTTTGGATTTACAATACGATTGAAAATGTTTTGTGCTTAGTCTGAACGGCTGATCAACGATATAGTTGCTGCAGCTAACGTGAAAGATGACATCCGCGAAAACCACTATACACAGTGGCGTGCCGTCCTAAAAAATAATATCCGTGAAAGCCACTATAGTGTCGCGTCGTCCTAAAAGATGATATCCGCGAAAGCCACTATACTGGCGTGTCGTCCTAAAAGATAATATCCGCGAATGCCACTATAGTGGCGCGTCGTATCTAAAAGGTTAACACATTCACTGCCACGGTGGTCACCGGTAACCGGTGCAAATGATTTTACTAAAAATGAAAACATTCGCAATGAAGCCCATTTGTAATTTTGTAAAAGCAATTGATATCGAGACGGTGCTTCAATACTTTGGCTTCTAACAACTATGCGTTCCCATTATTTTGCACGATTTAATTATACTCTGCAGTATTTCATCGCATCGCAGTTCTAACATAGCAAAATACGCGGTGACCAGTGCAAAATATTTTACTAGAAATGAAAACATTCGCAATGGAGCCCATTTGTAATTTTGTAAAAGCAATTGATATCAAGACGGTGCTTCAATACTTTGGCTTTTAACAACTCAGCGTTACCTTTATTTTGCACGATTTAATTATACTCTGCAGTATTTCATCGCATCGCAGTTCTAACATAGCAAAATACGCGGTGACAGGTGCAAAAGATTTTACTAAAAATGCAAAAAAAATCGCAATGAAGCCCATTTGCAATTTTGTAAAAGCAATTGATATCGAGATGGCGCTTTAATACTTTGGCTTCTAACAACTCTGCGTTACCTTTATTTTGCACGATTTAATTACATTCTGCAGTATTTCATTGCATCGCACTTTTAACATAGCAAAACACTCGGTGTCCAGCGCAAAAGATTTTACTAATAATGCAAAAAATTGGGAATGAAGCCCATTTGGAATTTTGTAAAAGCAATTGATATCGAGACGGTGCTTCAATATTTGGGCTTCTAACAACTCTGCGTTACCTTTATTTTTCACGATTTAATTATACTCTGCAGTATTTCATCACATCGCAGTTCTAACATAGCAAAATACGCAGTGACCAGTGCAAAATATTTTACTAGAAATGCAAAAAATTCACAATGAAACCTCTTTGCAATCTTGTAAAAGCAATTGATATCGAGACGGTGCTTCAATACTTTGGCTTCTAACAACTCTGCGTTACCTTCATTTTACACGGTTTAATCATACTCTGCAGTATTTCATTGCATCGCAGTTCTAACATAGCAAAATACGCGGTGACCAGTGCAAAATATTTTACTAGAAATGCAAAAAATTCGCAGTGAAACCCATTTGCCATTTTGTAAAAGCAATTGATATCGAAACGGTGCTTCAATACTTTGGCTTCTAACAACTCAGCGTTACCTTTATTTTGCACGATTTAATTATATTCTGCAGTATTTCATCGCATCGCGGTTCTAACATAACAAAATACGCTTGGCAGTCAAAGTGTTAATGATTTTTCATCTTCACCACACGCGAATTACACGACGGCCATCGCCTTCTCAGTTGATCTTTCCAACTTGTACCCTTTCCACTTCTGCCTCCGACTTACAATTTGTCGCGTCGTCCTCAGCGGCGCGACAGTTTTTCGCCCCACCCTGTATAGGTTCTATGCCAACTGTTCCCACGAGTGGACATCACTTTCGAGGACCAGGCATTTACTATGTTAATGGGCCTCCTCTCCTGTTTCCCCTCCCCCGCACGCCTCTCGTTATGGAATTATCATCGGGTTGGGCAGAAGGGGCCGAAAAAGCTGGTCGGCTGTCGTCGTCTATCCGTGACGGCGGCTTATCTCACTCGCCCGTGAGCAAGTATGAGCGCCAATTATAATAAATACCAATTAACGGGGCGAAGACGCCATTACTGCGCCAGAGGAAACCTGTTCTCTGCCGGTGTCGTACACCGTTCGTCGTCCAACCCCGTCGTTTTCGTTGTCCTCTCTCGCTTTGACAAATGGCCGCCTCGTGCGTGCGCCGCAACTATTATTGACTTGACGTGCAGCGTCAACGGGTAACGAGACGCGGCCGGCTTACCTGGCTTTTACTTCGATTACAGCTGATACCTCATGAGGGTACGTGCCAAAACGGAATAGCGAAGTCTACGAGCGCGATGACGGACGGTTTTGTTTGAGTTAAGGGGTAACATCTACCTTAAATTCTAAAAAAATCGAACAAATCGAAAAAAATGTTTTGTCATATGATACTTTAAAGACTTAAAAATAAGGTGCAATTTGTCTTATAGGAAAAAATACTTTTTAAAGTGATTTTACAGGTTATTTTATAAAGCAAGTCGTGATACCTTGGAGCGATTCAAAGTACATGGTACCGATTCTAAAGGTTCTGAAGGGACATAATATCAACCGAAATCCAGACTCCATTGAAAAAATGCGAAACGAAATTTTGGCAACTGTTTAACATAAACTTTCGACGGATGAAGTGCCGCAACACGAGAGTTTCCCGACATCGGCATAAATATTGCGTCTTCTATTTTTAACGATCTATTTGAAAGCATAAGTTGCAATTTGTCTTATAGGAAAAAATACTTTTTAAAGTGATTTTACAGGTTATTTTATAAAGCAAGTCGTGATGCCTCGGAGCGGTTCAAAGTACATGGTACCGATTCTAAAGGTTCTGAAAGGACATAATATCAACCGAAATCCAGACTCCATTGAAAAAATGCGAAACGAAATTTTGGCAACTGTTTAACATAAACTTTCGACGGATGAAGTGCCGCAACACGAGAATTTCCCGACATCGGCATAAATATTGCGTCTTCTATTTTTAACGATCTATTTGAAAGCATAAGTTGCAATTTGTCTTATAGGCAAAAATATTTTTTAAAGTGGTTTTACAGCTTATTTTATAAAGCAAGTCGTGATGTCCCGAAGCGATTCAAAGTACATGGTGCCGATTCTAAAGGTTCTGAAGGGACATAATACCAACCGAAATCCAGATTCCATCGAAAAAATACGAAACGAAATTTTGGCAACTCTTTACCATAAACTTTCGACGGATGAAGTGCCGCAACACGAGAATTTCCCGACATCGGCATAAATATTGCGTCTTCTATTTTTAACGATCTATTTGAAAGCATAAGTTGCAATTTGTCTTATAGGCAAAAATATTTTTTAAAGTGATTTTACAGGTTATTTTATAAAGCAAGTCGTGATACCTTGGAGCGATTCAAAGTACATGGTACCGATTCTAAAGGTTCTGAAGGGACATAATACCAACCGAAATCCAGATTCCATCGACAAAATACGAAACGAAATTTTGGCAACTCTTTACCATAAACTTTCGACGGATGAAGTGCCGCAACAGGAGAATTGCCCGACATTGGCATAAATATTGCGTCTTCTATTTTTAACGATCCACTTGAAAGCATAAGTTGCAATTTGTCTTATAGACAAAAATGAAGAGGAGGAACAAAATAAACATAAAGAAAGAGGAAGAAAATATTAATGTAGAAGGACACTTATATGCTGCAGGCATTGCAGAATAATCGTAAATATGGCGAAACTAGTAAAATAATATGAAATAATGTTACTCAAAACTTTCAATGCGTTTTTCTCGAAACTATCAATCAAACGATCAATTCAAACGCGTACATTCAACAACTCGCCAAACTGAGCGATGCAATTCAAGAAAAGCGGCCGGTATTGTCAAATCGTAAGGGTGTCATTTTCCACCATAATAATGCAAAGCCCCACACGTCTTTGATCACTCGCCAAAAATGATTTTAACTGGGTTGGGATGTTTTATCACATCCACCATATAGCCCTGATCTTGGGCCTTCAGACTACCATTTGTTTCGTTCCATGCAGAACTCCTTAAATGGTAAAATTTTTAACCCTTTGAATGCTATGGACGCATATATGCGTCCACCGAAAGCTATCGGCATGGACAATGGGCGCACATATGCGTTTGCCAAGTTTTTTGTTTTGCCTATAATTATAATTATAATTTATTTACACCTTGTAAAATCTATTACCACAGTTCACACTGGCGAAACAGTATTCCGTCCTTAGCGAGTGCCTCGGCTGAAAGTTTTCAGCAGTCAAAGGGTTAATAAAAATCAGAAATTTTACGAACGTGGCATTTTGACACTATCCCAACGATGCCAAAAGGTCATCGACAAAAACGGACAGTATCTAATTGAATAAAGTTATATTTTTAAACAAAAATTAAGAATTTTCCTTCTTATTTGAAATGCGCAATCACTTAGTCGCCAACCCAATAATATAACGCTTACGTACCCAAAATTGCAAAGTAATTGTTTACCTGAAATTTTTTGCCAATGGAAAGCCGTCACTGTAGGGCAGACAGGTGACGAGTCGTGAATCGAAGAGTTCGAGAGCGATTCGTTTCATTCCATGCAGAACTCCTTAAATGGTAAAGTTTTTAAAAACGCTGATGGTGTCAGATTACATTTAATTCAGTTTTTTGATAGCAAACATCAGAAATTTTACGAACGTGGAATTTCGACACTGCCACAACGATGGCAAAAGGTCATCGACAAAAATGGACAGTATCTAATTGAATAAAGTTATATTCTCAAACAAAAATTAGGAATTTCCCTCTTATTTGAAATCCGCAATCACTTAGTCGCCAACCTAATAATATAACGCTTACCTACCGAAAATTGCAAAGTAATTGTCTACCTGAAATTTTTTGCCAATGGAAAGCCGTCACTGTAGGGCAGACAGGTGACGAGCCGTGAATCGAAGAGTTCGAGAGCGATCTCCGCCCGTGGGGAAACCGAACAACAAGCAATCGAAGTCAGCGGGAAGAGCGCGAAGCCGAGAAAGACGCATATTGAGAGGACGGATGACAGTCAGAGGCTTGGGATAGATAATGAGGGTGACGAGAAAGGGCGCAGCGAGAAGGCTCGCTGCGATAGCTGGGGAAAGGAAAAGGAACCCAGAAAAGAGCCGAGAAAAATATCCGGGACGGGAGAAGGAAGGAGAGACGACGTGAGAGGAGGAGAGAATGACCGCGGACGAACTGAGGGACGATCGCAAGGATGGATTCCTAACCTGCAGACGGAAGGTAGGCATCAGCACGGCATCAGCGGGGCATCACACGCTGAAGAGCAGAAGTAGTAGAGGGGCGAAGGGGGCGAGAGGAAGGCTAGACGTCGCCGCGGAGTGCAAAGTGTAACAAATCCAGCTTTCACCCAGGGCAGACAGGGAGACAATTTATGTGGCGCGTGTTTCGCTTCGTTCGAAGGCCGATCCCTCCGATGCTACTACAACGAGAAGTCACTCTCTGCCTGTCGTCTGCCCCGTTCTGTCTTCTATACCGATGCCCTGCATACCCTGATTCCATGGGAGTGAAATCCCACGCGGTGGCACCGCGATGAGTATCCTTCCTCCTCCTCGCTCCTTACTCCTTCCTCTCCTCGCTGTCTTTTGCCTTCGAGTTCTTCGCTCCTACCGTCCGACCCAAAGCACGCCCCAATGGCCGACCTTGCACGAAGTCGTAAGCTATCACATTGTTAGCTTCCCATGCATGCGTTCGTACGCTCTCATCATCGTTCCATGCATTCGCAGCAATATGCGCGTGTTAGAATGAATAAAGGCAATAACTCGCGAAATCTTTATTTTACAGCAATACGTTTGTAGTCTTTACAATTCTCAGGCGATGTGGCGAGGTACCAAGAAATGCGACGATCTCACACCCCTTCATTCCCCTTCCTTTTTTCCAAACGAAAATCCGTAGCGACGGAGGTTTCTCGTGACAGGTGCGCATCACAGGTATTTTGATTATGACTCATCGCATTCCGCACAACAATGACTACTTCAGTGTCGGACAATCACCTAAGGCCCCTCTCAATTTTGCCTCAAAATATTTTTTCCGCTAACATGTGCATAAAAACAAATCCGAATGTCACCTCCAAAGATAGGTATAGTCCTATAAACTGTTACGTCGATAATAAAATATCAGTTACCCCCGTTCGTACGAGAACCCTACAAAACTTACGCTACCCAGCGTATCGAAATAATAGCCGGTGACTTGAGACAACTTTTGCCGAAAATTGCCGGTGAACAATGTTTTAACAGTTTGCCGGTCGCTGTCACGTATACGTGACTTCTTCTTGCCAACCGTTATCGGCCGCTATCACGTATACATGACTTCTTTTCTCCATTGGTGACGGTTAATTTCCATATTCTGTAGGAGGGAGATACATTGTTACAGGGTAATGTTTCATGAACAGGGAACTGTAATTTTAACCGTCTTGCCCCCGCAATTTACAAAATTGTGTTAGTTTGATAGTAATTGTAAGAAAACCGCGACTCTATACGATGAATGGGCCAATCGCGAGGACCTATGTACTGATAATACGTGCGGATGATGACGCACCCGCGGAATATTGAGACAAAGGACAAATCGTCCGTTGCGACGGGTTGCATCATGATGCCTCACCCGGAAACAAAAGGGTATCACTTCGCGTCTTACGAATCCGAGACGCCATGAGGCCTTCTTGTTCTTGCGACAACGAAAGCGTGCAGTCGATCTCAGCTGTTATAATTATTTTCGCCAATTTAATTTTAGAGCTTCCCCTTTGAAAATCCCTACATGATAGTGATTTGGACAATGGGAGCGACATCGTTGTGAGACGATTAGAAAATTTGTTAACACATTGACAGCCGGCGACCTAAGAGACATTTAAAGCCTGAGCGCCGGCAACTATCGGTCACTTAAATTCCAAACGCCAGCCTTATTCGCTTGTTTCTGATCAATGAATAGCTAAAACAAATATTCAAAACATTATATATTCTTGTAAAATAGTACATTTTATTTGCATATTCGTCATATATATTTCAACGGTAATTAACCGTTTGAGTGCCGAAGAATTTTCTTATGTATATGCTAAAATTGCGGAATGAAATGCGTACTTATTTTTTTGGAAAATAATAAAAATGGATACAATTAACTCTAATTATTATAAAAAAGTAATTTTTACTAACAAAAATGTTTTTTATTCTCACTTATTACATGAGTGTTTTGCTGCACAAATTCCATGAATTCCTTTTTTACATACAGCGCAAATTAAGTTGGATCGTTTAATTCCATTTCCATTTTTTTTACTGCAAACCTCACACTGTCGCAAGTTTCGTCCAGGCAATTTTTCTAAAGAAAACTTTTTACTTATTGGTAGTCTTTCTGTTGCATTTCTGCTTGCTAACCATTCGTTCTATATAGCATGAATAATGCTTGAAGCAAATTGCAATCTAGTTAAAAACCACAATTGAACGAAATTAATAATAAACTGCAATGGATATAAATACAACTGTTCTCAATTGATTCGAAAATTATACTAACGAACAGCAGCGTGGTCACGCGTCTTCGCATTCCTGGATAAACAAGAGAAGCGCGATCGCGCTTCTCCGCATTTTTGGCATAGGACAAGCGAAGCGCGATAGCGTTTCACCGCACTCAAACGGTTAAAAACAGAAACAGAATTGAAATTTTTAATTTATAATTACATATAACGTAAACAGAATACAAAAGTTTTAATATTTAAGACAAGTGTGGTATTTCTCGAAACATGGCAAGTAAATACAAATCGATGTGTAAAACACTCATACCAGAAAAAAGAAATCCACATCATTGTGATGCCGCCACTCAAGTGTTTTCGCGGGGCCGGCGCTCAAGTGATAGACTCAGAAACCCGCGATTTCGCGGGGCCGGCTGTCAATTTGTTAACATTCGCCTCGCGCATTAGCATTTCCTTAGGTATATCAGGTAGAGCCAAGTCCCGTCGCAACAAACAAGCCGGGCGCGGACAGGAACGTTGCGGTACTCGCGAATTTGCACGTAGGTGTTCGCGTTGCAGTTTCTGCCCGGCCGTTCCGCTCTCTATCGGCGGTCGATCTTCGCGGTGTGACGTCGTTGGGCAGAGGCCGGCATCGCCGCGGTCCGTTTTTGCCCCCGACCGCGGTCCCGGGCTCGCCATAATACGATTATAATATGACAACGCGCTTTTAATTCCCGGCATGCCTCCCCCTTTTCAATTCATACGGCTGCGATACTCTGTTTATAGCTTGCTGCTCGACTCGCCTACCTCTCCGTTCCTCCTCCTTTCCTTCCCGCTTTTTCGCTCAAGCCCTCCTTGTCGCTCGCGCGCTGCAGATCTCTGGCGTGTTCTTTCTCGTGCTTAGTACCAGGCTCGCTGGCACTAACAGGTGTCTCCGATATGGCATGTTGCCTCTCGTGCCAACTCCAGCACCCCGCGCCATATAGTGCCATAACAAGCGCTGACACCGGACCGTACGGAGAAGACGACTTTTACCGTGGCACACTCGCCTCGACGAGCCAACCGACGAAACGGTGGTCCACGCGGCATTATTTCTGCGGCGATTAAATTGCAGGTGGGCAACAGAATATGCGCGAGCATACACGGCGCGGTTATGCGCGCAAAAATAAATGCTATTCGCACGTCGCACGGCATTATGTGCCGGGGTTGTCGATCGACGGTTCTTGCAGGTGCTTTTTTTGGGCGTATGTTCTCTTGAATGTAGATTTTCGTCTATGTTGAGACACGTTAATCGACGGCTTGCGATATAGTTGTTTTCATCTATTTTCGACGGTTAGTACAATGTGTTTCGGCAGGGTGACTTTTGTAATCGTCACGCATACCTTGTAGGAACCCGTAGAAGCGAACTCTACGTTAGTTTTCTTCCAGATAAATTAACATGTTCACTGCCCAGGTGGTCACTGGTCACCGGCGCAAAAGGTTGCATTATAAATGAAAAAAACTGGAAATTAGTCGCATTTGCAATTTTATAAATGCCTTTCGCATTAAAATAGCAATTCAAACATTTGGCCTCCAATACCTAGCCATTATATTCATTTTAGACAATTCAACGAGATTCTGCAGTATTTCATGGCGTTGCGGTTTTAATGTAGTTGACATTAGAACGGTACTTCAATAGTTTGGCTTCTAACAACTCTACGTTACCTTCATTTTGCACGATTTAATTATACTCTGTAGTATTTCATCGCATCGCAGTTCTAGCATAGCAAAGTACGCGGTGACCAGCGTAAAATATTTGACTAAAAATGCAATAATTACTTTATATGTAGATGCAGTTATTGTTAGAATAGTGATGCGATCTTTTGGTTTCCAATACCTGCGCATTATTTACATTTTGCATAATTCAGTCAAACGCTGAAGTATTTCATCGCATCGCAGTTCTAACATAGCAAAATACACAGTGACCGGTGCAAAAGATTTTATTAAAAATGCAAAAAATTCGCAATGAAGCCTATTTGCAATCTTGTAAAAGCAATTAACATTGGAATGGCGCTTCAATACTTTAGCTTCTCACAACTCTGCGTTACCTTTGTTTTGCACGATTTAATTATATTCTGCAGTATTTTATCGCACCGCGGTTCTAACATAGCAAAATACGCATGGCAATCAACGTGTTAATGAACCCCCAGCTCCTTTCAATCGTGTCTCATCGTCCGCACCATTCAAAATCTATACCTTCAGCTTTGTCACAACGACCGCATTTGTCTTGTAACATTCGAGTGTTCCTTCACGTTGCTCTTTGGACTGAATGGCAATCGATAAAGCCCGGCGCATCAGCAGCCGTCGAGAAGCGTTTGCACTTATCAGCTGCAGCGTGCAATTCGTAAAACGAGCGGCGCGACGGTGTTCCAGGCGGGAGAGTGCATTGGGCGACGATTCACCTTCACGGTCAGTTGTATTCCGAGATTCACGTATACCTGGATGGAGAGGTGTCCCGCGTCGGATTGAAAGTACGCGCGGACAGAGATAAATCGTTTCATCGATGGATATCAAAGGACCGTGGATACCGGATCCGCCCTCTCGTTCTTTCTCTTTCTCTCCCCTCCTGTGGCTGTCTCTCTCCTTCAATCTGTCCGTCTCTCGCGCTCCGAAGCTGTGTATAGGTACCGTGTGGCCAGTACAGAGGGCCATTTGTGTGCTAAATCGAAACGCTCTGTGGAATAACGCGGCTACCGGGCGCGCGACAAAGGATATCAATGGTTTTTGGTATTACGCAAGTTCCCTCTATGCGGCCGATTCGGCGTCCCATGATGGAGACCTCATTCGCGCGCGCGACCCGTCTGAAAAACCGAATTACCACCGGTTGCCGATCCCCGACGATCCGTTCAACGTGGCTCCGCAAATCCGCGACGCGCTTATTTACGTCGATAAGCTGGCTGTGCAGCTTTTTTCGCGCCGGTCTAGCCGCGATCGTAAATTAATTTAGTTCGATGGAGATAATTAGCTGGAATTCTCCGCGTCTGCCATTTTCGGGAACTGCGGTTATGGGCGGGTAATGTTTCATAACGAGGTTTACATTGGCGTTACGACCAGTTTTAGAAACTATATTGCGTTCAACAAATACGTTTGGTAGAAAAGACGTTTTACTCTGAACGGGGGGTCAGTACAGTATTAGAACTGAAATTTGTATTCTTTTATATATCGTGTACCGTGGGATTGTGCATGTTTCTACTCACTTTACTTTGTTTGGTATTCATGAATTGTTTCGGGCACATTGGGTCATTCAGAAGTGAGAGTGGAACAATCGCTTCGATGCGTGTTTGATATTCTACTATTTTTGGGGTCTTCGCGCGTTACCACGAGTAGAATACCACCATGAATACCATCATAATACAATGTCATCAATTCATACCATCATGAATACCATCAGAATACCAATACCACCATGAATACCATAATAATACCATATCATCAATTCATACCATCGTGAATACCATCAGAATACCAATACCATCGTGAATTCCATCATAATACCATATCATCAATTCATACCATCATGAATACCATCAGAATACCAATACCATCGTGAATTCCATCATAATACCATATCATTAATTCATACCATCATGAATACCATCAGAATACCATCATAATACCATATCATCAATTCATACCATCATGAATACCATCAGAATACCAATACCATCGTGAATTCCATCATAATACCATATCATCAATTCATACCATCATGAATACTATCAGAATACCAATACCATCGTGAATTCCATCATAATACCATATCATCAATTCATACCATCATGAATACCATCAGAATGCCAATACCATCGTGAATTCGATCATAATACCATATCATCAATTCATACCATCATGAATACCATCAGAATACCAATACCACCGTGAATACCATCAGAATACCAATGCCATCGTGAATTCCATCATAATACCATGTCATCAATTCATACCATCATGAATACCATCAGAATACCAATACCACCATGAATACCATCATAATACCATATCATCAATTCATACCATCATGAATACCATCAGAATACCAATACCATCGTGAATTCCATCATAATACCATATCATCAATTCATACCATCATGAATACCATCAGAATACCAATACCATCGTGAATTCCATCATAATACCATATCATCAATTCATACCATCATAATACCATATCATCAATACCATCAGAATACCATCATTTAGCATCCAAAGTCGGAAACAGCAACAAACGATTAACACTCCAGCGATTTACAGTAACGAAGCCTGCACTGGACGGTGCATCTATTATCATAATCAAAACTTCGGATAATTTTGGCTACCATCGGAAATCAGGCACGCCAGAACAGTGCATCATCTTCCAGACATCGCGAAATTCTGCTTAATAATCACCATCCCTTTGTCGGCACGCGGTTTGCCGAAGAATCCGATCGCAGGGACACATCGCGAAACTTCTGCCTATATTCCACTTGCGCTATTGAGCAACACTAAAATACGGCCAACGTCAGATCGCGTTCAGACGTTATCACTCAGACATCGTCCCCCGCGCCGGTTCCTTTGTAGGTTGCGCTCGACTGTCTGCGGACGGCAGTTATGCCGTTTGAAGAGGCATAACGATATGACGGGGCGTATATTTTATGTATAAAGCGAGCGAGCGGATTCCATGAGCCCCGTGGGCCCCAGACGGGATGTAAATCAGTGCCGCGAGGCCCTGTGATGACATCTTGGTGACGCAAGGACTCGAAGGACCCCGCCGGAACGCGGTCCGTATTATTATATACAGGGTGTTCCGTTCAATTCGATATTGGTCGGTCAAAATAGAATTTTCTCTCTATTGGGCGAGGGGTACACGTAGGTATTCAATTACCGTATCAGACCGAATATAACGCGATATTTTTTGACCATTTATTTTCCGTTAAAAAATCGACGCGCGCTAGATTCAGGGTTTAAGTAATGGAATGTGATATAAACAAGGATATTTTTCTACAGAGGTTGAAACGATAGTTAAAAGTTTCAAGAGATGGTGTTATATTCGGGCTAATACGGTATATGAGCCGTTTATTTTGAAAGTAGACTAACTCCGGTTTTCAATATTTTCCGGTTACCATGGTTACATGTACAAATTCATGTTATTTATCAGTAAATGTTATTTATCTCGATTTGTAGATAAATGGAGGTAGGCCACTTTCAAAATAAACGGCTCATATTATAGTTGACTGACTTGTGACATGGGTGTCTACAACAGATACGTCTTAGTTCTCCAGGACAATGGGTGATGTCAGGCTAATTGTACAGAAAAATAAAGAAGTACACTAATTATCGTGTATTTTAGAACATGTATTCTCAGGTATGGTGCTTAAAACGCTGCAGTTGCGATTTTTTCGTGTTTCTGCGTTCTTTATTGTAGTTACCAAGCGTAATTTTAAGGGGAAGTTTCATGTTGTTACGTAATTGACGTGGCTGACAGGCTTTCGTTAACTTTTCCGGGTACTTAGATCAGCTAGTGCTTATGCCATTATATTATATATGTAGTGCTTCTTAAAAGCTCTTTGTGGACGTTTCTGACAAAGTTTACTATAAAAGCACAAGACACATTTTCCATTTTCATCCATATCTTTGTTGAACAACCCATCTGCCGTTTTGTTCCTTTACATTTTATCATCCTATGGGCACTTTCATAACTCTACGCTCCCAACATTTTTTACAACGTAAATGGTACCATAACATACGACTGCTTGTACTTAGAGAGATTCCATCAACGGCAGCGTCCATTATGAAAATAAAAACGCTACGTTACATTGCAACGTAGTCTCGTAATAATTTTTGCGACACATCATAATGCAATCTTCGAGTCCCGGCGTAGGATCCTGCGAAAGAATGAACGTCTTTCTCCTACAAGTGCACCCTCTTTCTTCCGCGTGTCGACTCTTCCCGCATACCGTCCTAATATGCCGGCTATGTGCCTTTGTCAGTTGTCTCAGCCTTTGTCGTTGAGGAAAGCCGACTCGACTGTATATTACGTCGCAATGCAACCCGTCCCGGAATGCCGCGGGCTTCTCTTCTCTCGTTGTCTTTGCTCTCATTTCGATTTGTTGCACCGGCCTTGGACGCTGTCTCCTGACTCCGGGTCTCCTCTTTCTTCGTCTCTCCACTTTTGTCCTCTAACATCGCTTTTCTTTGTTCGCCCAAATTTTCGCACGTTCGATTTCACGACTGTTAATCGCCAATTTCTGGAGGGCGTCTTATTTTTAGGGAAAAATGGCGGCGTTCTCCAACGATGAGTGACATATTGCGTAGTATTAAAAGCGAAATTTGTAAACAAGGCAGGTACTGCCAGCGATTGGTTTTGGAAGCTCTGTGTAATATATGTGTGACATTTATTAGAAATGCTTTGTTTTAATTATTTAACACGTTGACTGCCAAGCGTATTTTGCTGTATTAGAACGGCGATTCTATGAAATACTACAGCGTTTGACTGAATTATGCAAAATATAAATAATGTGCAGGTATTGGAGACCAAAGGATCGCATCACTATTCTAGCAATAACTGCATTTATAAAATAATTATTGCTACCCATTGCGAATATTTTGGATCTTCAGTAAAATTCTTGCGCCGGTCAGCGGTGACCACCATGGCAGTCAAATCGTTAATATGTTTTACTTGCGTACAAGAAAATATGAGAAATATATCATGTGAACCAAGCAAGGAAACCACGGATCAAAGCATAAGTTTGAAAGTGGTAATGTATGTATAAAGAATTTAAGCGCATCGAAATAATGACCGGAGGAATTTATTAATTTATTATAGCGTTTTCGACTCATAAGTGTATTAATAGTTGGCAATTGGGCATGTATTTAACATTAAACGTACCGGTACTTTACACCTAGCTATGCTTAGCATGAGGGGTCGTTTCACCCCTTATGAAAGAAACGTTTATTTTCAGAAAGAAATTCCTAATTTATTAAAGCATGGAATTGAATAATCGGATGATATAAGAATTTGCAGAAAGTCATATGACTGAAATAAATAACAATGAATGTACAATTTTAAAGTAAATTTTAAATGTGTTTACTGTTAAAGGTACCCAAGAATTGAACGCGTCACAATATTAAACATGTTCTTTAGCACACTACATAATCGAATTATTTTCTTTCTCCATCAAATTCTTCAAATTAACTAATCACCAGTTACTGCCGTTCCCATGTTCATGCGTCTGTATTGTTCTGCGACTGCAGAACTGACATCCATCAGTCAAGCACTCTAAAACCGATCAAAACCATCCCAGCTCATTAACCGACCGTAGGCGTAAATCGACGATTCCCGGGACCTAACCGTTGGCCAATTATTATATCCGCTACGCTGTTCGCCAAAGTCGACGGTTTCGCTTCGTTTCACCATTTCATTTCGATGGCAAACTGTCCTGCTAGAGATGCGACACGTGTCTTTTGTCGTCCGACGTAGGAGCGGTTCTGTACAAATTGGCTATGGCTATAGTTATTCCTTATACGCGGGAAATCGACATTAATTCAACATTTTCGAATGTCTTTGTGGTAGCAGAAGGTTCTTACGTAATGTGAATACGTCCATGTATCGTTCGACTCGACAAACTTGCATCCTGCACGCGTAATATTTGCGTTTATTTTTAATATTATTATTTTATTTCCGTAATTAAATCTCTTTCCCCAGAAATCTCCCAATACTCCTTTATTTTTCCTTTCAACCTTCTTGCGTATTATTATATTTTTAATATTGTCATTTATCTCGTAATTGTCTTTAACATTGTATACTCCGTGATATAGAGTGAGAAATTAACAAAAAGTGTCTCTGGAAAAAATAGTTCACCCACTTATCGTTGAGACAAAAATCTGAAATGTTTCCTTTCGTTTACCAGGTGTATATATTAATTTTGCTCACGCGGTTTCTATATCTTCCAAAGAGTGAAAACATCAGTATATGCTTATGGAGGTGGTACCGTTCGTTTTGCACAGGACCTCCTTTATCTGTAATGTCCGCGTAAGTTTCTGACTACAACTCATGCCAAACTATCGTGCCTTCTTCTCCCAGAAATTTCCCAATATTCCTTAATTTTTTCTTTCAAACTTTTCGCGTGCTATTATTTTTTTAATATTGTCATTTATCTTGTAAGTGTCTTTAACATTGCTTTACTTTTCCTTTAAAACATATTCAGAGTAAGATTATTTTTTTAACATTGTCATTTATCTCGTAATTGTCTTTGACAGTTTAACGACCGTTGAGACTGAAAAATCTGAACGATGTTGTCTTTCGATTCGCCAGGTGTATATATTAATTTTGTTCACGCGGTTTCTATATCTCCTGAGTGAAAATACTGAATGTATTGTTGAGGATTCTTTCGTTTGCACAGGTAATTTTATTGTCATTTAGTAATTTTCGACTAATATCATGTCTGATATTTATGTTATCTAATATAACCGTAGAAATCTCCTGAAAAGCCGATTAATCTTGTCTTTTCAAACTACTTGCGTGCTATTATATCGATTAATCGACATTTATCGTTAAAAAGTGTTAACATTGTATACTCAGTGATCTACAAGATGAGAAAATACCAAAACTGTTTCCGGGAAAAAATGGCTAACGCGCTTATCGTTGACATAAAAATCTGTAATGTTTCCTTTCGTTTGCCAGGTGTATATATTAATTTTTCTCGCGCGGTTTCTATATTTTCCGAACAATGAAAACATCAGTATATTCTTATGGAGTTGGTACCGTTCGCTTTTCACAGGACCTCCTTCATCACCGACCCTAAAACGGCCAAGGTCCAGGTTTGTTGAGACAAGCTATAGCTAAGTGATTCCGATGCAGGCCGGCTCGTTTTGCAATAGAATCGTCCGGCGAAGGAAGGGTATGTCGTGTGCAACGAGGGACACGAGAGGGGATAGAAAAAAGAGGCGAGAGAGTACGAGTATCTCTTATAACGAGTTAAAAAGGCGAATCTCGTTACACGCGAGAGTCGATAAATGACGATGACAAAAATGGCGGAGCCGCGATAAATTTATAGAGCGGGCAGCTTCGTCTACCTCATACGGCGACGATCGTTAACGAACGTCTCCTTATGGGGGATACCCGTTCCTCATTACCGATGCAAAGAGACTGGTCGAAGTAATTTTCAATTGTTTCCTTGCGCGGGAGGTCGCAAAAACCGTTCGACCCGAGACTGAACCGTTCTGGCGCGATCTTCTTCCACCGCACCATAACTTTCGACTGTCAAACGGTTCATGTCGTCTATGAAAAATGTCATTGGTCACTACGCACAATTTGCCATGGCAGTTGACGCGACTTTCATTCTGTTGAATCGGATAATCTCGTTTTTCAGGAGAATTATTCGTGTTTCGGAGAGTGCGAAACGATGATGGTTTGGGCAAGATGTCCTTAATTGTCGAAAACATGCGGCGATGGGGTTCCTGGTGGGTCAATATGCGCGTTTTGATGCTTCGATGTCATTAATGGTATCATTCGTGGCATCGTGTAATCCTTAAGAGTAACCAATATCGAACATAAAAAAGCCGGGCTGTGAAGACGTGTGCATTAATTTGCCGATGTTGTGCAATTAGCAAGTACGGAATGGAGAGCATAAAGTCCACTTGGACATCGGGAATATTGAATGATAATTGGTATTTGCGGGAAACGACATACCTCAAGGAGCACCTGCCTGTGTTTCGATTTATCGCAATTGTGGAGCAGTTCAGAAGACGAAGCGTGTTTTTTGGTTGTTACTCCTCAAATGTCTCGAGATAACTACTTATCTACTGATTATTGTCCTATGAAATGCTCAGCATCGGTGCATTAATTCACACAATGACCTGCACTGTAATGTTATAATTGTTGGATTCTTTTGGATGTGATGAATGAGGAAGACTGGCTACGGATATAATGTTATTAGGTCGCCTGCTCAGATGGAACTGAGGACGAAACGGTCAAAACAAAACAAACACGCCGCAGCGGAGATAAACAAAAACGCTTCACCGTTGCCACTCTTTCACAACAATAATAATTCGAATCAGAAAATAGGTCCAGACGTTTACCGTATTAGCCCGAATATAACGCGATATTTTTCCAACATTTATTTTCCATTAAAAAATCGAGTCGCGCTAAATTCTGGGTTTTAATAATGGAATGTAATATAAACAAGGATATTTTCCTACGGAGATTGAAACGATAGTTAAAGGTTTCAGGAAGTGCCGCATTTCTAATGATTGAAATGGGACGGAAGACGACATTTTGTAGGAGACGGAAAGCGTCAATGAAAACTGATGATAGCGATGTGACATCAATGAGTTCTCATTCTGAAAACAGTTCAGATTCTGAATAAACATTTCCGTTTTTTGTTGTTACTTACGTAATATTAATTTTGTTTTACATTACTTAACTTTATTGACATGAACGTAACGTGTGTTATTAGCTATAATTACCTAAATAAATGCTTATCTGATTGAATTTTACTTTCTTTGAATTCTTTTATGAGTATTATTTTTTTTCTAAATATCTTTATGAAAATTTCGGTGTCGCCTTATACTCGGGCTCATTTTTATCCAGAATTTTGAAAACTTGGTTTCCATGTAGGGGAGAAGTACCACACTCAACAAAAATATAAGTATTTTCTATAAATAAATTGTACATCTATAAAAAATAAATTTATAAATGTATACGTATCTATGTATTACATACATATATCTATTTGTTTATTTTTCTGTTATTTTCACTACAGTATGCTTTTATGGATAAATCTATTCATATGCTACTTATTACTACTGAAAAATTCCATACCATCCAGTAGAGCAATATTAATTATGCACCTTTCTCCACTTTAAAAATCCGTCGATCTACTGGTCATTATTCTAGAAAAATGCGCTCGTTCGTTAGGTTAACACTGAATTATCCAAAATGTAAATAATTGTGCATTTATAAAATAATTATTGCTACCCATTGCGAATATTTTGGATCTTCAGTAAAATCTCTTCCACCGATCAGCGGTGACCATCATGGCAATCAAAGTGTTAACACTTGTTGACCTCTGTAGGAAAATGTCTTTCTTTATATTACATTCCATTACTTAAACTCTGAATTTAGCGCAAGTCGATTTTTTAACGGAAAATAAATGGTCGAAAAATATCGCGTTATATTCGGGCTAATACGGTACTTGCTCCCGATTGCGACCGCAACCGAGAAAACGAACTTCACATAGTCCCGCGCCAGCGATTGGGACGTAAGACGAATTAAACGAAGCAGTTATTGTGCGTACCACTCGTCGTCACCTCCCGCTTCTCGGGTCCCGCCGGCTCCATTCACCTATCTGTCCATCTATCTATCTACCTATCTATCTCCCTAACTGAAAGCCGTAACTTTTCGATCCGAATCCTGTGGCAATCATTGAAACTGGCATACGCCTCTCTGTTTCTGCGTTCGTCCCCGCTTCTCTCTCCGGCCTCTCATCTTCGTCGCACCGTCCAGGGCCCGGTCTCTCTCCCTCTCTCCCGTAATTATTATTCCGCCCCTATATTGCGCGAAGAGATGCACGGCCGAGCAAACGTAACGTAACGTACCGAAACGGGGACGAGGCGAAACGAAACGAAACGGAACGAAACGAGCGACAGAGCCGGTCTCTCGTAGCCATCCTCTCCCTCTCTCTCCCTCACTTTCGCTCGCTCTCTCAATCCCAGTCCATATAACCAGCGAGCGGCACCCTGTGTGCCTGTCCCCCTTCAAAACCCACCCCCACCGCCCCCTTGCCGGATGGCAATCAATAACTTTGAAACGGCAGCGACGTTTCGGGGAAAAAACAAATTCAGCAGGTTGCTTGATTGGAAAAAAACCACCCCCTCTCCGGGCCCTTTTTCCGCGTCCACTGGGCGCGCCGCTAGCACCTATCCATCCCTACGCCACCCCACGCCACCCTTCGCCACCCCGCGTCCCTGCGACAAGCCCCCGTCGCGAGCTCTGCCCCACTCCATGCTTTCGAATCCAGTCTCTCTTTTCGAACGCGAATGGACCTCGTGACTTGCTCGACCCTCGCCTGCCACCCCGGGACCCCCGGACCTCTCCCTCTGCCTCTATCCAGCACAGGTCGCGATGGAAAATCGTACACACCGTCCATCGAGTATATTCGTTCTGTGTGACGGGAAACAGAGTCGGTTCGTGGGGCAGAACGAGACGCGCGTCGCACGGAAAGAGACGCTATTGTAAGAGAGAGACGGCGCGGGGGTGAAAAGGTGAGCGGTGGGTCTTGCTAGAATGGGGCATTCGTCCACGCGGCTCTCTCCTTCTCTCTCTTTTGCACACATATCCACTCGCTCTCGTTGCCACTGCCCTATGGCTGCCGTTTTATTTCCAATTCCGACCTTCTGGGGGTGGCGGGGGGTGGCGAAGGGTTGAACGCCGAACGAACGGGGCGAGACGCGGGGGCGGACAATCGTAGCTATCCCGACCGCGCCGATGACGCATTGTTTAAGAATTAATCGGGGGAGGAACGTCGGCTCTCCTGCACGCTGCACGCCCCGGTGGCGCCCTCGAATTTCGCGTGTTCCGCTTTCTTCTCTCTTGTTCGTGCCCGCGCCTCTTTCGCCCCCCTGCTGCCATTTCCGCGTTTCTCGCTTTCTTCTCGCTGCCCCTGTGACTCCGGGCCTTTCCTCGGTCTCTGTCTGGCGGCACGCTTTTTTGCGCATCCTCCGCTATTTTCTGGCGGCGGCTCTTGTCCGCGGAACCTTCGGCTTCCAGTGGTTCGGGAGCTGGCGATTTTTATATTTGGCGGTTAGCACTCATTTGCGCCAGTTTGATGTCACACTTTTGGGGGCATTGTAGTACGTAGCTGACGGAATTCTGGTAATTCTGTGATACGTTGCGTTCAATGCAGATGAACGGCTGATTTTCGAAGGTACGCGTGCTGCAAGAAAGTTCAAACAATAGACGTACTACGGAATACTGTAATGTACAATTTCGTGGAGTACAAATTAAGTAATGTAATACAAATTAATAATAAATGAGTAAAAATTTACGTGATCTTTTGGAATTTGATTAACACTTTGACTGTCGTGATGGTCACCAGTAACCGGCGCAAGAGATTTTACTAAAGATCCAAAATATTCGCAATGGGTAACAATAATTATTTTATAAATGCAGTTACTGTTAGAATAGTGATGTGATCCTTTGGTCTCCAATACCTGCATATTATTTACATTTTGCATAATTCAGTACCGGTGACCGGCGTAAGAGATTTTACTAAAGATCCAAAATATTCGCAATGGATAACAATAATTATTTTATAAATGCAGTTATTGTTAGAATAGTGATGTGATCCTTTGGTCTCCAATACCTGCATATTATTTACATTTTGCATAATTCAGTACCGGTGACCGGCGTAAGAGATTTTACTAAAGATCCAAAATATTCGCAATGGATAACAATAATTATTTTATAAATGCAGTTATTGTTAGAATAGTGATGCGATCCTTTGATCCCAAATACCTGCAAATTATTTACATTTTGCATAATTCAGTCAAACGCTGTAGTATTTCATAGCACCGCCCTTCTAATGCAGCAAAATACGCGCAGCAATCAACGTGTTAACTAATGTTTTTAGAATAAATACTGCCACATATTCACGAGATGTTATCTGTTTGTTACCAGAATCTTCATCGGCAGAATCATCCTTCGGTTTTCTTCTGATCCAACCTCACTGGTAAGTCGTACATACTACTTTTCATACGCATATTTGCCTGACATATCGGTGTTACGATTCGCCAAAGACGTTCCCTGGTTGCACTCGTCATTTCGGTAATAACATATGTGACATATGTATGCGAGGGAGAAGCTGCGCGAAGGGGGACATGAATGAGAAAAGAGAAAGTATCCTTTGTGTATAAGAGATGCTGACAGCTCGTCGCAGAAAATGCGACGGTGAAATGGATATGAAGCGAGCAGAATGTCACGGGAGAGTCGCGTTTCAAGACATTTTGTATCTGCGATGCGAGATCGGATGTAAACAGCGACCTGTAAGGTGACTCACCGTTAGGATGGTTTTGTTTTCTTCATGGATATCTAGACATGTTATTTTAAGTGGTGATTTGATTGTAAACAGGCAGAAACATATAGCGTATTTCCAATAGGTTAAGTAAAATCGTTATAATAGTGTATCAATCACAGCAAAATAATTTTTGCCGCATCGATAATCTAACAAAGAATTCGGGTGGGCCAGCGACAGTTGAAAAAATATATTCAAATTATATATATACATATAAGCATGTACTATAACTTATATGTATACATGTATGTATGTATGTGTATATATATATATATATATATATATATATATATTCATGTCTCTCTAATAAGAATACAATGAGATACATTCTTAATCTAAACAGATTGAATGGTACAATAGTTTTCAAGAAAATTGTGTGTATATTGTGTATATACAAACAAGACAGATCTCAAAGCATAAGCTTGAGAGTGGTAATGTATGCATAAAGAATTTAAGCGCATCAAAATAATGACCGGGGGAATTTATTAATTTTATTATAGTTTTTTCGACTTACAAGTATATTAATAATTGGCAATCGGGTATATATTAACACTAAACCTACCGGTACTTTATGAATTTGTACCATAACGGATCGTTTGATCCGGAAAATATGAAAAATGACTGTTGATTTTCAGAAAAATAAACGGCTCAATTTATGTTGATTTTCAGATATAAGAATTTACAGAAAGTCAAATAAACGATAGAAATAACAATGAATGTACGATTTTGAAATAAATTTGCAAGGGGTCATTTGACCCCGCTTGGTACGTTTAGTGTTAACCATATATATTATGTACATGTCCTTTAATTATATTAAGAGAATTTTACTAAATAAAAGGAATATACATAATATACCTGCAGAAGTAGCAGCCCACACTGCCTTAACAAAACATAAAACCAACGCAAACTATAACTTTGACTACAATAAAATTGCAATACTAGAGAGGGGAAAAATGATACAAAACGTTTTTATAAAGAAATGAAACACATTAACGCAGAAAATATATAAAAAATATGCATTCCGTTATTAATACGACCGGTTAAATAATAACATACCATATGCAAACAACAACAAAAATATCAAACTATCACTACTCTGACGTTATGCTGACGTCAAGATCGGCCAATCACCAGTAAACATGACATCCACACACGGACACAGCCGTTCACCAATAATACATGAACCGTGGCACTGCACTTCCCCTTTCCCCACATGTCAACCCATCACATTTGACATATAACTCGGCAATAACTGATGCAGCGGCACATTCTTGTCTAATTAAGTCAAAGTGATGTGTGACGTGAGCAGAAGCGAAAACGCTTGACAAAAATGTATAGGTTTTCACATTTTGCTGTAATTAAAATAACATATACACACGCACCATTAACAACCGAATTAACGACATCTGACGAGGGAACACTGAATGTCCCGAAACGTATAATGTTTCACGTACAAATTTTCAAGTATTTCCAGTTTTCATCTAAAAAGCCGCTTTTTTGGTACTGCCTAATCTAAACTATCAGTGCGTAAAATAAACAATGAATCATTCGCCGCCTATCAGTACGATGACATTAAGGCTCTTCACAATATCTCTGGTATTTGATGAGATTACCTTGGGATTTTACTAACCGTAAAATATTTTTATATCCCGCCGTCATTCTGTCCGTTCACACCATTCAGAACCGACGACTAACCCGCGGCTGAGACTCCCTCGTTTCCGTTCGATGTGAATTAAAACGCCGGAATTCTTCGCTGCGCATTGGGAAAGTCGTGCCTGATTATATTTCGTCGCAAACACGCAGAATACTTCTGCTTGTTGGAAACTCAGCTAAATCCTAGCAAATCAAAGCAAAATATGAATTTCGCACCGAAGATTTAACAAAAAATTCATTTCGCCTAATGGCAAATTAATGCATATGTTACAGTGAAACACCGAAATCTGGAGAATGTCGTGCCTGATTATATTTCGTGCGGTTTGGTAAACAGTTTTGCAAACACGCAGAATACTTTTGCTTGTTGGAAATTCAGCTAAATCCTAGCAAATCGAAGCAAAATATTAATTTCGCACCGAAGATTTAACGAAAAATTCATTTGGACCAACGGCAAATCAATGCATATGTTACAGTGAAACACCGAAACCTGGAGAATGTCGACTTTCACCGGTGAATGTCAACATTCACATAGTCGCTTGGTTATGTCCGAAATATTTGCTAAATACCCTTATTTCTGACTTACACCGGTAAATGTTGACATTCACCATGCACTAATGGTCGACACAAACCAGAGAGGGTCCGAATGTACAACAATGGAATGAAATATTTGATTTTTCACCGACGTATTTGGTATCTGGTGACATTCACCGGTGAAAGTCGACATTCTCCAATTTTGGTCATTCGCGGTAACACATACATTGGAACAGCTTCATTTTATACCATTTTATTCGGACGTATTGCAATAATGATGCTTTTATAACAAGAATAAAATTATAAACGGTTTCTCTTCAACCAATCGAGTCTATCAGTGCATAAAATAAACAAGCAAAATCTGTCACTTATAGGCCCCGCGACGTTTATATTCTTCAGAATTTCTTTGGCATTCGTTCAGACGCGAGTTTTATTAGCCGTCGAAAAGTTTTAGACCCCGCGAACATTCCGGCCGTTCAGATCATTCAGAACCGTCGACTATCTGGCAGCATGGGATCTCGCTTCTCCGTTCGATTCGAATTAAAACGCCGTAACTCTCTTCATTTTATACCATTTTATTCGAACGTATTGCTATAATGATGCTTTTATAACAAGAATAGAATTATAAACGGTTTCTCTTCAACCAATCGAGTCTATCAGTGCATAAAATAAACAAGCAAAATCTGTCACTTATAGGCCCCGCGACGTTTATATTCTTCAGAATTTCTTTGGCATTCGTTCAGACGCGAGTTTTATTAGCCGTCGAAAAGTTTTAGACCCCGCGAACATTCCGGCCGTTCAGATCATTCAGAACCGTCGACTATCTGGCAGCATGGGATCTCGCTTCTCCGTTCGATTCGAATTAAAACGCCGTAACTCTCTTCATTTTATACCATTTTATTCGGACCTATTGCTATAATGATGCTTTTATAACAAGAATAGAATTATAAACAGTTTCTCCACATCCAATCGAGTCTATCAGTGCATAAAATAAACAAGCAAAATCTGTCACTTATAGGCCCCGCGACGTTTATATTCTTCAGAATTTCTTTGGCATTCGTTCAGACGCGAGTTTTATTAGGCGTCGAAAAGTTTTAGACCCCGCGAACATTCCGGCCGCTCAGATCATTCAGAACCGTCGACTATCTGGCAGCATGGGATCTCGCTTCTCCGTTCGATTCGAATTAAAACGCCGTAACTCTCTTCATTTTATACCATTTTATTCGGACGTATTGTATAATGATGCTTTTATAACAAGAATAGAATTATAAACGGTTTCTCTTCAACCAATCGAGTCTATATTCATAAAATAAACAAGCAAAATTTTTCCGCGACGTTTATATCTTCATGAATTTCTTTGGCATTCGTTCAGACGCGAGTTTTATTGGACGTCGAAAAGTTTTAGACAAACATTCCGGTTCAGATATAAAAGAACCGTCGACTATCTGGCAGCGGATCTAGCTTCTCCGTTCGATTCGAATTAAAACGCCGTAACTCTCTTCATTTTATACCATTTTATTCGGACGTATTGCTATAATGATGCTTTTATAACAAGAATAGAATTATAAACGGTTTCTCCTCAACCAATCGAGTCTATCAGTGCATAAAATAAACAAGCAAAATCTGTCACTTATAGACCCCGCGACGTTTATATTCTTCAGAATTTCTTTGGCATTCGTTCAGACGCGAGTTTTATTAGCCGTCGAAAAGTTTTAGATTTGCGAACATTCCGGCCGTTCAGATCATTCAGAACCGTCGACTATCTGGCAGCATGGGATCTCGCTAATCCGTTCGATTCGAATTAAAACGCCGTAACTCTCTTCATTTTATACCATTTTATTCGGACGTATTGCTATAATGATGCTTTTATAACAAGAATAGAATTATAAACGGTTTCTCCTCAACCAATCGAGTCTATCAGTGCATAAAATAAACAAGCAAAATCTGTCACTTATAGGCCCCGCGACGTTTATATTCTTCAGAATTTCTTTGGCATTCGTTCAGACGCGAGTTTTATTAGCCGTCGAAAAGTGACCCCGCGAACATTCCGGCCGTTCAGATCATTCAGAACCGTCGACTATCTGGCAGCATGGGATCTCGCTTCTCCGTTCGATTCGAATTAAAACGCCGTAACTCTCTTCATTTTATACCATTTTATTCGGACGTATTGCTATAATGATGCTTTTATAACAAGAATAGAATTATAAACGGTTTCTCTTCAACCAATCGAGTCTATCAGTGCATAAAATAAACAAGCAAAATCTGTCACTTATAGGCCCCGCGACGTTTATACTCTTCAGAATTTCTTTGGCATTCGTTCAGACGCGAGTTTTATTAGCCGTCGAAAAGTTTTAGACCCCGCGAACATTCCGGCCGTTCAGATCATTCAGAACCGTCGACTATCTGGCAGCATGGGATCTCGCTTCTCCGTTCGATTCGAATTAAAACGCCGTAACTCTCTTCATTTTATACCATTTTATTCGGACGTATTGCTATAATGATGCTTTTATAACAAGAATAGAATTATAAACGGTTTCTCTTCAACCAATCGAGTCTATTGCATAAAATAAACAAGCAAAATCTGTCACTTATAGGCCCCGCGACGTTTATATTCTTCAGAATTTCTTTGGCATTCGTTCAGACGCGAGTTTTATTAGCCGTCGAAAAGTTTTAGACCCCGCGAACATTCCGGCCGTTCAGATCATTCAGAACCGTCGACTATCTGGCAGCATGGGATCTCGCTTCTCCGTTCGATTCGAATTAAAACGCCGTAACTCTCTGTCGCGCTTTAGGCACAGCGTGGCCGATAGTAGGTGGGAGGATATCAATTCTGCCCGGTCCGGTGAGCGCTCTCGCAGGCCGATATTGCCGACCACCATAAAACGATTATTGTCGTCGAATGTATACGGTTATGGCGCCGTTATAACCTCCCGAGACTTGTAGCATGCTTGACGATGGACAACGCGATGGGGCCCGTGGCTAACTTTACACTCGGCACTTTACACATTGTGCGGAGTCCGCTGGCCGCCGGGACGTTTATTGCGACAACGCGTACGCGCGAACCTAATTTATACTCGCTCGTGAAATTAATATTTACACTATTCCCCGCGGACCGAATCGCAAACGGTACCGCCGCGCACGCAGAAACCGGTCACTTTGATATCCTATCGTTAACATCGCGGTGTAAACGATAAGAAACTCCCGATGCCGGGTATCAATTCTGCAGGAAATTAATAAGCGAGCGTATTCATATTTTACGCTCATTTTTCCGGCCGTTTTGATAGCGCATGAAATCGGCTGACAGTGTGCGCTGTAATGCGCGAAGGCAATGGACGACGAAAGAGACAATGGTGGTTACCGGTCTCCGATATAAAACAACTGTAGCATCGCGGTATAGATTGGTGACATGCGACCGAGCGTGTGTGTATGCATGTGGTATCAATTCTGCGGGAAATTAATAAGCGAGCGTATTCATATTTTACGCTCATTTTTCCGGCCGTTTTGATAGCGCATGAAATCGGCTGACAGTGTGCGCTGTAATGCGCGAAGGCAATGGACGACGAAAGAGACAATGCTGGTTACCGGTGTCCGATATAAAACAACTGTAGCATCGCGATATAGATTGGCGACATGCGATCGAGCGTATGTGTATGCATGTGCGATCAATAATCATGTCAATTGGCATTTGTTAACAAGGTGGTCACCGGTGATCGGCGCAAAAGATTTGACTAAAAATGCAAAAATTTCGCAATGGAGCTTATTTGCAATATTATAAAAGCAATTGACATTGGAACGGTGCTTCAATACTTTGGCTTCTAACAACTCTGCGTTACCTTCATTTTGCACGATTTAATCATACTCTGCAGTATTTCATTTCAAAGTTGGTTGCTAGGGATGTAAATAAGATGAGCGATCGATAATGTGATCCGCGTTCCATTTGTTTATGAGAAGAAAAGAGCGACAGCTTAGCTTGGGTTAGTCGCAAGAAGATCATCAAGGGGAAAGAACACGGGGGAAACGATTCTACACACGTGAAAGCAGAAGTTCACTGGAGATCTTATTGTATCAAATAATTGTTCATTCCATATTAGCTCATTGTTGACCTGTCACGAGTTAACTCGTGTTTGCATTTGCATCGGCTATTTTAATTTTTGAAACGCAATATAGAATATAGCACAATTTTGTTCATTCTGTTCAATCGCGTCTGCTTTATTATAAAAAAGTATATTTTTCTTGGTACTGAGGCTTTAATTAATAGGTACACAACTTTGCTCCCGCCGTTTTTCCCTTTCGTCCAATGCAAAAAACGGCGGGAGCAAAGTTGTACACCTATTACAATTCTAGTATTAGAAAGTGTCAAGAACGACGGAACGTGATGGTAAAGCATTTTTCAATAAATTATACGTGAATGCTTTATATAGTTGCCCGAGTGATTTTTAAATGAGTTGTAGCCATTTAGAAAAGGATTATTGAAAATGAAATAACAAGGACATAATCTAGCTCTTTAAAAGGAAAGCGCAACGAAACGAGATATATGTGCAAACAAGATTAATATGTGTACAGTTAATCATACGAAAAAATATTAACACATTGACTGCCGTGCGTATTTTCCTACATTAAAACCGCAGCGCAATGAAATACTGCAGAATCTCGTTGAATTGTCTAAAATGAATATAATAGTCAGGTATTGGAGGCCAATGTTTGAATTGCTATTCTAATGCTATTTTAATGCTTCTAATGTATCTAATGCATTAAAGGCATTTATAAAATTGTAAATGCGACTAATTTCCAGTTTTTTGCATTTATAATGCAGCCTTTTGCGCCCGTCACCGGTGACCACCACGGCACTCAACGTGTTAAAAGTTACATAAAATTTATGTCCAAAGTTCAATTTGAATTCTTCCATGTTCTTCCAATTTGAAACTTCCATGTTCAATTACGAAATAATAGCCGGTGACTTGAGACAGCTTTTGCCGAAAACTGCCGGTCAACAATGTGTTATATAAACATCTAATTACAGTCACAAAATTCCCACCCAACTGGCAGTCGTTTCTTCACGTACCCATATCTCAAGTTTCAAGTGTAACAACCGCGAACACGCAAAAACGGGACATCATCGGCACTGATAATGGAGAAAAGTATTATCCCGCTAAATCTACTTCGACAATCTCTCCTCTCTCTCCTCCCTCTATCTATCTGAATAGAATTTCACAGGAGAGAGATACACCGTCGACGTCGATCCGTAATCCCGCCAATTAGATTCGTGCCTAGCCTTTCCACTCCAATCCACGCATAGGAGTATCGCAATTCCATTCATCCGATACCCCGGCAATAATCTACGTGTGCACATTGGAGATGACGGGGTAATAAGATGCGAGCCAATGCAATCTTGAAACTACTCCGGAGTAACTACGGGGAGTAGATACGTTCTCTGTCTCTCTCCCTCTTTCTGTTCCCGTACATATGTACGTTTACACGCAGGTTTCCTTTGCGTCCGTGCTCGTCTGCCTTTACGTGCACACCAATGTTCGTACATAAACCACCCACACACACAGACGCAGAAACGAACTATACGCGACGGTACAGGTGCACGTATATACAATGTGTTTCGATAAGTCCTTCACTCCTGAACTTCTTAGCGCAGCAGCGACGGAAATAAAACGCTTCGATCGAACGAGTCCTCGGCTTGTTTATTTATGACTCCATAAATCCAAATCGAACGGGGGTAGAGGGGGGCAGGGCACGGGAGAATATCCGGGGACGCCTGCAGCGGAGCCATTCGATTATTTTTTTAGATGCACACTGCGATGGCGGAATACGGTTTTCCGAGTGACGGCCGATCGAAAATACGCTAGGCGGCGAAGTGCTTCAAATACGCAAACGCGACGGGTTTATGGCGTCGATATAATTTTCGCTGCATTCATAATCTTTGAGGTTTAGCGTCGTGATGTTGACAACGCTTGAATTGGAATGTCGCCTAGAATGTGCTGGTATTGGCCGTTGCGTATTTATGGATACTTTGCTGTAGCCGGCTATAGTTTCGACGTCGTGTTTATATTTTTCGGGTATTAACGTAAACTTCAAGTGTCCTGACGTTTTCATTTGCACGTATCTTTATACTGTAGCGGCATGAAGTTCACGGTACTTAAATTCGCACGTCTGAAAGTACATTAAAACTACTAATTGATCATTTATCAATATTTCTCGCAAAGTTCACAATACTTGAACCGATATTAAATTTATTATTATTTGACTATTGCAATATAAAACAGTTGCTGCCGATATTTTGATTTTCAATGAATATCAATTTGATATTTGCGTATGCTTCAATGATTTTGGCATTTTAAACGTAACGCTTTGACCCGGCAAACACATCCAGATGTGGCCCTTCGTTTAAACCAACGTCGAACCGGACAATTTATTATTACTTAACCGTTGCAATATGCGACGGGTTTATGTCGTCGATATAATTTTCGCTGTATTCATAACCTTTGAGGTTTAGCATCGCGATGTTGACAACGCTTGTATCGGAATGTCGCCTAGAATGTGCTGATATTGGCCATTGCGTATTTATGGATACTTTGCTGTAGCCGGCTATAGTTTTCGGTATCATGTTTACATTTTTAAGGTATTAACGTAAACTTCAAGTGTCCTGACGTTTTCATTTGCACGTATTGCCGCCATGAAGTTCACGGTACTTAAATTCGCACGTCTGAAAGTACGTTCAAACTAGTAATTGATCATTTATCAACATTTCTCGCAAAGTTCACGATACTTGAATTGATATTAAATTTATTATTATTTGACTATTGCAATATGAAACAGTTTCCTTCGAGATTTTGATTTTCAAGTATTTTTGCATGCTTCAATCATTTTGGCACTTCAAACGTAACGCTTTGATCCGGCAAACTCATCCAGATGTGGCCCTTCGTTTAAACCAACGTCGAACCTGCCAATTTATTATTACTTAGCCGTTGCAATATACGACGGATTTATGTCGTCGATATAATTTTTGCAGTATTCGTAATCTTTGAGGTTTAGCGTCGCTTGAATTGGAATGTCGCCTAGAATGTGCTGATATTGGCCGTTGCAGATTTATGGATACTTCGCTGTAGCAGGCGGCTATAGTCTTCAATGTCGCGTTTACATTTTTCGGGCATTAACGTAAACTTCAAGTGTCCTGATGTTTTCATTTGCACGTATTTTCGCACTATGCCGACATGAAGTTCACGGCACTTAAATTGACACGTCTAAAAGTACGTTAAAACTACTAACGGACGCATTTGTCAACATTTCTCGCCCTATTGCTCGCAACGTCCACAATACCTGGACCGACATTACATTTATTATTATTTCACTATTGCAATATGAAACCGTTACCTCCGAGATTTTAATTTTCAATCAATATCAATTTGATATTTTTGTATGCTTCAATGATTTTGGCACTTCAAACCCAACGCTTTGATCCGGCAAACTCATCCAGATGTGGCCCTTCGTTAAAACCAACATCGAACCCGCCAATTTATTATTACTTACCCGCTACAATATGCGACGGTTTTTGTCATCGAGTTTTGATTTTCATGCTGTTTCGTCCGCTTCAACGATCTTGGCGCTTCAAATGTGACGCTTTGATCCCGGAAACTCGTTCACTCGCGAGACTCGTTTTGGCACGCGAAGAGGGAACATTATTGATCCATAGCCGCAAGCGTCACGTTGTACCCTGTTATTAGTTTTCAGAGATATAAAATTACAGTGCTCCTGATGATTATTACGGCGTCATGTTGCGGCGTCTAATTACCGAGTCCCGCCTAACTGAAATCCTCCTTATCCCCGACTGACTCGCTGCGAAGTTGAGCGTTTTTGTATCTATTCCCGCGCAGGGGAAACCTTTGTGCGGCGCTTCGCTGAACACCATTTTACGTTTAGCAGGTAATCTTAAGAATATGACGGTTGTTGCGCAAATGTGTAAAAGGCAAGATCACGTAGGATTTCGTCGATGGGCATCGATGCTGTTTGGGATAGAGTTAACACGTTCTGTGCCACGTTAGCTTGATCCTCTGGCCACGTGTACCACAAATGGTACGCGCAGACATGTTTATTTAATGTGCTGAAACCATACATTTGATGAGAAATTAAATTCTACAAAATACATTTTCAGTAAAAGAATGAGGCATTATAAAAAATGCAGTATAAAGCAAAGTACATAAATTTATTTAATTGTTATACTAACGTTTAAATTATTAATAATTTTATATTAAATTATATTAAATTCTGTAACGCATATTTTCAGTAAAAGAATGAGGCATTATAAAAAATGCAGTATAAAGCAAAGTACATAAATTTGTTTAATTGTTATATTAACGTTTAAAGTATTAATAATTTTACATTATTAATATAAATAAATTAAACATATAATTCAATATAAATATAAATATTATATATAAACATATATATAAATATAAATATATTAAGCATATAATTCAATTTTAAAAATGTAAAAAGAATGTATAAAAATATTAAATTTTTATAAAATAATTATATTGACATTAATTGTACAATAGTTAATAATAACAGGTAATGGTAGAATTTGTTAAAATAAGATATGCATGAATATGGCTTGTTTGGGCAACAGCCGCTTGTATTTCCATATTACCTGTCATGCGGGATAGAAATCAAAATGATTATCAATCGATCAATACACACAATTAAACGATAAAAGAATAAACTAACGAAGGATAACAACAGAAACTTGTTTTCCAACAGAAACAAATGAAAAATAAAAAATACGCTCTCCGTATATTTCTCTACTTGAACTTTTGGTAAATATTTGATTGCCCTCGTTTTTTACTCAACAAATTCGAATGCAGGAGATTCTTCTTACTAATCAAAAAGTTTTGTACTGCCTGCCTTTTATAATCGAACTGTACCGTAAATGGTACATGATGTGACTACTCTATTACTCTACTGACTACTCTATTACTCAACTACTCTAAACAAGCTTATTACTTATGGGTTGATAAAGTAATGAAATATTGTGTGATAATATATCAGTCTGCAGTCAAAACATCAAATGGCCCAAACGACAAGTTACGCAAAAACGGGTTGGCCCGGACGTGTTAACCTGTTCTGGCATGATTTTTATATAGATATTTTCATACCTCCAATAAAAGTAAGCGACTGACGCGAGTAAATATTCCGCGATAGGGAGATGGGATGACTGCAAGACGGAGCGACGAATTTGCGAAGGGGATTGTATAGAAGCCATTAGCAAGATTGCTCGCATCCGTATACCAAGCAGATTCTCGAATATCTTGTACCGAAGATCCGTGAACAATAAGATATATCGAAACACTAAATTCAATTTTGTCCCGTATAATTTTTGTGTCTGTACTACGTGGTACTGTATCGTCCGGTTTTATTTACATTGGCAGGTTACTTATTTACATTTACACGCCAGTCTGTCCTTTCTTCTGGAAGACCCGATTTAAGTTTGTGTCCTAACATTTTTCTAGCTGTACTATGTGATTCTGTATCGTGTGACCGTATTCAATATGCTTAGTTACATTCACACGTCGGTCTATCGTTACTTATCCGGCAAATAGCAGTGACAACATGGTGTTTGAGTCCATTAAAAGGCAATGCCGGAAACATAAATCGAAGTTATGTATAAATAACAAATTTTGTATCGTACAAGGTATACAAGGTATCAAGGTATCAAATCGCACAACATATCGTACATAAATCAATTTTGTGTCGTACAATTTTTCTAACTGTACTATGTGTTACTGCATCGTGTGACCGTATTCAATATGCTTAGTTACATTCGTCGGTCTTTTGTTACTTATCCGTCGAATAGTGACAACATGGTGTTTCAGCCCATTAAAAAGCAATGCCGGAAACATAAATCCAAGTTGTATATAAATAATCAATTTTGTATCATACAAGGTATAGAAGGTATCAAATCGTACAACGTATTGTACATAAATCAATTTTGTGTCGTACAATTTTTCTAACTGTACTATGTGTTACTGCATCGTGTGACCGTATTCAATATGCTTAGTTACATTCGTCGGTCTTTTGTTACTTATCCGTCGAATAGTGACAACATGGTGTTTCAGCCCATTAAAAGGCAATGCCGGAAACATAAATCCAAGTTGTATATAAATAATCAATTTTGTATCATACAAGGTATAGAAGGTATCAAGGTATAAAATCGTACAACGTATCGTACATAAATCAATTTTGTGTCGTACAATTTTTCTAACTGTGATACTGCATCGTGTGACCGTATTCAATATGCTTAGTTAGATTTACACGTCCGTGTTTCGTTACTTATCCGACGAATAGTGACAACATGGTGTTTGAGTCCATTAAAAGGTAATGCCGGAAACATAAATCGAAGTTGTATATAAATAATCAATTTTGTATCGTACAAGGTATAGAAGGTATCAAGGTATAAAATCGTACAACGTATCGTACACAATTCAATTTTTGTCGTCTGTGATACTGCATCGTGTGAATATTTTCTTAGTTACATTCGTCGGTCTTTTGTGATACTGCATCGCCCATTGTGACAAGTTGTATATAAATAATCAATTTTGTATTCAATATGCTTCGTACAAGTTACATTACAATTTTTCTAACGCTATGTGTTACGGTCTTCCGTATTCAATACTTAGTTACATTCGTCGGTCTTTTGTTACTTATCCGTCGAATAGTGACAACATGGTGTTTCACTCCATTAAAAGGCAATGCCGGAAACATAAATCCAAGTTGTATATAAATAATCAATTTTGTATCATACAAGGTATAGAAGGTATCAAGGTATAAAATCGCACAACATATCGTACATAAATCAATTTTGTGTCGTACAATTTTTCTAACGGTGATACTGCATCGTGTGACCGTACTCAATATGCTTCGTTACATTCGTCGGTCTTTTGTTACTTATCCGTCGAATAGTGACAACATGGTGTTTCAGCCCATTAAAAGGCAATGCCGGAAACAAAAATCGAAGTTATATATAAATAATAATTTTGTATCGTACAAGGTATACAAGGTATCAAGGTATAAAATCGTACAACGTATCGTACACAATTCAATTTTGTGTCGTACAATTTTTCTAACTGTGATACTGCATCGTGTGACCGTATTCAATATGCTTAGTTACATTAGTCGGTCTTTTGTTACTTATCCGTCGAATAGTGACAACATGGTGTTTCAGCCCATTAAAAGGCAATGCCGGAAACATAAATCCAAGTTGTATATAAATAATCAATTTTGTATCATACAAGGTATAGAAGGTATCAAGGTATAAAATCGTACAACGTATCGTACATAAATCAATCGACTGTGATTAGTGACGTATTCGTCGTTAGATTTACACGTCCGTGTTTCGTTACTTATCCGACGAATAGTGACAACATGGTGTTTGAGTCCATTAAAAGGCAATGCCGGAAACATAAAGCAGTTATACATAAATAATCAAATGGATATAAAGTATCAAATTATCGTACATTCAATTTTGTTTATTTTGTTTGCTAGATTTATGCATCGTGTGACCGTATTCAATATGCTTAGTTAATTTGTCTTTTGTTACGTATCCGTCGAATTCATGGTGTTTGGCGTCATAAATCTCTAAAAATTTTAAACTCCTCACACCTGCGCTGCTCATAATCGCCGTTTACTTTTTTCATCCCCGTCTTCCTGAAAGTGCCACCATAGATAGGAGACTGACCACCAATTAAATTGGCGTTACATTCGAATATTTCATGGACTCGCCTCGAAAGAGAAGATCCTATTAATAGCCCGGGCGTGCCATCGATGTTTAGTGACTCGTCGGCATCTATTCGTCATAGAGTTTGTTGTGAGCCAGCTGCAAAGGAAAAGCAGTCGGCCATTAATGGATATAAAGTTATTTCGCATTCTTTTTTTTTGTTTGCTAGATTTACGTTCCGCCCATCAGAATCTGCGTAATATTCAAGTTTCAATCTTAAACTCACCCCTGACAGTTTGCAGATTGGCTGACCACTAATTAAAATGGCGTTACTTCGAATATTTCAATTTCGTTCAATAAATTTATATTTTATCCTTCACGATTTCGATAATATTGAAGTCTTACCTAACTTCATCTTTGATACTTTATACAATGTTCGACCAGCCATTAAAATATTTCATGGCCTTTTTAAACTCTCTTCGCAAAATGCGTATCTCATAATTCCATACGTGATTTTACCGGAATTCTATGTTACTTTGAGAACATTCCTAAAATTCTTGAATTGTTCGTTAGTCGGATCAGACTCGGCAATACTCGGTCAAAGAACATCCGTTGATTAAAGAAATAGGTCGCCTTTACGCCCACTATAGGCTAAGCTAAAGAAAATATGTATTGTTGAAATAAATACCTTACAACCGTTAGAAAAATACATTCGTTTTGAAACGTGTTCGAACATTTAAGATATGTCCAATTATGTCATGTCCAATTTACAAATTAACTTCAATCATTTTTCTATTTAATTCCAACAGAATGCCTTTGTGAATGATACGCTGTGAACAGTCGAAGCGATTTTAAAATTTCTGGCGAATGAACAATTTTCCAAGCTATAACTGACCACGCAATATCACGCTAGTCAATAACATTTGCAACGTTTTCACATTTACTCAAACGATCAGACCATAATTACAAAATTAGTCATTGACTGACCCAACGCAAACCTTTCTAGACTTCATTCTATTCATCGTAAGTCACGTTATTCGCCTCCCACGTTTAACTTTGTTCTCCCACCAATCTTCCTTCGTTAAAATTATGAAATACCACGCGAAAAAGCTCACTCTTACTTTCTAGTATATTTATTGGCACCCTGGCCGTTGAACAGTAATCGAACGCATCAACAACAAGAATTCGCTGATGTAGGCCGTTTCTCTTTTCTTATGGAAGACACATTTGACTGTTTTCTGACGTTGCTTCGGTTTTCAGTCGTTTCATTATCAATATAACAGTTTTACCAACAAACACAACATCCATTGGTGTACGTACATCGAAACGGTTAAATTATATTAAAATATATAATATTATACACATATATTATATTATATTATATTATATGAAGATATTATATTAAAATACTCCATTGAAAGGAGGTGAACAGCAGCAATGCAGCAAATACATTATTCATTTTAAGTGGCTTCACTTGCCACTTTGCATTCGCCTGTATAAGAATGCTTCAACTTCGTTCGAGTCCAAATTTGAGCCCGACGGTAGTCAAATTCCGGAAAGTCGAGTTTGAGGGTTGGCGTGCGACGGAACGACGGCCAAGTATTCGGGTCGTGGGGTCAGTCTAGGTGAGAGTTAAGCATTTGAAACCGTCAGTTCGAAAGACAGCAGGTTACAAGGGTGGAATGTTTGAGGAACCCCCGAACGACAAAGCGTTTGGACAATGGCGGCTTTCGGGGCACCTCGCACTCTCGCAGGTGTTAAAGTGGTGAAAAGCGTAGACGAGGCGCCTTTATCGATTGAATGGAGAAAGGACAAATTATCGGGGAAAGTAAGGCATTCGGGTCAAGGTCGTGCGGTCCGTGCTTGTACGGCCGCACTTTTACTCGCCGATGAAAGTGTTCGGTAATTTGACCGATAGAACAGAACGTTTATATAGCTGGCCTTTTGTGTCTTTAGCGAGTCACAATTTTCAGCGATATTGTTTTTTCACTATTGCCACAGTTTGATGTCGGTCCTACGAATTTTCATCAGCAAGACAAACTACTGAATTCCTGATTAGGCAAATTTGTGCTCTACGATGTTTAGTTCTCGGGATATTGAAAGCCCCATATTTAAATAATTTATATTCGTTGTGTTCGTTATGCATCAACTTTCCCCACTATCAAACATTCTTCATCATTCCACGAATAAAATAAATATTATTGACTAACAAAATAATCACAAGTATGAAAGCCGGTGAAACTATTCGGTAATTTGACCGATAGAACAGAACGTTTATATAATTGGCTTTTTTTGTGTCTTTAGCGAGCAATAATTTTCAGCGATACTGTTTTTTTTTACTATTACCACAGTTTGGTGTCGGTCCTACGAATTTTCATCGGCAAGACAAGGTACTGAATTCTTGATTAGGCAAATTTGCGTTCTACGATGTTCAGTTCTCGGGATATTGCAAGTCCCATATTTAAATAATTTATATTCGTTGTGTTTATTATGCATCAGCTTTCCCCACTATCATACATTCTTCACCATCCCGTAAATAAATGAAATATTATTAACTAATTAAACAATTACAAGCACAATTATTGTTTTTTACTGCATTTTCTGTATTAGCGGCTAAACATTTTCAGTAAACATATTATGCAGTACGTTCGGTATACATTATATTTAGGCACAATATTTAAAGCGCCCATTCGAACATCCGCCAACCCTACCAAAATATTTCGAAGTCCAATTTTCACAGCTGCTTTCTACTTTACCGTGATCCTCCTCAAAACTCCACATTGCCAGAATTTGTTACTGTACGTATTCGGTAGACATTATATTTAGGCATTTGGTTGAAGGCGTCTGCTCAAACGTCTGTCATCCCTCTGCCATTCGCTCCCAACCCTGCGACTCTAATTCGGCCACGTTCACCCTTACGTTTTTCCATGCTGTAGCCCGACCTCAGTAACCCAGGGTTGCGACCCTGACGAGTCCGAAGCTCGGGTGATGAACCCCAGGCCACCACCGTTTACCTTATTCATCTTACTCACCTTATTTACACTCGGCCGTATCGCACATAAACAAGCGTGTCGCCTGTGTTTTTCACGAAATTTCAACATCCTCATCCTTTGCCGGGCATGCTCGTGAAGTCGCTGACTCATGGGAACCACGCTTCTTGGCTCAATGTAACACTTTCAAGCACGCGAAGTTGTCGTAATAATTTCACAAGTACGTACGAGCGCGTTCAATGCGAAGACTGAAGCGAATGCGGGATCATTAGATGACGGAATTCAATCATTTGAGTTAATTCAATAATTTCAATAAAGATTTATGTCGGTCGGAATAATGATGTCGACGGTGGAGAGTTAATTGAAATGTTTATTAACACTTTACCGACCGCTATTGATTGAAGATGCCACTCACTAACGACCGACTCTGTTTTGGATATCGCGCAGGAATTGTGTATGTGCCTATTTATAAAGCTTTATAACTGAAAAATACTGAATGTCTTGTTGAGAATCCTTTGGTTTCAAAGCAATGTAATTTTATGGTCATTTAGAATTGTCATATCATCTGATATTTATTTTATCTAATATAACCGTTGACCACTGAAAAGCCGATTAATCGGCTACCGGTAAATAGCAGTTGGAACCCAAAGGCGATTAATCGGCTAGCGGTCGTTAAAGTGTTAATATCGGAAAGACGTCAAAATGTTTGAATGCTATGAGATTAATGTTGAGAATGCAGGATTCACGGATCTGTCAAATTAATGTTATGTTGTGTTGAAGGAAATTTCAGTAATAATAGGACAGATATTTATCGATACTTCGACGTTTGTTGATATCACGGAAAAATAGCTATTAATTAAAAAATCTCGAACCAATGTTCAAACTGTGGCGTGTAAGTATCTGTTGAAATAATACTGTGTCGTGTTCACAAAAGTTCCAATAATAACAGAGATGGGGTTGTCTATTAACTTTCCTTACGATATTTATCAAAATCCAAAAAGTTGCTTAACATCGTTTTACCACAGAAAACCAATATTCAAACTGTGGTGTATAAGTATCTGCTGAAATAAGATTGTATCGTGTTCACAGAAGTTCCAATAAAAACAGAGATGGGGGTTTCTATTTACTTTCCTTACTATATTTATCAAAATCCAAAGTTGTTTAACATCGCTTTACTACGGTTTCAATAATAAAAAGTAGTATATTAATTAAAGCTGCTTAACAAAAAGCTCGAACCATGATTCAAACTGTGGCATATAAGCATCTGCTGGAATAATATTGTGTCATGTTCACAGAAACTTCGAACCAATGTTCAAACTGTAGCGTATAAGTACCTGTTGAAATAATATTGTGTCGTGTTTACAGACGTTTCAATAATAATAGAGATGGGGTTTTCTATTAACTTCCCTTATAATATTTATCAAAATCTAAAGCTGCTTAACATCGCTTTACTACAGAAAAGTATTAATTGAAAGAGCTCGAACCATGATTCAAACTGTGGCATATAAGCATCTGCTGGAATAATATTGTGTCATGTTCACAGAAACTTCAATGATAACAGAGATGCGGTATTCTATTACCTTTCCTTACGATATGTATTAAAATCTAAAGTTGTTTAACATCGCTTTATCACGGAAAAGTAGCAATTAATTGAAAAAGCTCGAACCAATGTTCAAACTGTGGCGTATAAATACCTGTTGCAATAAAATTGTGTCGTGTTCGCAGAAGTTTCAATGATAATAGAGGTGTGGTTTTCTATTAACTTTCCTTACGATATTTATCAAAATCTAAAGTTGCTAAACATCGCTTTATCACTGAAAAGTAGTAATTAATTAGAAAAGCTCGAACCAATATTCAAACTGAAGCGTATAAGTATCTGCTGAAATAATATTGTGTCGTGTTCACAGAAGTTCCAATCACAACAGAGATGGGGGTTTCTATTTACTTTCCTTACTATATTTATCAAAACCTAAAGTTGCTTAACATCGCTTTACCACGGAAAAGTAGTAATTAATTAGAAAAGCTCGAACCAATATTCAAACTGAAGCATATAAGTATCTGCTGAAATAATATTGTGTCGTGTTCACAGAAGTTCCAATCACAACAGAGATGGGGGTTTCTATTTACTTTCCTTACTATATTTATCAAAACCTAAAGTTGCTTAACATCGCTTTACCACGGAAAAGTAGTAATTAATTAGAAAAGCTCGAACCAATATTCAAACTGAAGCATATAAGTATCTGCTGAAATAATATTGTGTCGTGTTCACAGAAGTTTTAATAAAAACAGAGATGCGGTTTTCTATTAACTTTCCTTATGACATTTATCAAAATCTAAAGTTGCTTAACATCGCTACAAATTAAACATTTGACACTTTTGCGGCCATGTTTGTTTGTACTATCTTTTCTCAGCATTTTGTCGACGTTTCGCCAGCGTTGCAGTCTGGAAAAATGTCTAACCGTCTGAGACTCCGATATATATTTAAAATGTAGCATATGTGACCCTGTCGAATTGATATTATATCGTGTAACTAGTTATTCTAATGATAACAGAGATCGGCATCCCGATCAACCATGATTATGATATTTATCAATAGCCTGAAAGCCATTTGCAGTTTAATGGCGCGCGAGGTACGGAACGGCGCCATTCGAAAACGAACGGTAACGGTCCGCGGAAAATTGAGCGCATTAATTGACCAATTTACCCGCGTTTTATCGTCGCACTATCCGCCACAACTTAACGTAAACGCGATTGGACGGGAAGAACGCGTTTCAAACCGAGGCTGTTTAACATTCTCCCCTTTCGATAGAAATTGAAGCGTCTCGAAGCGAAGAATAGAATAACGTGGCTTAATTGGTTAATAGCGTCCTGAGAAAGATTATGCACATAAGTGCTCATCACACAAAGTCGAGAAATGCGATATGCGATACAAATGAGACAAGAAAATAAAAATTCTGTGTCATAATTCTATCTATAACGATATAAATAAGACAAGATGCAAATAAAAATTCTATCTCGCAATTCTATCCATAACGATATAAATGAGACAAAATAAAAATAAAAATTCTGTCTCATAATTCTATCCATAACGATATAAATGAGACAAAATAAAAACAAAAATTCTGTATCATAATTCTATTCATAACGATATAAATGAGACAAACTAAAATTAAAAATTTTGTGTCATAATTATATTCATATCGATATAAATGAGACAAAATAAAAATAAAAATTCTGTGTCATAATTCTATTCATAACGATATAAATGACACAAAATAAAAATAAAATTTCTATCTCCTAATTCTATCGATAACGATATAAATGAGGCAAAATACAAATAAAAATTCTGCCTCATAATTTTATCCATAACGATATAAATGAGACGAAATAAAAATAAAAATTCTATGTCATAATTCTATCCATAACGATATGAATGGGACAAAATAAAAATAAAAATTCTATCTTATAATTTTATCCAATACTACTAAACGCTTAGCATGCAGACAAATAACTAATAGCTAAAACGTCACATCATTTTAACGACGCAAAAAAACTAATTGAATAGACAGGCTGTAAACATAATCGACACTATAGTACACGAATGGCAGGAAACAAAGGCCAACTAATCACACAGACGGTTAAAAAGATAAATCTGTCGAAAACTAAGATCTTGCGTAAGGCAAGAAACATTTTATAGTTCCGAGAGTAAGAACAGTATGGCAGACGGGACGTCAGAGAAGGTAGAGGGCTGTTTCGTCGGCGGGGTGGGTGGAGTTTAGGGAAGTAAGAGGGAAGGCGGAAGCGAGATTGCCTTTAATCCAGCGAGATTTAATACGAGCGACAAATTTTGCTCGAAGAGAATTAATTGAATGCTGCCGACGGGATTGGCGCTGCGCAGATTATTGTATGCCAGTTTAACGGCCCGGGATTCAACATTATGTCCGCTCTCGAGCATCCCTTGGTCCTGGGGGCTGTTATATACAGCTGTGCTACGGGTGGAGTGAAAATCATAGTGGGCTTGCAAGCAATTTCAAAGATTATGCAGAAAGACGGTAGTCGTAGTGTAGTTTGGTGATAAAATATGAAACTATATGCACGTGTGTGAATAGTACAGAATGTTTCGATGGTATGAATCCTCATCAGCGAGTTTTTGTATATCTGAAATTGATAGTATTTATGAAAGGCCAAAAGGATGAAATTTGAAGCTGTTGAATAAAAGTAATACGTTTGAATAAATGGTAGGTTAAATTGCGACCACATTACAAAACATGAATGAAATAAGAAAAGGGTGGAAATAGTACTTATAGATACATGACGCTAATATTTCATTAAGAGAGTGGAATCAACTTTTGATTGCGAGTATTACGTATTGATGCGGGACGGGGAAATATAATATATTGACATATCGGTATTGAAAAGATTTGCGAATTGGATGCAATTAATTCTAGATACAACAAACATTTTTTAATGCCATACTAAACTGAATATAATAAAATATAATAGAAGTATAATATAATAGATTATAGCCACAGATATATATATATATATATATATATATATATATATATATATACATATGGCTATAATCAGGGAACTACAAGCTTCCGAAACAATGTTTGATATATGAATAGGTTAACCACCAAACCATCTCAATCATAAAGCACAGCACTCACTTACATCAATTACTAATTTAGTTCCACGAATTTTACTTTAAAGAATTCATTCTACGACTTCCAAGTATTTCTTTTAGATAAGATCTATGTTAGTTGATGCAGCGTAGAAATTTGACGTCACCCTGTAGGTGTACCCCTCCCTGACCGTCTCGTCTTCGTCATCCATTTACGGTCGGAGCTCGTTTAACGATCGTCATCATCCGAGTCTCATCCTTCCACGGGTCGAAGTCTAGACGATCCGCTCGCGATCGACGCAAAACGCTTTGCAAATATTTCATGCGAAACGTCGAGGCGACAAAGAAAATTGTTCCTCACATCGATCATAATTGAATGCAATCTAGCGTGAAATTGCACGGCGATATTTCCGAATCGGATAAAGGGGAGTCATTAGGATGAGAACGGCGGGCGAAGAAAGGCGGAGAGGCGAGTAAAGTAGAAGCAGGCAGGCGAACAGGGGTGGAGAAAGGAGAAAGAGATAAAGAGCAGAGAGCCGCGTATAATGGCCGGCGATAATCCTGTCGCGCGGATTAATTCGCAAATATTTCAATCTCGCGACATAAAGGGATGTAAATTACATTTTTGGTCGAACGCTCCCGGAGGGTAACTGTACAACAGTTTTAGCTCTGTAGCTCGTTCGCTTTTTCTCTGTCTCGCTTTCTCTTCGACGCGTCGGTCGAGTGCGGGGACCGGGATAATCGTTTTATTAACCAAATAAAATCGATGATTGAATGAGGATAATCGTGTTCGCGGACCCTCGAGGTCCTCTCTGTCTCTCTGTCTCTGTCCCACTCTTCCTCCCTCTGTCACCCGTACCGCAGGATCCCCGGAGGATTCGCCTTATTGACACAGATGTCACCGGCGAATCGTTTTGTCGTAGTTAGCAGCGTGAAATTTTCCAGGATTCAATTTGCCCACTCGCTAGCCGTCCCCGCCTTTCGAATGAATTTTACGCGCTTCGTCAATCGATGCGCAAAACGACATTGTGGTTACGTAGAGAGTTGTTTAATGTGAACATTTTGCAGAGGGGGGTTCCGATAGTTATGCTAAAAATCGTCGTGCGTGGAACAAAAATGATATGAGCTGTGCATATACGATATTGTCAAACTATATGTAACTATGATAGGACGATATTTTTAATGATGCGATACACAAACCAAAGGTTATGAATTAGGAAATGAGGTTTTTCATAGAACGTCTTTCAGGTATTCTGCTATACATATACCTCCGATGCCCATTCTCTTGTTCAGTGCACGACAACAAAACAGAATTCGGTTACAATTGTAATATAACACGGTGACACACTATTAGAGTTCACCCGATCAAGTCTCAAAAGTACACTATTCAAACCATAAGCATCTGGATATCAGCGAACAGTGATTCCGCATATAATACCAAATATTTTCCATGTTCCATCGTATATTACAAAGTCATTTCTCTGCAACCACGTCTTTTTTATGACATTCTTTCATTAACATCTCCTGACCGCTTGGTATACACAAAGTCGAGTATACGTTTACAAAAATAAAATTCGATTGCAATATTGATACAATACGAAAACATCCTTGTACCATACACAAACCCTTCACTTTCAGAGGTATCACTTGCCTACCTGTCACTTCAGTGATTTCATAAATAGGAGTAAATATTTTAAATGTTCTATCGTATATTGCAAAGTCATATTTTCAGACCTCTGCCGTATATTACAAAGTCATTTCCACGTAACGACGTTGTTTTCATGAAATTCTTTCATTAACGTCTTCTAACCGCTCGGTGTACACACAATCGAGTATACGTATGCAAAATTAAAATTTGATTGCAATAGACAACAAAAATAAAATTTGATACGGTACAAACACATCCTTTCTAATTTGTCACCACCAAATCGCAATAGTATGATACACAAATCTTTCACTTTCAGAGATATCACTTTCCTACCTATCACTTTACTGATTTCATTTATAATAGCAAATATTTTCAGACCTGCGTCATATATTGCAATGTCATTTCCTCGTAACGACGTCGTTTTCGTGAAATTCTTTCATTAACATCTTCTGATCGCTCTATGTACACACGCTCAAAAAATAAAATTCGGTTGCAGTATCGATATAATACGAGAACATCCTTTTATCATACCCAAACTCTTCACTTTCAGATATATCACTTTCCTACATACGACTTTAGGGGTTTCATGTATAATAGCAAATATTTTCAATGCTCCATCGTATATTACAAAGTCATTTTGCCATAACCACGTAATTTTCGTGAAATTCTTTCATTGCCGTCTTCTGACCGCTCGGTGTACACACAATCCAGTATACGTATACAATAATCAAATTTGATATATAATAGTACGAGAATATCCTTTCTAGTTTGTCTCCAACAAATCGCAACAATACAATACACAAACTTTTGACTCTCGAATATATCACTTTCCTATTTATCGCTTTAGCGATTTCATATATAAGAGTAAATATTTTCAGACCTCCGCCGTATAATACAAAGTCATTTCTTCGTAACGACGCCGTGTCCGTGAAATTTTTTCATAAACGTCTCTGACCGCTTGGTGTACATACAATCTAGTATATATATACAAAAACAAAATTTGATTGCAATAGACAACAAAAATAAAATTTGATAGAGTACGAGAACATCCTTTCTAGTTTGTCTTCGACAAATTGCAACAGTACAATACACAAACCTTTCAATCTCAAATGTATCACTTTCCTACCTATCACTTTAGCGATTTCACATATAAGAGTAAATATTTTCAGAGCTCCGCCGTATATTACAAAGTCATTTCCTCGTAACGACGTCGTTTTCGTGAAATTCTTTCATTAACACGTGCGTTTACTGGGCGGCGCGTGCGTGGACGCGTGCGCACAAAAGCGCAATAGCGGGGCCGTCTCTCTTTTCATTCGGGGGTGAGAGCATGGCCCGTGCAGTTATGAATACAGAAGAGGGCGCGAAGGTCGGGGGTTGCACGTGGCGCGCTGCCCTTGTGTTTTGACAGCGCGTCGACACGTCGTTTCCGTTCTGCCACGGAAGCGACTCGACTTCCGAAAAGATTTATCGCTCCGACACGTGAACGAGGGATGATAATTGTCCTTGAACTCGCCCCGACAGACCGGCACTCGCGAACTTCCCCTTCGCCGTGCCGAAACGTTCCGGAAGACTTTCTTTTTCCGTGCAATTCACGCGGTCTCTGAAAAGAGATCAAATAATTCGATGACGAAGCTTTTCCAATATGGAAAATCGATGTCGCGTGAATCAGGGTCATCGAGTTTGGACGTTTAACTCTTTTGGTGCCGGGCGAAAAAAGGTACCTATGCGAAGATAACCGGTAATTTCACGATTTTAGTAAGGTTCGGAAAAAGTTTCATAAGAACCAAACAAAAAACTATGTTTACATAATTCAAAAAGCAGGGTGTTAAGGACGAAGTAGAGAATAAAACAATAACCCTAATTGTTCTATATTTATTGAAAATTATATAAATAACAAAGGTATAAATAATCATAAAGAAAATTAGTTAGTATGTACAAATGATATAAATATAATTAACGAATATAATAATTGCGTCCACTTTTCGTCTGGAAGGAAAAACATACCAATCCCAACAACACTTTGATGCATCTGGACGGGAATTCGTGTGACAAATGACATTGAAACGCTTGCATGAAGTTGCTTAATAACCCATAACTGATAAACCACAAGCACACAGAACGGTAGATGACGATATCTACTCTGTAAAAAAGAAAACCTACCAATTACATACAATTTTAGTCTTTCTCCATTAAATTAATATATAAAAATTCTAAAATCATAATTAACGAATATAATAATCGCGTCCACTGATCACCTAGAAAAAAAACATACCAATCCCACCAACAATCTGGTGCATCTGGACGGGAATTCGTGTGACAAATGACGTTGAAACGCAAGCATCAAGTTGCTTAATAACCCATAACTGAAAAACCACAAGCACGCAGAGCTATGGGTGACAATATCCAATCACATATATCTCGTGCATTGAAATACTACATAATAATTGCTATTGCTTTGTAAAAAATGTACTATTTACATACAACATACAATTTTTAACATTTTCCCACTACGTTAATATGTACAAATTACATAATTATAATTATCGTGTCTAATATAATTAACGACTATAATAATCGCGTCCACTGATCGCCTAGAAAAAAAAAGCATACCAATCCCATCAACAATTTGGTGCAATCCGAACGGCAATTCGTGTGACAAATGACGTTGAAACGCGTGCATCAAGTTGCTTAATAACTATAACTGAAAAACCACAAGCACGCAGAACGGTGGGTAACGATATCCAGTCACATGTATCTCGTACTTGGAAATCGTACATAATAATTGCTACTGCTCTGTAAAAAAAATTCTGCTAATTGCACACAACATACAGTTTTTAATCTTTCTCCATTAAGTTAATATGTACAAATTATATAATTATAATTAACGAATGTAATAATCGCGTCCACTGACCGCCTAGAAGGAAAAACATACCAATCCCAACAGCACTTTGATGCATCTGGACGGGAATTCGTGTGACAAATGACGTTGAAACGCGTGCATCAAGTTGCCTGATAACCCATAACTGAAAAACCACAAGCACGCAGAGCGATGAGTGACAATATCCAATCACATGTATCTCATGCATTGAAATACTACATAATAATTGCTATTACTTTGTAAAAAAAATCTACTAATAAGTATCTACTAACAACATACAATTTTGCATCTTTCTCCATTAAATTAATATATACAAATTAATTAACGAATTATCTTCAAGTGCTTCTATAAATCGCATTAACTGATCGCCTAGAAAATATAAATACCAATCCTAACAAACACTTTGATGCATCTGGACGGGAATTCGTGTGACAAATGACGTTGAAACGCGTGCATCAAGTTGCTTAATAACCCATAACTGAAAAACCACAAGCACGCAGAGCGGTGCGTTCCGTTAACTAGTCACGACATGCGCCAGTCCTAAGATTCGCAGCGCGTTCGCTTTACGTCGCCGAGTCGGACCCATAGTTGGTACTTCCGTCCCGGTGAGTTTGCCAGCGACCAGTTGGTCCGCGGAGAGTCAGTCGCGCTGTGACACGAGGAATGCGCGAGGCGCGTGAAAGAATGTGGAATAACTTCTAATGCTCTCTAATACCTGGGAGTCAGTCGTGTACTCGCACGCACGCACGCTCTGTCTTCTTCCGACGCACGGCCAGATGTGAATTGTAAGTCAATGTTCACCCTCCTGGGTAACAGCTGTTGGCGTCGTCGTCGTCGTAGTTGTCGAGGTGCTCTTCTCCGACGGGGCATATTTTATGAACGACACGAATTAGGAAACGGCGCACTAACGCGACCATCAATTACTATTAGCATTACTTATTTTTGGAAAGTCACATATGGCCGGCATGCGAGGGTGACTTCATATATGCCACGCTCACTTTTTGAATCGTCGACATTTCGGTCCCGGTTATGGGTTTTAAGCAGAAGCGCGTTTGACGTGTATATGTTACAGTGAAACACCGAAATCTGGAGAATGTCGAGTTTCACGGGTGAATGTTTATATATATAGTCGCTTTGTATGTCCGAAATATTTGCTAAATAATCTTATTTATGACTTACACTGGTAAATTGACATTCACCATGCACTAATTGTCGACACACACCGGAGAGGGTCTGTGTACAACAATGTAATGAAATATTCGATCTTTCACCGACGTATTTGGTATCTGTTGACATTCACCGACGAAAGTCGACATTCTCCAATTTCGGTCATTCACGGTAACATATACACGGAGGATCAAATCTTAACACATTGCGTACGGGTCACGAAATATCTCGCTAATGTTGATCGGTACGTTGCTAAAGTAATGAAGCCTTGCGGCGATTTTTGATGGTATAATAGTGAAGTAAATGAATGTTACAACATCGAAAAAATGTAAACGTATCGGTTAATATTAAAAAAAGCTTGTTTGTATTGTACTCAACTTTTTAGGACTTTTAAAAATGTGGAAGGTCTGTGTTAGCAGCAAAAACGCCGTACACAATGTGTTAATTGCGGTACGTATGACGTGTATAGTCGTCGTGAAAAAAAAATTACCATTGAATATCAAAACTCGAAATTTCAATAGACAATACGATAAGAATATTGCAACTTTATGCTTGCGTTTCAACGTCATTTGTCACACGAGCTTCCGTCCAGACGCACCAGATTGTTGACGGGATTGGTATGTTTTTTTTTTTTTTGTAGGAGATCAGTGGATGCGATCGATAAAAGCACTGAGAAAAGAGAATTTTATGAGGATTCGCTAATTCATTTGTATATTTTACCTTTATGGAGAAAAAATAAAAATTGTACGTTGTATATAATTAATAGATTTTTTTTATAGAGTAGATATAGTGACCCATCATTCTGCATGCTTGTGGTTTTTCAGTTATGGGTTATTGAGCAATTTGATGCTTGCGTTTCAACGTCATTTGTCACACGAGTTTCCGTCCAGATGCATCAAAGTGTTGTTGGGATTGGCATATTTTTTTCTAGGCAATCACTGGACGCGATCGATAAGAGCAGTTGGAGAAGAGAATTCGTTAATTCATTTGTATATATTAACTTAATGGAAAAAGACGCAAAATTGTGGTATGTAATTAGTACCATTCTGCGTTCTGGTTGATTCCAGTTATGCGTTATTAAGTAACGTAATGAGAGTGCACTTTTACCGAATAACTTGATGCGGTTATTAGGAACGCTGATATGAAAATTTTAGAACAGTATATACGTTACTCCATTTTTACATATTAACTGTGCAAATGAACGGTTCGTCACTAAAAATTATGCATTACACGCAGTTAACAGACAGCGAACAAAGTTCAGCTTGACTTCCAAATACCTGAAACGTGTGTATCATCGAACTGTATAAAATAATAATTACCGCGTTGTCATTCTAAGTAATGTTTCTTCTACGAAGCCATGCGTAACAAGCTTCGTTAGCATATTTGACCGGCGACCACGTAAGTTATGTCCGCGTTCTATTTCGTACCCGCTCCGGATCATTAATCGCCATAATATTAAAGCTGTCGCTTTTCAATTCATACACGCGCGGCGCCGATATGCTAACCGTCGGACTAATCCATGCGCGATGGTTCAACGAGTCGACGCTCGTTCAAATGCCGCGTGGAATATATAAAACGATACCGCCCGACTTCAGTTGTGACGCGTAAATAATTGCTCCGCCGTTGACGAGCTGTAAATTTCGCGGGCATACCTGAAAAATGCCTCGCGTATAATATTGATCGGTAACGCGCGACAGCGGCGTCAAATACCTGTTTCTAATGGCCGTAATTTATGGGAGTTCGCAATCGACACTCTTCGCCACGAATTGTAATGCTCGCCGCATCTTGCACACCGACACACGTAGGCGAAACGAAGAAAGTGGGAGAGAGAAAGACAAGGAGGGACGCACGAATGAAAGAAAGAAAAAATACACTAGCCCCTATAACAACACACGCTCCGCGTCTAAAACATATGCGCGCACGTCGACGTATTAACGCATTCAAACGCATGTGTCGCCGTGTATTCATGTATGCATGTATTCAACAATCGATATTATACGTCCCCATGAGAAGATGCGGGCTAGTGACAGCCATATGCATCGGCGGTGAATCGATAATATCGGTAATATGTTGAGTATCGACCCGACGGTGACTTATCTTCCGTGCGCGTGGAAAGATGCATGAATTTTAAAAAGTCATCGTGTCAACGACCCGCGCGCTTTTTCGCTATTTATGCATACGCGATGCAATTCGAGTTTTACGCGAATGCCGATGCCCCATAGCGATTCGCTGTAAAACATTCTGGAGCGCCGCGCTGCGCGTCCGGTTTGACGGGCGAAATTCGTGTGATATTTTTAATCAATTCAATCGTCACTCGCCCGAGGCTGCCCTCGCGAGCGATTAGCCCGTTCGACGGTTCGATTACTCGTTTCTAGTAATTTAGTCAGCGGCCAGAAGTGAAATATAAATTTCGCGAGGTCGATTTGCCGCGACTTCGTTGATTTCGGTGGAGGTCTCATTTTCTCGTGGAAATTACATTTTAAATGTCCGCTCTCCGAATAAACCGCGCGCGGAACTATAAATACTAATAGTACTGTGATGCTATTATGTAATACCCCGAAAATAAAATGTACTGTTAGAAGTACAGTAGATTTCTGTATAACGTGGATAATACGTTTCGTATTGTATGAAAACATGTCATACGGGGATTTTCTACGTGTAATATGAAGATTATAAATATATTATTCCCGTATAGCGAGATTAATACGTTATACGATTAATGAACCGGCGTTATACAAAATCGTTTTATATCTACAAATATTATAGCCACTGTACTTAACAATGCGAATGATATAAATATTAACACTTTGACTGCTTTGATGATCACGGGTGACCGACGCAAAAGATTTTACTGAAGATCCAAAATATTCGCAATGGGGAGCAATTATTATTTTATAAATACAGTTGCTATTAGAATAATGATGCGATCCTTTGGTCTCCAATACCTGCACATTATTTACATTTTGTATAATTCAGTCACAGGTGACCGGCGCAAGAGATTCTACTGAAGATCCAGAATATATGCAATGGATAGCAATTATTATTTTATAAATGTAGTTGTTATTAGAATAGTGATGCGATCCTTTGGTCTCCAATACCTACACATTATTTACATTTTGCATAATTCAGTCACAAGTGACCGGCGCAAGAAATTTTACTGAAGATCCAAAATATTCGCAATGGATAGTAATTATTATTTTATAAATACAGTTGCTATTAGAATAATGATGCGATCCTTTGGTCTCCAATACCTGCACATTATTTATATTTTGCATAATTCAGTCACAGGTGACCGGCGCAAGAGATTCTACTGAAGATCAAAAATATTCGCAATGGGTAGCAATTATTATTTTATAAATGTAGTTGTTATTAGAATACTGATGCGATCCTTTGGTCTCCAATACCTGGACATTATTTACATTTTGCATAATTCAGTCACAGGTGACCGGCGCAAGAAATTTTACTGAAGATCAAAAATATTCGCAATGGGTAGCAATTATTATTTTATAAATGCAGTTGTTATTAGAATAGTGATGCATTCCTTTGGTCTCCAGTACCTGGACATTATTTACATTTTGCATAATTCAGTCACAGGTGACCGGCGCAAGAAATTTTACTGAAGATCCAAAATATTCGCAATGGGTAGTAATTATTATTTTATAAATACAGTTGCTATTAGAATAATGATGCGATCCTTTGGTCTCCAATACCTGGACATTATTTATATTTTGCATAATTCAGTCACAAGTGACCGGCGCAAGAGATTTGACTGAAGATCCAAAATATTCGCAATGGGTAGCAATTATTATTTTATAAATACAGTTGCTATTAGAATAATGATGCGATCCTTTGGTCTCCAATACCTACACATTATTTACATTTTGCATAATTCAGTCACAGGTGACCGGCGCAAGAGATTCTACTGAAGATCAAAAATATTCGCAATGGGTAGCAATAATTATTTTATAAATACAGTTGCTATTAGAATAATGATGCGATCCTTTGGTCTCCAATACCTACACATTATTTACATTTTGCATAATTCAGTCACAAGTGACCGGCGCAAGAAATTTTACTGAAGATCCAAAATATACGCAATGGATAGCAATTATTATTTTATAAATGTAGTTGTTATTAGAATAGTGATGCGATCCTTTGGTCTCCAATACCTGGACATTATTTATATTTTGCATAATTCAGTCACAGGTGACCGGCGGAAGAGATTCTACTGAAGATCCAAAATATACGCAATGGATAGTAATTATTATTTTATAAATACAGTTGCTATTAGAATAATGATGCGATCCTTTGGTCTCCAATACCTGGACATTATTTATATTTTGCATAATTCAGTCACAGGTGACCGGCGCAAGAAATTTTACTGAAAATCCAAAATATTCGCAATGGGTAGCAATTATTATTTTATAAATGTAGTTGTTATTAGAATAATGATGCGATCCTTTGGTCCCCAATACCTGCACATTATTTACATTTTGCATAATTCAGTCACAGGTGACCGGCGCAAGAGATTCTACTGAAGATCCAAAATATACGCAATGGATAGTAATTATTATTTTATAAATACAGTTGCTATTAGAATAATGATGCGATCCTTTAGTCTCCAATACCTGGACATTATTTATATTTTGCATAATTCAGTCACAAGTGACCGGCGCAAGAAATTTTACTGAAGATCCAAAATATACGCAATGGATAGTAATTATTATTTTATAAATACAGTTGCTATTAGAATAATGATGCGATCCTTTGGTCTCCAGTACCTGCGCATTATTGACATTTTGCATAATTTAGTCGAACGCTGTAGTATTTCATATAATATTTTCATATTTACTTTCATATAATACGTAAATGTAGTATAATATATCATAATACTTAAATAAATAATATAATATAGTATAATACTTAAATAGAGGAAAACAATTACGAAATAGAATAAACCAGCAGCGACGGAGATAACTTTTGCTATGCTCAGCTAAAATAAACGGTGAAATACAGTATTTTATTACATAACGCGTTGTATGAGGATCACGTTTCATTAAAAACGTCATCCCAAACATCTTTGACACGTTGTAGGAATTTCAAGTATACAGGAGTCTACTCTACTAACAATATTATGATACAATTAAATAATACTTTCAAAACATACTGTAGCACGCTAAATACCGGAAATACTACACTTGTTAACACTTTGACTGCCATGCGTATTTTACTCTATTAAAACCGCAATGTGATGAAGTACTACAGAATATGACTAAATTGTGCAAAATGAAAATAATGCAAAGGTATCGGAGACCAAAGAATTGAATCACTACTTAATATTAATTGCATTTACAAAGTTATAAATGCTACCGATTGGGTATTTCTTGAATTTTTCATAAGACCGTTTGCGCCGGTCACCGATGACCACCATGGCAGTCAAAGTATTAAATAATGCCTCAGAAACATACGTGTGACTCAACAATACATATCATCCGACAGTTGACTGCATGAAAATAATTTGTATCAGCCGATAAGTTTTCCACCTTGCATCTGCGGACAAGTTATTTGTCTAACGAGTTTGCGACGAAACTGTGAAGCGTGTATTCATTTCGGTCTAATCGCATTGTATGAAAAGGGTCAACCAGCGTTGCCTAAATTTACCTTTCGCCAGGCCACCTGGCGCCTAAGAATAAATAATGCGCTCTGCCGTAAGAGGCCGAGAAGCACATCACTTTTAAGCAGATGCATGATAATTCCGTGGGTCAGGGAGCAGACCGGTGGCGAGGCATGATATCCTGTCGCGATACAGATCTTATAAATGTAAATGGTCCAATCACAAGAAGGGCCAGATTCGTTTGGTCAACGTTGCCCCAACGGAATGACGAGAAAAGCGTCAAGACGCAAAGTTTCCTACGCCGTTAGCGTCTGCGCAACATATAATCGCGCAGCGCAGAATTTATTGTGGGCATTTATTATCGGACGCATGACGTCGTGCGGCGATCGATCTATGACTTATTCATAATTTATTTGTCTCCGCGCTTCAATTAAGATGCAGTACTCTGAGATAATATTGTTTAAAAATGTAGATGCATTCATCATACTCGGAATAAATTTCCATTCGCTCCGCGGCCTGAGGTCGAGGAAAATTCAAATTGCGCCTCGCGGTTTCTTTGAAGCAGCGATAGAATACGCGAGCTAGCTCATACACGTTCACCAACACACTCAGCAATGCCGCTTATCCGCAGTCTCATTAAGACAAAAGCCAATCCCTCACGATGGCCTCCCGTCCTTCCTTAGCATCTCACCCCCCAAAAATCATTATCCCAGCGCCGCTTATCGACAGCCTCATAAACAAACCCCATGCAAACCGCGCTAACCGTTAACACTTTGACTGCCACAGTGGTCACCGGTGACTGGCGCAAAAGATTTTACTAACAATGCAAAAAATTCGCAATGAAGCCTATTTACAATCTTGTAAATGCAATTGGTATTGGAACGGTGCTTCAATGTTTTAGCTTCTAATAATTTTGCGTTACCTTCATTTTGCACGATTTAATCATACTCTGCAGTATTTTATTGCATCGCGGTTCTAACATAGCAAAATACGCTTGGCAGTCAACGTGTTAACGCCGCCTCCGCTGACGTTTATCGCGACCTTCCCAATAATCCCAACTCGCGCAACTGCCGTCCACGGAGTCCAGGGACAGACAAAAAAGCACGTGAAAGACGTTAATTAGCATGAAATTACGCAACGCGTGAGCTTGCACAATAATCGTACATTTTGCCGATATCTCCCATTCTCTGCCTCCTTCTTGCCGCGTTCACGACACCCTTAGAAGCCTACCACCTTTCGTTCCACGATCCACATCGTGAGCACACCGACAGGCTTCCCATACAAAGGCAAGAAACGCACACGTTCCCGCGTAGAAGAGAGTACAATGCCGGCGTGCTGGGCTGGCGTTAAAGAACGGCCAAATTAGCTTTGCTAATCCCGATGTAAATGTAACATAACTTCATCCATGGCTTCGCGCCTCGAGGCAATCCTGAGAGGGCGAGGAGAAAAGCAGGAGTAGGTGGGCAGAAAGTGTGCGCGCGTGTGCGTGTCGGGGAGAGGGAAAGCGAAAGAGAGGAACGAGGAGGACGTATGCAAAGGAGCGGGAAAAAGCGTCGGAGGGAAATGGCGGCCGAGGCGGACGAGGAAGGGGAGGCAGAAGGAAGTGGACGGTATGAAAGTTATGTCGCGTAAAAATCGATTTATCCGCGTCGGATCTCGGGCATTGTTCCCGGCGCGGCGGAGTGGCGATGCTGACGGTGTAGTGACTTTAATGGTTGCGCGTCATGGTGGGAGTCGCGCTCGAGAGGAACGCGGGAGTGAATGAAACGAAGGAAGGACGGCGAGGAAAATAGAAACTGCGTGCGGCGGAGGCCCGGTGCAAAAATCGCGTGCGCGCCTACGTGGAACGCGGCGCGTTTAAGCGTTGCGTGGAGAGATGGCATGAGATATGCTGAGAAAAACCGTGGCAAGAAGGGTGAGAGTGGAAAACGCGGGGAAGAAGTGGGAGAAAAATTGTCATGCGTCTTTGTGCGTTTATGAGCGCAGAGTTGTATGCGAGATCTCAAATACAGGGTCCTGTTGAATTGTGTTATTTGGTTGCTTAGGAGGCAGTTGAGGATAAGACGTAAAGACGAAAAGGCGAAACAACAACACGACGAAAGATTAGGAAATAAGACGAAAGTGTCTTGATTGTGTTGTTATTGTTTATAAATATTATACTCTCTAGTTTCACGTATTTAAATTCCCCCATGTATGACAAAAGGAACAATGTACATCAATGTGAATCCTGCCCAATATGCCTACGTGAAACGCAGCGCATTTAAGCGTTGAGAGATGACGTGAGATATGTTGAGAAAAACCGTGGCAAGAAGGGTGAGAGTGGAAAACGCGGGGAAGAAGCGGAAGAAAAATTATCATGCGTCTTTGTGCATTTATGACCTCAGAGTTGTATGTGGGATTTTATATTAATGCTATGACTCAATTATTATATTGATGTATCATGGGTGACGAGTTTGTTGAATTGTGTTATTTGAGATTATATTTGATATTATAAGACGTAATGACGAAACGGAGTAAAGGCGAAGCGACGAAACGACGAAAGATTAGGAAATAAAACGAAAGTGTCTTGATTGTGTTGTTATTGTTTATAAATATTATACTCTCTAGTTTCACGTAATTAAATTCCTACATGTATGACAAAAGGAAAAATGTAGATCAATATGAATCCTACCCGTTGCGCCTACATGGAACGGGGCGCGTTTAAGCGTTGCGCTGCGCGATGGCATGAGATATGCTGAGAAAAACCGTGGCAAGAAGGGTGAGAGTGGAAAACGCGAGGAAGAAGCGGAAGAAAAATTATCATGCGTGTTTGTGCGTTTATGACCTCAGAGTTCTATGACAAAAGGAAACATGTAGACCAATATGAATTCTATCGCTTTTAAGCGTTGTGTTGCGAGATGGGATGAGATATACTGAGAAAAACTGGTGGTAAGAAGGGTGCGTACTGGAAAACGCGAAGAAGCGTTGTTCGAGAAGCGGAAGAAAAATGGTCGTGCGTCCTTGTGCGTTTATGTCCTCAGTGTTTTATGACAAAAGGAAAAATCCGGCGCATCCCTCCTCTGGCCGATATGAATCCTACCCATGTACGTGGAACGCGGTGCATTTAACCTTTTAGATACGACACGCCACTATAGTGGCTTTCGCGGATATCATCTTTTACGACGGCACGCCACTATAGTGGTTTTCGCGGATGTCATCCTTCACGTTAGCTGCAGCAAATATATCGTTGATCAGCCGTTCAGACTGACCACAAAACGTTTTCAATCGTGTTGTAAATCCAAAAAATCTAAAATAGCGTTACGAAATTGTATGGTATGTTCAAAAAATGATATAAGACGAAGATCAAGCTATGTGTGTGAAGATTGTGACGTGGGTCTATGTGTCGTATTATGTTTTAAAATATATAATACTCAATTATATTATGAATTATTAAAAGGAATTGTTAAAGTTAGAGTACGTGTAATATATTTTTAAGAAAAGTAATAATTTAATCATCAAATACTTCTTTCCAATGTACTCGTGTAGAGAACGGCATTGTCCGTTAAACATTGCAGTGCTGTATCGTTTAAAAAAGAAAAAAAAAATTTTTTTTAAACTTAGTTCACGTTAGACTCTGTCGTCCAGGGAAATAGCCACACGCAGAATTCAGCCGTACCTAAAAGGTTAAGCACTGCGTTGTGAGGTGGTATGAGATACGCTGAGAAAACCCATGGCAAGAAGAGTGCGCACTGGAAAACGCGAGAGAGAAGCGGAAGAAAACTTGTCATGCGTCTTTGTGCGTTTATGACCTCAGAGTTGAATGAGAAAAGGAAAATGTAGATGCGAAAAATGCAGCGCATCCCTCCTCTGGCCGATATGAACCCGTTTAAGCATTTTGAGACGGCATGAGATATGCTAAGAAAACCCCTAGCAAAAAGGGTGCGCGATGAAAAAAGCGAGAAAGCGCGCGCGTTGTTCGAGAAGCGGAAGAAAAATTGTCATGCATCTCTGTGCGTTTATGACCTCAGACGTCTGAGCAAAGAAAAATGTAACCGTGAAAAATCCGGCGCACCTCTCTTCCAGCCGGTATGAACCCTACCCGTGTACGTCTACATTTTGAGACGGCATGAGATATGCTAAGAAAACCGCGGCAAGAAGGGTGCGTACTGGAAACCGCGAATTAGCATTGTTCGAGAAGCGGAAGAAAAATGATCATGCGTCTCCGTGCGTTTATGACCTCAGACTTGTCCGACCAAACAAAAACTATAGACATGCAAAATCCGACGCACCCCTCCTCCAGCCGATATGAACCCGCGCGACGGCGTACATTGAATCCTCTGCTTGCTGAAACTTCGCACATATATCCGAGCGTAATACATACGCGAGTGCAAAGCTCGCTGATTGGTAGAGCCATCTCCTGTTCTCTAGGTGCTCACGTGCATTGCGCGCAAGTCGGTTTCAAATCTCGCACATATACAGATGTTCACACGTACTTAAACACCCGGCGCGCGCGTGTATAAGTAGGGAGTCCGGACAGTGTGTATATGTAGTTCTGCGCGCCTGTGCACGGGTTTTCTGAACGCGGGAGCATTCGACGAATGAACGGGCGGGTAAGTTCTATCCTATACGTACGTGTGAATTCTGCCGTACGTGCATGAGTGCCAGTTCATTTGTGCGAAGCCGTTCGTGTGCCACGTACGACCGCGTCTTCGTGTGGGTGCGTATATACGTTTGGGCTGTGGTCGAGGCTCGGACTGGTTTACAAGTATAATGAGTCTTGCGCGCCGCATAACATTACATCGCTGCTTGCTCGGGATTTAGATTAACTGTTTACATGAACAGCGGCGAACGGAGGAGCCGAACGATTGCCATTGCTGCCGACGCCGAATCGGGCATATAGCTTGGCGGACGTGGAACAACGATGATTCGTCGTCAGCACGCAGTACTCCACTTGAATTCGCTGATTAGTCGCGCGTTTTCTTTGACACGGATCGTCGTTTCATTAGGCCTTTTAAAGAATTCTGTAAAACGGCTGCTTTTCGACTTGTGCGAAGATTAACACCTTGCCGCACTTCGATGAGTTGGACTCGTGATGAAAATTTTGGGCCAAACGTGAATATCACGAGTCTGACTCGTGATGAAAATTTAGGACCAAACGTGATATTCACGAATCTCACTCGTGATCGAAATTTATGTATTGTATCAGAAATATAGATATGAAAAAAAATTGAAGTACTTTTCAAAATTGTCAGTCTTCAATTCATTTCAGTTCCACAAGAGCAACATCGCATGAAATTAATACTTTGACGTCCGGTGACATCACATTGGTGTAATTCGCAAAATATCGCTTGACAGCCGGTGATACCACATTCGTGTCATTTTGTTACAATTGAAAAATAAGAGATGAACCTAATCTGTGCTGTCTTTAAGGCCAAAAACCCATAAAAAAACACCTTTTGTGCCTTTTGTTTTTGTAATAACATAATTAGTTTTTTTATTATACTTAGAAATTATATTGCATCTGATTTCTAAAAAACGTCTATGAAAATTAAAAATTTCATGGCAATTTCGCCGGCGCCAAACATAAAAATTTAGCTGAAATACGCGGATGTCAAAGTGTTAATAAGCAGACACTACTTTAAAGGCAATCGTCAGATATAATTTGTTTCAATACATCTCAGCCGCTTTGGTTCCTTTCGTGAACATTTCTGCGCATTGTTTGGGCCCAAATTCTTCCGACTTAAATGGTACGGCAAGGGGTTAAGCCCTTGTACTTTGACGAGTCTGACTCGTGATGAGAATTTCGGGCCAAACGTCAATATCACGAGACTGACTCGTGATGAAAATTTACATATTATATCAGAAATATAGATACGTAAAAAAATTAAATTATTATGTATATATATATTATATTATATGATACTATATATATGATACTATATATATGATACTATATATAAACGTGAATATCATGAGCCTGTTTCGTGATTAAAATTTATATATTGTGTCAGAAGTATATTCATAAAAAAATTAATTAAACTATTTTTTAAAAGTTTTTCGTCTAAATTAATTTAAATTCCACAAAAGCATCATCCGATGAAGTTAATAAGCGCACGGCTAGTTCAGAGTCAGTCACAGAATATAATTTGTTTCAAGTTCCCACAATATGTCAGCCGCTTTGGCTTATTTGGCGAACATTTTTTTATATCGCTTGAGCCCGAATTCTTCCGAGTTAAATGGTACGGCAAAGGGTTAAGGCGCCAACGATGTATGCCATTAAAAATTCTGCTTTGATGTACATAGAGCAAATGTGTTAATAGAGAAATGCTTATTCAAACCATATGGTAAATGCAGAGTTGCAACGTAAACGACAGTGAATCGTTTGAATCGTTGAAATACACTAGCGAGCGTATGAAAAGAAAATGTACGTATAATTAGTAGGGGTAAATGGGGTGAATGGATTGACGGGATTTTTTTTACTTTTCCTTTCAAGCGGGCAAGCGATTTTTTTTTCACGGGAATCGTACGGCAACCAACGGCATAGAAGAATAACCATCCCCGGCGCGCATTGACCGGGGTCGATCCACGTAAATCAAGCTTCCTTTTATGCCATCAATATGCCCACTGAGGTCCACTGAAGCGCGGTATTTTTTTATCGAGGGAAATATCGCTGATTTTTCTTCTGTATGTGGATTTTATCGTCCCGATAAGGGCTATCGAGTCCTTTCGCGTAACGCTCCCTTTGATGTGTCTGCTTATACGGTGTGCGAATTTTTTTTATTCCGCCCCCTCGACCATATCCCAGTGCCCGACCTTTTGTAATCCGTTTGCCGCAAGTTTTGCATAACAATCAAATTGAACACGTAATTAGTGTAGAGCAACATGCCGAGGCTTTCATTACGGGATGACTTTTTGCGTTGCGCAAAGAAATTTTCGTTTTCGATTAAGTCGCGTTTGTAGAAACGGACAGCCGATGTATGAAACGCGTGCGAATATGAAAAAATGAATGTATATACAAGTAAAGAGTACGTTTCAGTGTTTACGTTCTAGGTCTTACCACTGGAATTTGGTCATAGAATATTTTCCCATTTTTATCAAAATGTTTGTATTGGCATGTGTGTTCATACTCAACAACAAAAAATACTTTCCAACATTCTTATGCTTAAGTATTACCACTAATCTTGACGACGGCATACTTTTTGAATTTTAGACCTGGTAATAATTACTTTAACATAGATCACGTGGAATTGCATAATATACACTATGTTTGTATTCTTTTCGGGTAAGAACACATTGACCTGAATAATTTTGTGTGAAAGCCACACACCGTCCCTTTTTCTTTTGTAATGCCGATTTTTTGTTTATATTGGTACTATAGACGTATCTTAATTTTGGCTCTTGTAATTTGTCATAAATAATTAATTAACACGTACAAATATTATTAATATGTACGATTATGTATATACATTCGTGGCGGGAAGGTACATGTGTGCATATATGTATGAATCCTACGTAGGTATTATCAATATTCGTACATATCAATTAATGATGTTTGAGAATTTCAAGTGTCGAATTTAATACATATATAGGAATATATGAGTACATACATATATATAAAGTATTAAATTCGGCACTTGATTATATATATATCATGATTATATGTATATGTATATATATATACATATATATATATAAAATCACGTGCCGAACTTAATCAATACAGGCCTATATATATATGTATTAAATTCTATATACATATACATATATATTCATGTATTCGGCACTTGATTATATATATATCATGATTATATATACACATATATAATCACGTGCCGAATTTGATACATACATGCGTATATACATATATATTCAATTCGGTACTTGGTGACATATATACATATATATATGCACACATACACGATATTTTATTATTTTTGGTCGAAAATGGTTGCACACTCACCCAAACACACATATATAGGTGGGTAAGTGTATGTATATCTGCATATATATATATATATATATATATATATATGAATTTATATATATGTCACACATCAATAATGGGCTTTAATAAAATGCCGTGGCGAATGTCGTTGCATCAGTACCGGGAATAGAGTAGACGCAGGCACCTTGCAGCCTAGTAACACAAGGGTGGCCCACCCTCTGGGCACGCGTGCCACCCCACGCGTGCCATTTCTGGTTCACTGACAGAGAAGAGACGGCGCGAGGGTGGAGAGGACGGAAACGAGACGCAAAGACAGAAAGAAACGAATAAAAGTCGATAGACAGAGAGAGAAAAAGTGGAAAGTGGCTTTAGCGAAAGGGCGGGTCGAAAAAGGGTGCCGCAACGATCCTCTGCAGAACTTCGATATGTATACGACGGACTTTGCACGTGGACATTCTCAGCTTACCGAGACAAATCCGCGATCCTGCATGCATAAAGTATCGGGCCCCGTTTGAGATTTATGAAAATCATGCGACGCGCTCTCGCATAGGAGTGCGCTGCAAGTGTTATTTCGTCTTGCCGAGCCAAGTGCTGACCCTTGTGATTTTTGCTTTTGAACGGCACGACGATTTATTACGGCGCGGCCGGGACGTTTCTAAGGATCGCGGGGACGCTTATTTAGATTCGATTTCGAATACTAATGGCTTCGGCGAGTCGCGCAGGCAGTGCAGGAGACATTTCTGATGTTGCCACGTAGAAGCATATAACGGATTTAACTGAGGATTTTGTACAAATATAGCGAGGGATGGGCGGATATCGTGTGTGTAAAAATATTGATATTACGGAAACTACTTTGTATACATCCACATTAATAACAACTTGTACAAGTACTTGTTTCTATCTACTTACCAACCAAACGTACCATTATTTCCATTAGCGACTCACACATATTATCTCTAATCCATATATATCCTTATATATATATCATTATATATAAGGATGTGTATGGATTACAGATATATATAATGATATATATTATTATATATAATCCATATACATAATCTTCCATTACCCACCAGCGCACCGTCAACACAATTCCAAAAAGGAACTTCGTAGGTTCCGCAATAAACTTAAAATGGCTAAATTGAAATCCTCGTCTCCATAAATATTGATATTACGGAAACCACTTTCTATATATCCACAGTTATTAATAACAACGGCACAAGTGTACCTACCACGTAAAGAAATAAAAAAATGTCTGTTCAAGCAGCTATTCCACAAGTAATTTGTTTTATCTACTTACCAAACAAACGTACCATTATTTCCATTAGCAACTCACACATATTAACTGTAATCCATATATATCCTTATATATAAGAATATATATGGATTACAGATGTATATAATGATATATTGCTATATAATATAATTACATATATCATTATATATAATATAATCCATATATATAATATTCCATTACCCATCAGCGCACTGTCAACGTAATTCCGGAAAGAAACTTCATAGGTTCCGCAATAAACTGAACATGGCTAAATTGAAAACCTCGGCCCCATAAAACAACGACCACCTCGCCAATATGCGCGAATATCGGGTGTCTAAAAATATTGATATTACGGAAACCACTTTGTGTCCACAGTGTTTAATAACAACGAAAAAAGTGTACCTCTTACGTAAAGAAATAAAAAAATGTTTATTCAAATAGTAATTTGTTTCTATCTACTTACCAAGCAAACGTACCATTATTTCCAGTAGCGATTCATACATATTATCTGTAATCCATATATATCCTTATATGTAAGGGTATATATGGATTACAGATATATATATATAATTATATATTGATATATAATATAATGATATATATCACTGTATATAATCCATATACATAATCTTCCATTACCCACTAGCGCACCGTCAACATAATTCCGAAAAGGAACTTCATAGGTTCCGCAATAAACTTGACATGATTAAATTGAAAACCTCGTCCCCATAAAACGTCGACCATCTCGCCAATATGCGTGAATATCGTGTGTGTAAAAATATTGATATTACGGAAACCACTTTGTATACATCCACAGTATTTAATAACAACGAAAAAAGTGTATCTCTCACGTAAAGAAATAAAAAAATGTTTATTCAAGTAACTATTCCACAGGTAACTTGTTTCTATGTACTTACCAACCAAACGTACCGTTATTTCCATTAGCGACTCATACGTATATACAAGGATATATGGATTACAGATATATACAATGATATATTGATATATAATATAATGATATATATAATTATACATAATCCATATATATAATCCATATATATAATCTTCCATTACCCACCAGCGCACCGTCAACACAATTCCGAAAAGGAACTTCATAGGTTCCGCAATAAACTTAACATGGCTAAATTGAAAACCTCGTCCCCATAAAACGCCGAGCACCTCGCCAATCCGGCGTTCTTTCGTCGAAGAAATACGTACTTCCTGGGCGTAAATTGTCGCCCGTGGTCGACCGTAGACGCGGGTGATTACCATAAGGCGAAAGAGCTTAAAAGCGGCGCGAGAGTTACGCACTTGAGCGACACGTTTTTAAAGAGCGATTATTGCGCGATAAGTTTGTTTGGCGTACTTTATCGCCGGGAGGCAAAGCGAGAACGAGGAGGAAGGACTGAGAGCGGGACCGAGCGAGCTTCCCTGGCATATTTCATCCGTCTCGGGTCCGCTTTGAATCCCCATATACTCACTCACCCTAATATTGAAACAGGAGTCGGATCTTAGCTTTCGCCCCCAGGGGGAAAGCGTGGACGCGTTTATATTCGCACTCGCTCTCAGGAGACCCCACACTTTCGACGTATGCGTATCTCTTTCTCACCTCTTTCGCTCTCCTCCGCCACCCGCGTGTCTACCCGTGACGATTCAGTGTAAAACGGGTTTCCAAGGGGGGTACCCAATATCAATTCGGGTGCGCTTATCAAAATAACGGTTACATCTTCATAAATATTTGACCCGCCGTTTTTATTGGGGTCCCGCGACAGCCGTGAAATCAGTATGCAAATGAGCGTGTCATGATTATGGGAGGCGGGGGGACGAGTGACGTGGGGTATCGAGATTTTTGACAAGTGAGGGGGTTAAGTGAAATATCGACGAAACGAGGTTGCGGGATAAAATATGCCACGGGTAACGTTAGTAATGTTGAGGATTTGGGTGTGGAAGAAGTTATTGCAGTTTTTAATATTTTGCCTTTGCTTCTTATGGGGTATCGAGATTTTTTACAATTTAGGGGGTTAAGTGAAATATCGATGAAACGAGGTTGTGAGATAAAATATGCCATGGGTAACGTTAGTGATGTTGAGGATTTGGGTGTGGAAGAAGTTATTGCAGTTTTTAATATTTTGCCTTTGCTTCTTATGGGGTATCGAGATTTCTGACAATTTAGGGGGTAAAGGGAAATATCGATAAAACGAGGTTGTGGGATAAAATATGCCATGGGTAAGGTTAGTGATGTTGAGGATTTGGGTGTGGAAGAAGTTATTGCAGTTTTTAATATTTTGCCTTTGCTTCCTATGGGGTATCGAGATTTTTGACAAGTGAGGGGGTTAAGTGAAATATCGATGAAACGAGGTTGCGGGATAAAATATGCCATGGGTAAGGTTAGTGATGTTGAGGATTTGGGAGTGGAAGAAGAAGTTATTGCAGTTTTTAGGAATTTGCATTTGCTTCCTATTGGGTATCGAGATTTTTGACAATTTCGGGGGTTAAGGGAAATATCGATGAAACGAAGTTGTGGGATAAAATATTTTGGTGTGGAAGAAGAAGTTATTGCAGTTTTTAATATTTTGCATTTGCTTCCTATGGGGTATCGAGATTTTTGACAATTTAGGGGGTTAAGTGAAATATCGATGAAACGAGGTTGTGGGATAAAATATGCCATGGGTAACATTAGTGATATTGAGGATTTGAGTGAAAGAAGAAGTTATTGCAGTTTTTCATATTTTGCCTTTGCTTCCTATGGGGTATCGAGATTTTTGGCAATTGGGGCGTTAAGGGAAATATCGGTGAAATGAGATTGTGGAATAAAATATGAGATGTGTAACGTTAGTGATGTTGAGGATTTGGGTGTGAAAGAAGAAGTTATTGCAGTTTTTAATACTTTGTCTTTGCTTCCTATGGGGTATCGAGATTTTTAACAGTTTAGGGGGTTAAGTGAAATATCGGTGAAACGAGGTTGTGGGATAAAATATGCCAATGGATAAAACATGCCAAGTGATATTGAGGATTTGGGTGTGAAAGAAGTTATTGCAGTTTTTAATATTTTGCCGTTGCTTTCTATGGGGTATCGAGATTTTTGATAATTTAGGGGGTTAAGGGAAATATCGATGAAACGCGGTTGTGTGATAAAATATGCCATGGGTAACGTTAGTAATATTGAGGATTTAGGTGTGAAAGAAGAAGTTTAGCAGTTTTTAATATTTTACCTTTGCTTGCGTTGGGTATCGAGATTTTTGACAATTGGGGGGGGGGGGGGGGGGGGGGTTAAGTGAAATATCGATGAAACGAGGTTGTGGGATAAAATATGCCATGGGTAACGTTAGTGATATTGAGGATTTGGGTGTGGAAGAAGAAGTTATTGCAGTTTTTAATATTTTGCATTTGCTTCCTATGGGGTATCGAGATTTTTGACAATTGGGGGGGTTAAGTGAAATATTGATGAAACGAGGCTGTGGAATAAAATATGCCATGGGTAACGTTAGTGATATTGAGGATTTGGGTGTGGAAGAAGAAGTTATTGTAGTTTTTAATATTTTGCCTTTGCTTCCTATGGGGATCAAAAGACAGCCAATTTCTGTCATTCGTGCCTAGATCATATTCATATTCCTTATTTATAATAGAAGACTTCTTAATTCACAGAAATTTGCACCATTGTCTGTGTTAGATTACAGTATAGGAATAGGTGGCATTGATTTTTCTAATACACTGTTTTTTTTATGTGACAGCACTGAGAGAAAGTAATAAAATAGCAACAAAAAGTAGATATATATTTAATTACAGCATTATCAGTTGCAAATGCCTTCGTAGTTTATAAAACTGCTTCCAAACAAAATACTAAAATGACCAGTTTCAGAGAATTTTTAGTTCTGGAATTAACGGTTACATTATTGCATTCGACATATATACAAACAAATAAAAATATCCTTCCTCTTCAAGTAAGTAAGATCATCCCATTTTATTCTGTCACTCGTGAAATCGACGATTTTCCGCTAAAAGGAACGAATTACTTCAACTAGAATCTTTATTATGCTTTATTGGTGAATGATTGTAGACTTTACAATTGCCACTGGTTAGTACTGCGGGCAAAGAAATTGACTGCTGACAGGCTGAAAGACTATTTCCCGAAGCACAAATAATTCCACTTGTAATTCCTCGACAGTCCTTACTATTTTTCTACCAGCATGTTTGTTGCAACCGGGGAACGATAAAACTGTCAATGCCAGAAACAGATGCGGCGGTACATGCGATACCCACACCCGACCGGTACCTACGAACTGATGAATTTTGCTGGAAAAAATGAGTGAGAAAGCAGTTTATATTAAAAACGCAGAAGGCTGGCGATTACATACTTCGAAATGTAGATACACGTTTTATTCGTGATGTACTTTGACGTGTGCTGAGCTATTACCGTCATCTTCAGAGGAAAAAGAAAAACATATTTATAAATCTGGGGTGTTTTCTTCTGAATGACCCTTACTTTTCTTTTATCTGACTTAAACATCTCAAATCTGCAAAACCGTTACAAACTATTGTTGTAAAGTTGCCTTAGTATTCTATCCTACCATTTTGCGTGACTTACTAGACCTCGTTCGTCGTTACACTGTGCAAGCCATCTTCCCACTTTCAATTGAAACCTCAAACATCTTGTGACCGTAAGACCACCGCATACTACCACTACAAACTTAACACTAAACATACCAAGCGGGGTCAAATGAACCCTTTCAAAATTTACGTTAACATTAGAACTACCACACCAGTAATTTTGCCTGGCTTTACAATTTTATTTAAAAATTTATATTTCGTGTTAAATTTTTTCTCCGAAATGATGTAATGACTTTTGCGGTGATAACTGAAGAAATAGTAAAATGTATTTTTCAAATGTTTTACCACCAATACCAGTCATTTTGACTGGTATTTATTAAGAAAGGCGAAATTAGTTGGAATATGAGCGCCACGGTAGGGTTGGTGTTGGAGATGGAAGGTAATGAAGATTGAAATGAGATTCGAATGGATTAGTCCAGTGGTGCGATGGCTGTTGTTTGATAAGATGTGTAAAATAGCAGTGGGATATGTTTAAAATCTCTCGCGTTAATCACATACTTGCCGCTTGACCACAGAAAAAAGCGCCACAGTTCAACATTTCTGAATGCTTACAATATCGTGACTCCACTTTGAACGGTTCACTTTTCTACGAGCGCTTCTCAGCATCGAAAGTGCAACCGGGGGTCATTACATCATTTCGGAAAAAGAATGTAACATGAAGTAGAAATTTTTAAATCAATTTGTAAAATCAGTCCAAATTACAGGTATGGTAGTTCTAGTTTTAAAATCTCTCGTGTTAATCACATACTTGCCGCTTGACAGCAGAAAAAAGCGCCATAGTTCAATATTTCTCAATGTTTACAATGTCGAGACATCACATTGAACGCCGCACTTTTGTACGACCGCGTCTCGGCATCAAAAGTGCGAACGGGGGTCATTACATCATTTCGGAAAAAGAATGTAACATGTAGGTAGAAATTTTAAATATAAAATTGTAAAACCAGTCAAAATAACCGGTGTGCTACTTCTAGTGTTAAAATCTCTTGTATTAATTACAAATTTGCCGCTTGACCGTAGGAAAAAACGGTACAGTTCAACATTTCTCAATGTTTACAATATGGTGACTCCACTTTGAACTGCGCACTTTTCTCCGAGCGCGTCTCGGCATCGAAAGTGCAACCGGGGGTCATTACATCGTTTCGGAAAAAGAATGTAACATGAAGTAAACATTTTTAAATAAAATTGTAAAACCAGTCAAAATTACCGGTTTGGTACTTCTAGTATTAAAATCTCTCGCGTTAAACACACAATTGCCGCTTGACCGCAGAAAAAAGCGCCACAGTTCAACATTTCTCAATGTTTACAATATCGTGACTCCACTTTAAACGCCGCACTTTTCCCCGTGCGCGTCTCGGCATCGAAAGTGTAACCGGAGGTCATTACATTATTTCGGAAAAAGAATGTAACGTGAAGTAGACATTTTTAAGTGGTAGTTCTATTGTCAAACCCCCTCGCGTTAATCACAAATTTGCCGCTTGGCCGTAGAAAAAACGGTACTGTTCAACATTTCTCAATGTTTACAATATCATGACCACTAGTGTTAAAATCTCTCGCGTTAATCACAAATTTGCCGCTTGACCGTAGAAAAAAAAACGGTACAGTTCACCATTTCTCAATGTTTACAATATCGTGACTCCACTTTGAACTGCGCACTTTTCTTCGCCCGCGTCTCGGCATCGAAAGTGCACCCGTGGGTGATTAGAAGCGCGGGAAAGGCGGTTCTCCGTACAATCAACAGCCAGCCGACCAATCAGCCCTCCTCCCGCGCCTCATCCGTTCGTGCTCACACGTCGTGACCCCGCGTCCAATACGACACTTTTCCTCGCATCTCGCGGCGTGCAGTCAACGACACCGTCCGGAGAAACGTATTCCCGCTGCACTCGACTTTTTGCCGTTAGCGAAGGAAGGCAAGGCGCATCGAGCGTGGGTGCCGGCTGTCGTCGGTGGGTATTGGTGCGCGCGGGTGTGTAAACATTTCAAATTAGTATTCAGATGCGCAGCTGTTGACTGCTCGACGGCCGCTCGCTTTCGAGGGCTTCCGAGGCTTCGTTTAATTGTAAGGAGGCAGATGCCCTCCTCCTCCGCCTTCTACTGCGCACCTCTACCCACCCCCGGCGACCACCCTCGTCTGCGCCCTGGCCCTACGGGCGATCCGCACGTATGGTTTCTTCAGTATCTGACACTATATCCATTGTACGCACCCGTACGAGAGCTCTTGTCCTCTTGTTCGATTACTTACGCGCGACGACGCGTCGGTGTGCTGCCTTTCGCACGTTCGACGTGCGGATGCGGAGTCTGTGTCTGATATCGATGGCTGCGTTACTTAACGTCGCGGGCACATTTTCTACGTAATCAAGCGATGGGCGGTGCGCCGGTATAAATATTAAATAGTTGATGTTTGGCGACAATGATAATGTAATCACGGTCGCATGCGCTGCCTGCGTAAGTTCTGCACGTCAAACGGCGTGGTACAACCGCACGTAGGCTCGCGTGTGCAGGTATAAAACGCGCGTTAACGCGTGTACGCCGAGATGTGTGCGTCAGCTCGACGCGCGAATTCTCGTCGTAGACGAACCGTTTCGCACCCCACTCGAGTCGTATTACATTCTCGTTTCGCGAGAATCCACATCGGTTTATTGGTCGGGGCAATTGACCGGGCGACCGAGCGGGACAAGGAGAACGTGGGAGGGAGAGAGACGGGAGGCGAACGCTGGAAAATTGAGATATTTCGAACGATCGGGTCTTTTGCCGGCTAACGGGGTGAGGGCTTTTATGTCCGCGTGCGTTGTGGGTGGTTTCTTTGGGCGCGTTCAATGTCTGTTGCGTCAGTAGATGTTTTGCTTTGTTCGAAGTGTAGCTACGTATCAAAATGCATGGCGTCGAGTCAGTTACAATAGCGTGGAATTTACGATGCAGAAGAATTATGTGTATTAAATTCATATAAACCGTGATTTACCACATTCAATTCTGCGTCGACCAAATATGGAAGTAAAAAATTAGATTTTTTCACAGAATTAACCCTATTCTTTTATCAACATCGGTTAAAATCCTAATATCACGTCAACTATTCTTTTATATCTTATACATTCATGGCGTCGGGTCTGTTAGATACAATAGCGTAGAATTTGCGTCGCGGACGAATTATGTGTATTAAATTAATGTGAACCGTGATTTACAACATTCAGTTCTCTGTCGACCAAACATAGAATTAAAAAACTAGATTTTCTCACAGAGCATTAACCCTATTCTTTTATATCTTATATATTCATGGCGTCGGTTCTGTTAGTTACAATAGTGTGGAATTTACGATGCAGAAGAATTATGTGTATTAAATTGATATAAACCATGATTTCAATTCTGCGTCGACCAAACATGGAAGTAAAAAACTAGATTTTTTTTTACAGAGCATTAACCCTATTCTTTTATATCTTATATATTCATGGCGTCGAGTCTGTCAGTTACAATAGCGTGGAATTTACGATGCAGAAGAATTACGTATATTAAATTGATATAAACCGTGATTTACCACATTCGATTCTGCGTCGGTCAAACATAGAATTAAAAAACTAGATTTTTTCACAGAGCATTAACCCTATTCTTTTATATCTTATATCTTTATGGCGTCGAGTCAGTTACAATAGCGTGGAATTTGCGTCGCTGACGAATTATGTGTATTGAATTGATATAAACCGTGAATTACCACATTCAATTCTGCGTCGACCAAAGATGGAAGTAAAAAACTAGATTTTTTTACAGAACATTAACCCTATTCTTTTATATCTTATATCTTTATGGCGTCGAGTCAATTACAATAGCGTGGAATTTGCGTCGCTGACGAATTATGTGTATTGAATTGATATAAACCGTGAATTACCACATTCAATTCTGCGTCGGCTAAATATGGAAGTAAAATACTAGATTTTTTCACCGAGCGGTAACCCTATTCTTTTATATCTTATATCTTTATGGCATCGAATCAGTTACAATAGCGTGGAATTTACGATGCAGAAGAATTATGTATATTAAATTGAAGTAAACCGTGATATCAATTCTGCGTCGACCAAACATGGAAGTAAAATACTAGATTTTTTTACAGAGGATTAACGCTATTCTTTTAATAGGTACACAACTTTGCTCCCGCCGTTTTTTCCCTTCCGTCCAATGCAAAAAACGGCGGGAGCAAAGTTGTACACCTAATATATCTTATATATTCATGGCGTCGGGTTTCTTAGTTACAATAGTGTGGAATTTACGACGCAGACGAATTATGTCTATTAAATTGCTACTAACCGTGATTTACCACATTCAATTCTGCGTCGACCAAGCATGGAAGTGAAATACTACATTTTTGCACAGAATTAACCCTATTCTTTTATCAATATCAATTAAAACCCTACTATCCCGTCAACCACATACAACAATCAAAACAAAACAATTACTCCAAGCCCTCCGTCTGTTAAAACAACTGCCACGTAACTCTTTTCCCCATCCTTTCTCCCTGATCACTTAAATCGCACAAACACGTCACCAACCCGAAATAATTAAAACTAATAATGACTTCACGAGACGTTAAATCACACGCTGCGTAACTACGTAAACTCCATGCCCCTTTCTAATCGCTTACATTTCCACTGCAACACGTCCTAACTCCTCTGCTGCACTCGACAAAAATTAGTAACTTTCAGTCGACAAACGAGTTTTCCCGTATCAGCGCGGAACCCTCCGAATTTTCGTTTATCCCCTGCGCAACTCAGTCTTGCGCCTCCGATCACTTTTACCGACTTGTCTGCGATCCGGCAGTGCGATTAAAAGTTTTTTAATGCCTCTCGCATAACGAGCGTGCCTGTTGCGGTGCGAAAAAAGGCGAGTGCCCGCAGGAGAGACGGAGATGAGAGATGGAGACGGCGAACGAGTGTCGAGAGAGGAACGGGCACGTAGGATAAGAGGAGAATAATACGAGACGGCTACGCTGATCACGGCGGACGCGCGTGACTAATAGAGAGGCTGTCGTGTCCTCTCGTCGCTCCTAGTGACAAGCTGGTATTAGGGCCGGCCGGATATTTTGACGAGAACATTATACGAATCGACCGGAACCTGATGAAGAAGACAGGCCACTAGTTAGAATATTAAATCTTGACAAAAATCGCACGATTGGTCAGGACGATTGGCTGCTCATAACCGGTGGTTAGATACGTTTTCTGATGTGGAGACTGACGGATGTGCGCCCGAAAACTAGAACGGCTTGTAGGAACGCATGTATGGGGATTGAGGTATGGGGATGCACGTAACGATCTACAATTATGAAAGAGGTGATGCGCGCGGAACGTTTGAGGAATAACGTTTGATTGCAGGGGAAGCTGAAGTGGTGGAAAGAGCGGGATCGAAGCAGTAACTAGGTGATATGGGAATATTTTGTGATAGATGCGCTTTGTGAATTATGGTGGTGTGTTTTGGGTGTGTGTCGGTGTGGTGCCAATCTATGAAAGTGGAAGGAATTGCAGAATCCCTGTAGTCAATTCTGTGTACCTCAAAATGCATAAAGAAAGCATAGATAGTAGTGTTCAGATGCGCAATTCTTTATAAGTAGTTTAGTGTTCATAGCTTATATTATATTATAAGCTTCTTAGTATTCAAATGCTTCTTTATAACGCAATTCCTGCATGCGATAAAAATGTTGCGACGAGTTCTTTTATATAACGCGATTCTCTTACAACGTGCTATATAATAAAATGCGGGAATTCATCGTTTACTTTAGGCAAGCAAATTATTGTTATTTCTATCGCTATCAAATTTCTGCGGTTCTGCAATTGTTTCATTTTTAATAGGTAAAGTAATGGAAATAAAGTTGACAGGGCAATAATCATTCTAAACAAAATAAATCTATTCACATTATTCGTGCTATACGGGGAAAACTCTTGTATAGCATTATTACTGATAACGCGATTCCATACAACGCGTTATATGGGGAAAATTTTTGTACAGCACCATTACTTGTAACGCGATTCCATAAAACGTGTTACACAGGGAAAAATCTTGTATAGCACCATTACTTCTAACGCGATTCCATACAACGTGTTATACGGGGAAAATTCTTGTATAGCATTATTACTGATAACGAGATTCCATACAACGTCTTATACAGAAAAAAATTTTGTATAGCACCATTACTTATAACGCGATTCCATACAACGTGTTATACGGGGAAAATTCTTGTATAGCACCATTACTTATAACGCGATTCCATACAACGTGTTATACGGGGAAAATTTTTGTATAGCACCATTACTTATAACGCGATTCCATAAAACGTGTTACACAGGGAAAAATCTTGTATAGCACCATTACTTATGACGTGATTACATACAACGTGTTATATGGGAATAATTCTTGAATAGCTCCATTACTTACCACGCGATTCCATACAACGTGTTATATGGGGAAAACTCTTGTATAGCACCATTAGTTATAACGCGATTCCATACAACCTGTTTTACAGGGAAAATTCTTGTATAGCACCATTACTTATAATGCGATTCCATACAACCTATTATACAGGGAAAATTCTTGTATAGCATCATTACTTATAATGCGATTTCACACAACATGTTATACGGGGAAAATTCTTGTATAGCGCCATTAGTTATAACACGATTTCATACCACGTGTTATACGGGGGAAATTCTTTTATAGCACCATTATTTATGACGGGATTCCAATCAACGTGTTATACAGGAAAAATTCTTCTATAGCACCATTACTTATAACGCGATTGCATACAATGTGTTATACGGGGAAAATTCTTCTATAGCACCATTTCTTATGACGCGAGTCCATACAACGTGTTATACAGGAAAAATTATGTTATAGCACCATTACTTATGACCCGATTTCATACAACGTATTATACGGGGAAAATTCTTGTATTGCACCATTGGTTATAAGCGATTCCATACAACGTTTTATATGGGGAAAATTCTTGTATAGTACCATTACTCATAACATGTTAACTGGGAAAATTGTTGTATAGCACCATTAGTTATAACGCGATTTTATATAACGTGTTATACGGCCAAAATTCTTCTATAGCACCATTAGTTACAATGCGATTCCATACAACGTGTTGTACGGGGAAAAGTCTTGTATAGCAACATTAGTTATAAGGCGATGCCATACAACGTGTTATGCGGGCAAAATTTTTGTATAGCACCATTAGTTATAACACGATTTCATACCACGTGTTATACTGGGAAAATTCTTGTATAGCACCATTATTTTCAATGTGTTATAGGGGAAAACTCTTGTATAGCACCATTACTTACAATCTGTTATACGGAGAAAATTCTTGTATAGCACCATTGCTTATGACGCGATTCCATACAACGTGTTATATAGGAAAAATTCTTGAATAGCACCATTACTTACGACGCGATTCCATACAATGTGCTATACGGGGAAAATGCTCGTATAGTACCATTACTTATACACGATTCCATACAACATGGTATACGGGGGTATTCTGTGGTCGAAATGCAGGTAGTCTTTAAAGATCTGCCTTTACACCGAACGCGAACGTAAAACTCATCCGGTTAAACATCGCAGAGCCGCGTTTACTCCCTAAACACTAACACCGACCTTACCTCATTATTGCAAACGCGAGCGTCGAACGTTCCATTCTTCGTGCTTACATTTTCGTTCAATTCTCGTTTCTCGAATGCCCCGCGCACATACGGCGCATCGGCGGATGTACGTAATTTGTATGTACGTAACGTGCCCGGGACGTAATTGTACATCGTAATTTGCGTGTCATGTAGAGTGCGGTATTTGCGAAATGGTATTTAATTAACGCTTCGAGCTAACGAGCCACCATTAAACGACGAATGCAACCCTGTGTGACATACATATCGGGGGTATTAAAAATTTTTCATCCGTGAAACATCAAATTGTAATACCTTAGTCTAACCAGAAAAAAAAATAAAAATTTCAATGCAATGATTTTTTCGAAGCTGTGATTCTTAGTAATCAATTGCGTTGAAATGATTAAGTGTCTAAGATAACAAAATGTTAGTATCTACTTGCACTTACAAGGTAGAGATTTCATAAATTGACTTTATTAAAAAGTATCAACCAAGTTTATTCTATAAAATTGAATTGAAAATAGTTTCGGAGTCTACATCAATGTCCCTCAAATCCTGATAGGTATATCAACGTATATTCTGACATTCGCGTAATTTGGCAGAAGGAAAAAATTCTTAACGTGAAGAAAGCTACAATAAAAATATCAGATTCGATAGAACAAAAATAACTTACCGGTATTATGTCTACCGATGTTCAAATTTTGATACTACAAATATTAACTTAAATAAAGGTCCATAATTGCGATAACTGGCAAGTATATTCATATCACGTACTGCGATTCATGTACTTTGCAAAACGAAAGCACTTATAATGTAAAAATGTTACAAAGAAAATGTCGATTGCATAGAGCATAAATAAGTTGACGCCGTTACATCAATCGACACACAAGCCTCAACACGCAAAGTATTAAGTTAACACGTTGACTGCCACGCGTACTTTGCTGTATTAGAACGGCGATGCTATGAAATACTACAGCGTTCGACTGAATTATGCAAAATGTAAATAATGTGCAGGTATTGGAGATCAAAGGATCGCATCGCTGTTCTAATAACAACTGCATTTATAAAATAATAATTGCTACCCATTGCGAATATTTTGGATCTTCAGTCAAATCTTTTGCGTGGGTCACCGGTGACCATCATGGCAGTCAAAGTGTTAAATACGGGTGTTAAGTTAAATAAAATTCGTAAAGCTTCTAGGCGCATTAACGTCACATACTGGCATTTGCATAATTTGCAAAACAGAAGAATTTATCACATGAAGAAACCTACTACGAAAGTGTCGAATTGCATAAAATGAAAATAAGTCAGCGCCGTAATGTCGATCGACACGGAATCGTCGGCTGAGTCAAATGACCCATAATTCGGGAATTTAAATCGGTAGTGGGCCACGTGAAAACGTGCAAAAAAAGTTTCCGATAGGGTAGATATATGACGCACGGTTGGCTGACACTCAACAGACGCATAGTTCCCTATAGTAAATATAGCAGTTTCGGACGGCCGGAGTGAAATGAGGGAGCGGAGAGTGCGGACATTAATCTGCCGGGAATGCCGTGTTATGACGTTCGATAAACAATGTAAAACCGTGATGAATCGAGCGTGCACGCACTGCGGGCAGCCGGAGCCTTAAATAAACCCGTCGTTATTAACTTAATAAACTTCCCAAGAACAACAAATAGCAGCGGCCGAACGCCGTAGGAACTTCATTTTGTGCGCGATTACTCGGCCGCCGCATAATCGAAGCTATATTTACTCACGCCATCTATCATGAACCCCGGCTTACACGGAACTATAAACTGTATGGCGGAGAAAATAGAGTGTTTAGGTGGAAGAGAAGCTGTTGAAGAATCGGAATGTACAGTTGTTGGAAGACATATAAGATATTTGGAGACGGAGAGAACCTGATAGGGTGAAGTAGTGATTGACCGCTTAAGAATAATGATTGAATGAAAGGCGTATGATTTAAACGTGTGATGTTGCATTCTTTATTTTTTAGCATGGTAGGACAAATGATGGAAGAATATGTTCAGGCTGCAACGAAACAAAAACAACATTTTATTTATTAATAACAGAACGATACATTTAATATTGCCAATTAATAGTGATTGACCGCAGAAATCACAGTCATTGACCGTGTTATTTACAGTTATTGACCACCTTGTAAACTTGTGAGAAATGAGAAATATTTAAGCGGTTAGTTTAACTGTATTACTTTTAAATCTTAATATGTTATGTTTTAACTGCCTTAGAACGAGCCTTTTGCAGAAATGGCGCCTTAGTAATGGCTTCATGAATATGATTGTTGCGCCAAATGCGCACTTCTTCCTTCCATGCTGCTTTAATCGGTCTAAATGCCGATACGTCAGCAGGTTGGAGAATTTTAGTTGCATTTGGATACAAAGCAATTAAAGTTATTTGCAATTCCGAACATTCAATATTCCGAATTTTGATATTCGAAACAATGAAAATATACCTACATAGCAATTTTCAGATATTCTTTCATGAACGCAGAACGTCAATCACTATATACCGGTCAATCACTGCCTACTACTACGACTTGTCATTGATGGATAGGAGATACAGAACTAATTTTGTGTTGTCGATATATCAAATTTAGCAAAATTACTATCTATGAACTTGAACACGTTGATTGCCACGATGGTCACCGGTGATCGGCGCAAAAGATTTTACTAAAATGCAAAAAACTCACAATGAAGCCTATTTGCAATCTTGTAAAAACAATTGACACTGGAAGGGTGCTTCAATACTTTGTGCGTTACCTTTATATCGATTTAATTATACTCTGCATTGCAAACATAGCAAAATACGCTTGGCAGTCAACGTGTTAAATTTCTTGGCTGATAAAGCAGGTTATTACAAAACTAGGTACCTGTGACATGCTTGTACAAGCATATATATACACCTGGTTATAATCAACTGGTAAACAGGTTTGTTTAAATTATAAGTATCTTGGAATCGTATGCATTGTAAAGTTTGCCGAATTTTCCTATGAGTAACCTAAGCAGGAACATATGCCGCGCGCTCGTAGACGAAAAACAATTTTGGCACAGCATAAACACAGGTTTCGCCAGATAATGGTTTCATACCAGCAGTTAGATATTTCATAAAGCTCTGTATAGTAGTAGCTTTATAACGTGGCCGTATCTACTACGCTAAACAATAAGAATATTGTGAATTTAATCCGACTCTTTAAGTAAATAAGAAAAAAAAGTTTCTGACAATATACCGCGACCTGGATATACTTAATTTTAAATAAATTTGTCAATTAAACATTTCGACCGCAAATGGGAGTCCTCATCAGCAGTTGCCTTACAAAACAATAACACCGTCACAACATCTGTAGTATTATGTATAACAATACGTTATGCTTACAAAACAATAACACCGTGATAACATCTGTAGTATTATAACAATACGTTATGCTTACAAAATAATAACACCGTAGCAACATCTGTAGCATTATAACAATACGTTATACTTACAAAATAATAATACCGTGATAACATCTGTAGTATTATAACAATACGTTATACTTACAAAACAATAATACCGTAATAATTTTTGTAATATTATAACAATACGTTATGTTTACAAAATAATAACACCCTAATAACATCTGTAGTATTATAACAATACATTATGCGACTACTAACATTCTATACAATCCTCCAAACTGCTTTGATATTATAATTATATAAGAATACACCATTAATTACACGTCTATGCGTTTTGCTGCATTTCCAGAAATCGTGAAGCAAAGTTTCTCGTTTGAAATAGGTTCTAGGACTACTAACATTCTAACATACTACAAACTGCCTTGATATTATAATTATATAACAATGCACCATTAATTACACTTCTATTCATTTGCTGTATTCCCAGAAATCGTAAAGCAAAGTTTCTCATCTGAAATAGGTTCTAGGACTACTAACATTCTAACATACTACAAACTGCCTTGATATTATAATTACATAACAATGCACCATTAATTGCACGTCTATCCGTTCGCCGCATTCCCAGAAATCGTAAAGCAAAGTTTCTCGTCCGAAGTAGGTTCGTATCAGCGATTTGGCGGCCCGGTTTTCCATGATGCTCCGCATAATACTGACATTTATAACAGGGTCGTATCTACCCCTTTCGGGTGGCGTAACCATTGGGCCTCTTATCGTGGCACGAATGTATAATAAGCAGCGAGGCTGCGTCAACCCTGTTACGAGGTGTGCGTTCACGTGTTTGATCTATGATCTTTCGGCGATCCTATCCTACCTCGACTCACGATGGACGTAAAGGATAGAAAACCGGATCAAGAACGCTGCCGCTTTCGAATATCTTCGTCCATTCAAAAACTCGCGTGACCATCTGTAAGCCCCGCAGATTTATGTTTATCCTTTGTCTTTTGACGGTGCGCACAAATTTGCCCCTGAAAAATGTGCGGGAAAAAAAACACGCGGGAAGTACAGTGTGGCTTTGCTTTGATTGCGAAGAAATTAGTGGATAGGCAAATTGGCATTTTTGTTGGCAATAAAATGCGCGTCCACTGTCAAAAATGCAACATCTTACTACTATTACTTACTACTTACTACTACTGAAACTTAATACTTACTACTACTGAAATTTACTACTTACTACTACTAAAACTTAATACATACTACTATTGAAATTTACTACTTACTACTACTAAAACTTAATACTTACTGCTACTGAAATTTACTACTTACTACTACTAAAACTTAATACTTATTACTACTGGAATTTACTACTTACTACTACTAAAACTTACTACTTACTATTATTAAAAACACTGTTTTCCTGCAATATTACATCAAAACAAAAACAAAAATGTAATTATACGCACCGTGTATAAACCGACTAACTTGATATATGCGTCATTAGTTACTCGATCTTCTGCTCAAAAGTGTATCAAAAGACCGTATCAACGTGTACATTCACTTTCACATTATATTCCATTTTCTCCTGTATCTCGAATCGTAGCCACATATCCAAAAAAAAATATTACGTCGCAACCGATTTAACGAAACCGACGCGATGCGCAACGCGAGTCGACGATATAAATATTTAGCTAATATTTAAAATACTCGTCCGCATGCACGGGGTCGCAGAAAATTTATTAACTGCCGTTAAGCCGCGCCGTGGTCGGCAGGAAAGGCATATTTTCGCGGAACACGGATCGCCGTGACGGGGAACAATTTTTCAAACACCTCCCGCCAGCGGGGCTTAACTCAATAACAGATAAAGGGGAATTAGACGTTCGCCCGGTGAGTCGCTCGTGATAACGCGGAACTTCGCTCGCAAAAGAGTCAAGCCTCGGCCGCTTTCGAATATCGTTATCGCTTCCCTCGCTTTTCTTGGACGAGCATATCTCTCGGTTGCTTAACAGTCGACATCGGGCCGGGACTAATTTAGCCAACGTCATGGTGTGCGTCGGTGGTGGGCATGCAAAGGGACGGTTATGGTGGTAGTACCGCAGAGACGGGAGTGCTGGTGATACAGAAGTTGCCGGTGTGGTGGTGGCCGATTACAAAGTACTGATAGTTGTAATACGACGACGGGCAGTAGTTCGAGATTGAAGTATGGTAATATAGAAATGGTCGGCATGTTGGTGGCTGATCGCAAAGTAGCGATAGTTGCAGCGCTGGAACGGGCAGTTACAGGAAGACGGACGTAATATGATGGCATAAGAATGTAGCACGGTGGGGTTTCTGTGGATTTAACACGTTGACTGCCGTGGGTAATTTACTATATTAAAACCGCAACGTGATGAAGTACTACAGAATGTGATTGAATCGTCTAAACTGAAAATAATGCAAAGGTATTGGAGACCAAAAAATTGAATCAATATTTGATATTAATTGCATTTACAAAATTATAAATGTTACCGATTGGGTATTTTTCGCATTTTTCGTGAGACCTTTGACTGCTATGCGTATTTTACTATATTAAAACCGCAACGTGATGAAGTACTGCAGAATTTGATTGAATCATGTAAAATGAAAATAGTGCGAAGGTATCAGAGACCAAAGAATTGGATCACTATTTAGTATTAGTTGCATTTGCAAAATTATAACTGCTACCGATTTGGCATTTTTTGCATTTTTCGTGAGACCTTTGACTGCTGTGCATATTTTACTATATTAAAAACGCAACGTGATGAGCTACTGCAGAATATGATTGAATCGTGCAAAATGAACATAATGCGAAGGTATCGGAGACTTAACAATTGAATTACTATTTAATATTAATTGCATTTACAAAATTATAAATGCTACTGATTGGGTATTTTTTGCATTTTTCGTGAGACCTTTGACTGCTGTGCATATTTTACTGTATTAAAACCGCAACGTGATGAAGTACCATAGAATATGATTGAATCTGATGGTCCGGTGTTAAAAAAACTTGGGACTTTTATACTACAAAACATGATTTGCGGTGTGATGGCAGAGGTTGGTAATGATTGTAATATAGAAGTGGCGGGTAGGTACAAAATATGCATAAAATTTTAATACTGAAGAATGCCCGTATGTTACCAGTATGTATGCACTATAAGAATGCTGTTATGCTGAAACGGGCAGTAATTATGGAAACACGTTAGAAAAGATAACGCAGAATGTCCCATGGGTAGATAACAGACGTACAGAGTGGTGCTGAGTGTAATATAGAAACTAGTAGTAATATAAAAACATATTAGCCACTGTGATATAAAAATAACCCGTATGTCGGACGTAGTCATCCGACGTAGCAAACATAAGAATAAAACCATAAAAATAACGATATCAGATATACATCCTGTCTTCTTATGCGAAACAACCGAATACTGTCCATCTCAATCATACTTACATAATAATATTATTTTTATTCCATAAAGTAACATAGAAATGATAACGCAGGAAGTCGCACGTGTAGATAACAGAAATATGAAGTTGTACTGAGTGTAATATAGAAGTTAATAGGAATATAACAACACATTAGACACTGTGATATAAAAATAATCCGTATGTCGATGGTAGTCGTGCGACGTAGCAATGATAGGAACACAAAAACCCGCGGCAGTAATGAAAGCATACGAATAATGATACCTGTATTCTTGTGCGAAACAACCGAGTATTGTCCATCTCAATAGATACGCACGTAATAATAATATTTTTATTGCATAAAGTAACATAGAAATGATAACGCAGAATGTCCCATGTGTAGATAACAGAAATACAAAGTTGTATTGAGTGCAATATAGAAACCAGTAGGAATATAAGAACACATTAGCCATTGTAATATAAGAATGACCCGTCTATCGATAATAGTCATGCGACGTAGCAATGATGGGAACCCAATAACGCACGGCAGTAATTAAAGCATAAACTGAATACTGTCCACTTTAATACATACTTGCGCAATAATATTTTTATTCCATAAAGTAACATAGAAATGATAAAGCAGAATATAATATAGAAACCAGTAGTAATATAAGAGCACATTAGCCACTGTGATATAAAAATAACCCCCTGTGTCAATGGTAGTCATGCGACGTAGCAAACATAAGAATAGAAACACAAGAATAACGATATCAGATATACATTCTGTCTTCTTATGCGAAACAACCAGAGAGTACAAGTACAAGTACAAGAGTATTGTCTAGCTCAATACATACCCGCGTAATAATAATATTTTTCTTCCACAAACTAACATAGAAAGAGTAACGAGACGCAACATGGAAAGAACATAGAAAGAGTAATGAGTTCCAGCATAACACAGAAACGCACAGTAATTACAGAAGCAAGCCAGTAATCGTAGTACACCAGAACCGTGCTCCGGTAAGATCCAGACAGTGTGATGAGGAAGAGTACTAGTGTTGGTGCTCTTGAATGTCCTGCGTCGAAGGAAGAGAGAAGACGAGTTGGGCTTAAGCTGGTCGTGGCTCGAGAGCGGAAGAGAAGCCACGGGTGGCAGGGGCCCGATACCATCGAAACCGATCCTCTCATCTACCCTGAGTTAGGTAGTTCTCACTGTACCTAATGCATGCAGATCCTCGCGGCCAGAACAACTCTATGGCGCTAAAGCCGAGAAGCATTATTGTTCCAGGTGCCATTACGACAACCTGCTTAATACGCATACAGCCTGTTGCAAAAGGTGAAAGCCACACGGAAGTGTCGGCCCACGAATGGTAATGCGAATCGCACCGATGTGCGCGCGGGGCTCGTTGGTTAACGTTTCGGCACGAGCGTGGCATCTTGGACGGGGCCAAAATTTATCAGCCGCCTAGACACGCGCACGTAACGTCAAACGGTTGCAATAATGCCGACTTTCTGAAGTTTCGTCTTCAGCGGACGTTACCCGGGAACACGCGACCCGCATACAATGCCTTCTGCGCTTATGAATATTGAAATGATCCTTTACCGTGTCAGCGCGTTTCTGCGAGATGGTAGCCTGACATCGCGGTATCATAAGTTACCCGGCACGCTAATGTGCTTATTTCTTTCGCCGCGGTTCGTTGCGGGCATCAATCTCTTTTTAGCGAGAATTTAATTAATCGCTCGCACACTTGGACCAGATGTCTCCTCGACGCAGTTTATCGATTCACTGACATACGGGTACTTTAATAACGCGTACGCGACGTGCGTGCCGATCATAACGGCGAGATGTGCGCGCGGGGCTCGATCAAAAATAGCGCGTATCAGTTTTGATGGCCGGTCATACGATATTCTCCTTCCCGTCCTCGTAAAACCGACATTCTGATGGGAACGGCCGTGGGTAGGACGTGACAGGAAAGGGTTCCACCGCAGCTATCATAATACCGAGACACCCGGAACATGGATCTCGTGTTTATGATGCGTCATACGACGATATCGCTAGGCTGATTGGTCGGCTCGGGTTACTGGCGAAGGACAATTCGATGGGCGCAAAATATTCGCTGGGGTGATGCGCGAGAATGTTTATTATTAACATGTTAACTGTCATGGTGGTCATCGGTGACCGGCGCAAAAGACATGAAAAACTCAAAAAATACCCAATCGGTAGTATTTATAATTTTGCAATTGCAATTAATATTAAATAGTGATGAAATTCTTTGGTCTACGATACCTTCGCATTATTTTCATCTTGCACAATTCAATCATATTCTGTAATATTTCATCACGTTGCGGTTTTAATATAATAAAATACGCACGTATTTATAATTTTGCAAATGCAATTAATATTAAATAGTGATGAAATTCTTTGGTCTGACAACAGACCTTCGCATATATTTTCATTTGCAAATTCAATCATATGTCTAATATTTCATCACGTTGCGGCATATTTGGAAAAAAAATATAATAAAATACGCCTTAGAATATGGCAGCAAACAAAGTGCATTTGAAAGCTCCTTTTTCCATAAAGGCAAAAATGCCACACAAATAGTGTGAAATGTATTGGGTTGTCCGGAAAGTTTGTACGGATTTTCAGTAGGTGGCATGACAACAGACCTGCATATATCATAATTTTTGAAAACAAATAACATGTGTACATATTCCATGAAAGAGGAAATGTTGTGGAACAGAATGGCACCTATATAATTTATTTGTATACCAAAATTTAAATGAGCAGCAAAAAAGTTTAATAACACTCCATACTTTGTTGATACATGTGTTTTTGTCAGTTTTATACGCCTTAGAATATGGTAGCAAACAAAGTGCATTATAGGCATTTAATGCTCCTTTTTCCATAAAGGCAAAAATGCCACACAAACGGCAAACAAAATATGCGCTGTTTATGGCGAAAGAACTGTACGGAAGTGGTTTGCTCGCTCCCTCAGATTTCCCCCTATTCCGATCATTGCAAAATTCCCTTAATGGAAAAAATGTCAACACTTTGATCAAGATAAAAATTCATTTAGAGGTCTTGTTCGCCCAAAAACCTGAGAGATTCTGGAAAGACAGAATTCTCAAGTTCCATGAAAGATGGAGAAATGTTGTGGAACAGAATGGCACCTATATAATTTATTAAATGTATACCAAAATTTAAATGAGCAGCATTTCAATTTTCCTTCAAACTTAACCTAATAACACTCCATACTTTGTTGTTAATGTGTGTTATTACAGTTACTAGTAAACATAGTCTGCTATTTATTATTGTCTATAGAATGGTCGAACGTCAATAACATTACACGTGTCTCATTAAACTATGATTGCCAGTAACGCTTTAAGACTAACAACAGTATTTTATATGAATTAGCAATATGTAGAAAACGGATTAATTCGCATGTACCGTGTTTACTCGATCATCGGCAACCTTAATTGAATAATTAACTTAATAACATTCTGTACTTTGTAGATAATGCCCGTTTTTGCGGTCATTGGTAAACATAGTTTGCTATTATCAATCGTTGAGCGTTACCTGCTTTCACCGTATATGAAATAACTAGAAACGAAACAACCAACAGTAGACAGTATCATTAATTCTCACTTCTATACTGTCATATTCTAACATCCTTGCTCTCATATACAACAAGCGATTGGTAACCTCGTAATTGTTACCTAGTAATTAACTTAATAACACTATACTTTATAATTAATGCATGTTATTACGGTCACGCGTAAACATAGTTTGCTATTATCAATAGTTAAGAGTTACCTGCTTTCACCGTACATGAATTAACTAGAAACGAAACAACCAACAGTAGACAGTATCATTAATTCTCACTTCTATGCTGTCATATTCTAACATCCTTGCTCTCATATACAACAACCGATCGGTAACCTTAATTTAGTAATTAACTTAATAACACTATACTTTATAGTTAATGCATGTTATTACGGTCACCCGTAAACATAGATTGCTATTATCAAACATTGAGCGTTACTCACTTTCACCGTATATGAAATATGTAGAAACGAAACAACGAACAATAGGCAGTATCATTACTTCTCACTTCTATACTGTCATATTCCAAAATCTCTACCCTCATATACAACAATCGATCATTGGTAACTTTAATTTAATAATTAACTTAATAACACTCTGTACTTTGTAGATAATGCCTGTTTTTGCGGTCATTGGTAAACATAGTTTGCTATTATCAATCGTTGAGCGTTACCTGCTTTCACCGTATATGAAATAACTAGAAACGAAACAACCAACAGTAGACAGTATCATTAATTCTCACTTCTATGCTGTCATATTCCAACATCCTTGCTCTCATATACAACAACCGATCGGTAACTTTAATTTAGTAATTAACTTAATAACACTATACTTTATAGTTAATGCATGTTATTACGGTCCCGTAAACATAATTTGCTATTATCAACCGTTGAGCATTACCTGCTTTCACCGTATATGAAATATGTAGAAACGAAACAACGAACAATAGACAGTATCATTACTTCTCACTCCTATACTGTCATATTCCAACATCCCCACCCTCATATACAACAATCGATCATCTGTAAGCTTAATTTATTGTAATAACGCTCTATACTTTGCAGTCAATGCCTGTTATTACGGTCACTTGTAAACATAGTTTGCTACTATCAATCGTTGAGCGTTCCCTGCTTTCATCGTATATGAAATAACTAGAAACGAAACAACGAACAGTAGACAGTATAATTAATTCTCGCTTCAATATTGTCATATTCCAACATCCTCACCCTCATATACAACAATATACTATCGGTAACCTTAATATAATAATTAACTTAGTAACACTCAATACTTTATAGATAATGCCTATCATTGCGGTCCTTGGTAAACATAATTTGCTATTATCAACCGTTGAGCATTACCTGCTTTCACCGTATATTAAATAATTAGAAACGAAACAACGAACAATAGACAATACCATTACTTCTCAGTCCTATACTGTCATATTCCAACATCCCCACCTCATATACAACAATTAAGCAAATTCTCAACATTATCATCCTCTTACCCCCCTCCCGTGATCGCTATCACTCCATACCTGCGACATTTCCATTGCAAAGTGTTCTCCACACTCATAAACCGCCCCTGCCTCATCCTCGAGCGTTAATTTAAAAAGCCCAAACACGTTAGTATAACTCGTCTCGCACCCCGTCTTAATCCGTCCCTGATGCGATCGTCGTCGGTCTACGTAGAAGATTGCACATAACGTGCACAGAAGGTGTACAGAATGTATACAGAATATGTGTACACACACCGCTGTCCGTATGCGATTAAACGCCGCGGTTGCTTTGCGGCAACGGGCGCGTGTATGCTCGCAGGAAGTTACTTATCTCGACTTCACCCGATGCTGCTGGCACTCCGGTGATATATTATTTAAGAACCTTATGCTAATACCGCGTAAGCGAGTATTGCTTCTTGCTTAACGCGCTTTAAACGCATCGGGGATCTGCTGCGAAATGAATAATTATCATTAAAACCTGCCAGGTCGAAACTTCGGAACGAGTTTCCTGTTCTCATGACGGGGCTGACGTGAGAGAGGTAGCGAAGCTGCTGAAAATGGTTTTATTCGATTGGTTGCGAATTCATTCATTTAACACGATGACTGCCACGCCGAAAACGGGAAAATAATAATTTAATAAATAAATTTTGTGCTTTATAAGAATACGGCATGAATTGTAGAAGGAGGAAGGGTCAACGTATTTAGTATGGAAATTTTGCAAACGGTGTTACCAATAAAATGTTGCAAACTTCGGAACATAAGCAGCAAAAAATTGGACCAAAAACGTCACTAAATACTGCCAAGGTTGCATTGAGGAATTACACTTATGTTTAAAATGCTTCAATACAATGCACCGGTAGATAAAAGATATGATAAGAATTATTTTTTGATTTCTGATTTAATAAAAATCAGTAAAAATAGTGCAAATTTTATTTCAAAGCATTCTCTAATGGGCGAATTTTCATTCAACTTTACAGTTATAAGTATTTTGTATTTTGCCGATCGTATTTTGCCATATCAGAACGGCGATGCTATGAAATACTACAGCGTTTGACTAAATTACGCATAATGCAAATAATGTGCAGATATTGGAGACCAAAGGATCGCATCATTATTCCAACCATAACTTTCTTTATAAAATAATTATTGCTACCCAGTGCGAATATTTTGGATCTTCAGTAAAGCCTCTTGCGTCGGTCAGCGGCAGTCAAAGTGTTAATTGGCTAATTGTTCACGATGACACCTGGAGATTTAGAGCGTTTTAGGTATTTTGTCGGATAATGTAATGGGCGCACACTGCTCAGGATATATTTATCCGGTGCGAATATCCGTTAGCCTCAAGCTCGGTTGAGCGATACACTTCTCCTGACTGTTTCCTGTTCTCATGGCGTTCTAACGTGAGAGACGTTAGAAGTTGCGAGACGGGTTGGGTTGAAGTATTTCCTTCAAACGAATCGTCTGCTTCTTGCAATTAATGTCTTTACATGGAAACACGGTGCAGGGGCGTTGCGCGAAATTAATCAAATGTGTCTGCAAAGTCGTTTCCTTATCATGATACATACTTACCTAGAATATCGTGAAGACATTAGATATAAAAATATGATATACCGGTGCTAATGCTGCAAAGTAGTTTCTTAACGTCAGTACGATCTATAGCTATTATAATATTCAAATAACAATGCCATGGATCTAAAAGTATTATTTACCTCGAAACTAATGTAAGAGACGTTAGAAGTTGCGAGACGGGTTGGTTTGAAGTACTTCCTTGAAACGTATCGTCTGCTTCTTACAATTAATGTCTTTACATGGAAACACGACGCAGGGGCGTTGCGCGAAATTAATCAAATGTGTCTGCAAAGTCGTTTCCTTATCATGATACGTACTTACGTAGAATATCGTGAAGATGTGAAATAGTATAAAAATATGATGCACTCGTGCTAATGCTGCAAAGTAGTTTCTTTACGTCAGTACGACCTATAGTACTATTATACTATTCAAATAACAATGCCACGGACCCGGATGTATTATTTACCTCGATTCTTACGCAGCGCCGTTGCTTAACGCCTTCGGACCCGAATTTTCTTTCGTTTAAGAAAAATTATTTCTTATACTAAAATAAACTTAATTCATGTGAACGAAGGCAACAATATACTTTTTACAGAAATATTTATTTATTTATTTATTTATTTATTTATAATTTGTAAATATACACTTTACTGGACATATGATCCTACGCAAACTTTTTGTCACATTAAGGATATCCTGGGAAATATTTGTATAAAAAAATAAAATTCGTATTCGTAATAAAATACAGAACGAAAAGTATTATGTACATTACAATGTGCAACAGGGTCCGAAGGGGTTAAACTGAATTTCACTCTGCAAACTCACACATTCGCCACCGCATTTCGAAAACCACCGTTTTTTTCACAATATCCCGCGGATAAGTTTTGGTATTTCTATTAGAAAGGTTAACAGAGTAAGAAATGAATATTTATATGGAAAGAATAATTACAGAAAAATCTTAACACCCGTATGAACGGCAAGCTTGATCGCGACTGCAGGACGCATACGAAAAAATACATAGCGACGAAAACAGAAAATACATAGCAGCTGAAACAGAAGAAGCGAGCGACAGGGACGCAAAAGACCGCGGGTCGGTCGCAAAACCTTCCCATGAAAAAACATCAGTCTAAAAACATTTCTCAACAATAAATGTAGGAATTTAATACGTGAAACTAGATAGTATAATATTTATAAACAATAACAACATAATGAGGACACTTTCGTCTTTTTTCATAGTCTTTCGTCGTTTCGTCGTTTCGCCTTTTCGTCTTTACCTCGTATCGTCTTCACGTCTTATCGTCAACCCCCTCCTTAGCAACCAAAATAACACAATTCAATAAACTCGTCACCTATGATACATCAATATAATAATTGAGGACCTTTCCTCGCCAACTAGAGGATCCTGTATCTGAGATCCCACATAAGCAAGACCGAAAAGTCTGATACACCGTCGACACATGTTAGCTCCGGTCATATTTCTGCATATTCAGTCGGATCCATTCTCGTCTCCTGCTCATCACGACCCGTTTTTTGTGCGTCCCTCGTCAGCGCTCTCTTAGCTTCATTAGCAGTCAGTTCTGAATTACTGTCGGAGATGGCAGGTGGATACCCACCCTCTCGGGCTGCGTCAGGAAAAATCTTGGGACGGTTTTTGCGCGACAGGCTTCAACGGGGATACGAACCACGAAAGAAAAAGGAGACGGAGAAGGAGAGTCCGCGAAAGTTTCGGTTATATCCGAGGGAATTTATTGCCTCATTTATCGGGCCGGCCATTCGTCGCACGTTTTACTTGACGGTTGAAGCCTAAGGAGAGGCGCCTTGTGATCGCGCCTCACCAGACGTTCGCAGACGTGGAGAAAAATGAGGGAAGATGGAGTCGGAGGCGGAGGAAGAAGGAGGGAACAACAGAGATGATCCGACTGTTAGGTCTTTAATAAGCAAACTTCCTGGAACGCGATGAAAAATATGTTTTTGCAGGCACGCACGATACGTGTCGCGATTTTATTATACCCGCCACTTCCGACGAGCACGGGTCCGTCGCCTTATGACGGAAAGCGGCAGAAAACGTGAGCGCCGGCACTCGGTGTATTTCGCGTAATCGGATTCGACATCAAGTGTACTTGAGGTGCGCTAATTCAAAGTCGATTCGTGGATGGTGCGTGAGAAAAGGTGCACGCGAATTTGGAAGCGTTAACGTTTGGTCGATGATAAAAAAAATTGTTAAGATTTTCGGTAGGTGGCATGGAACAGACCTGAATATGTCATAATTTTTTAAAACAAGTATATATATATATATATATATATACGATATTTTGTACATTTTATACATTGTATATATAATTATATGACATTGTATATATTATATACAATGATAATTATTCTCCGCATAGTTAGTGTTTGTGGTGTAAACCATATGAACAATACATTTTGTTCCTAAATGCCATTACTTTAAATTATACTTATTTGATAAACGCAAGCACGGTACTTAATTTATGAATTTCTTTAAATTACAAAAAATTGAAGTAATAAAAATATGTATTACGTACTTTTAATAGATTTAATGGAAACGCTTTGACCAAAAGTGATTTTTCTCGCTCATTGCCTTTTGTTTTATACACAGATGCCTTTCTTCTATTTGCACACGAGTTAAGAAGGCACAAAACAGAAATGATGATGACGTTTGCGGAAAATGTATTGTTAAAATGACTTTGTTACTGATCAAAATGAACTAGTGTGTCAATACAATTACATTTTGAGTAGAAATGAGTGAATAAGCAGTTCTCCTGCTGAACTGATTGCAAGCGATTAAAGGTTACCCACGTAACATCACGTAATTGATCGTTTTCCGAGGCATACGAGACATTAATCGAAACAAACGTAAAGCGGATTGTCAGGTTCGCGTCACTGGACAGATTCGCTAAGGTGCAGCAGGTTCATAAATGGCTGCCCCACCTTATCCGCTGACCTGTGGCCTGTCCAAAGAGTCGGCCGGAAGCAAACGATTTGGCCTCTTATACAAAATCGTCCGCCACGACCTCGGCCATATAATAATATCGCGTTGCTCGCCGAGTGAACATTAAGTGCAATTATGCCGTGATAATTGCGAGCCCGCATTCGCTCGAACATAAACGCAACGAAATTCGTGTGCGCTGGAAATGACACACGCCGAACCAGTAACCGTCTAAGTATAAATGCCCCTAAATTTACGTGCACGGACAAGAACACGCATCTGCATTTATATACTGTTCAAACAAACCTATGGAAATTTGCATGCATCCGGTACAGCATACATCAAAACTTGCACAGCATTCGAACATACTATAATTATATGTAGGTAAATGCATTTGAATGTATTGGGTTGTCCGGAAAGTTCGTGCCGATTTTGGAGGAAAATCGAAACGCGGCTCATTTAAATTTTGGTATACGTTTATTAAATTATGGAGGTACCATTCTGTTCCACAACCTTTCTTCATCTTTCATGCAACTTGAGAATTCCATCCTTCCAAAATCTCTCAGGATTTTAGGGATTTTAGTGGTATTTTTAGTGCATCGATGTATTTGCAAGGTGCAATTGAACTTTGTTTTTAAAGTGTAACTCAAATTTTGATTACATTAGCCGATGCAGTTTTTCGCTCGTAATAAGGTATATTAATAATACTATGTTTAAACATTGTTGGTTTAAGAGTTATTTTCATTTCAGCCGTATTGCATTATTTCAATGTTTAAACACAGTTGGATAAACGGTTTCTTCTATCAGTATCTTATTGGTAAATATGAGTGACCATAAGCCATCAGTGAAACTACGTTTAGTGTAGTAGAAACATAGCTTTTACAAACAGCGAGAAAGTGGATATACTGTTCGTTGTTATTGAGTACAATCTGAATTCTAATAAAGCTCCAAAGCCATACCGAGGAAAATACCCTGATCGAAGCCAGCCGATACGGACCTATTTTCGTAAATTGGAATGTAATTTACACGAACATGGTTCGTTTCAATAGCTGAAGAAGGAAATGCCACAGCCAATTCGGAGAAATGAAGAACGTATTGAAGCAGTGCTGGAACATGTACATCGTAATCTCCGTGCGTCAGTTCGAGAGATATCAAGTCGAGGCAGAATTTCAAAATCTTTCGTTCATCGTATTTTAAGGAATCAGAGATTTCGTCCCTTTCAATTTTTGATTGGACAGTTGAAATTCAACGTGTGACCCGTTACCAGAATTTTTTAAGACGTATGCAAGGGAATGCAAGTTTTACTTCTCTAGTTTTGTGCACAGATGACGCACAGATTTTGTGCAGCGATGCCTAATAAAGATCCTTTAAGCCTGGGTTGGATTGTTACTCATTAGTTGCATTTGATAACATTTTTCTGAATGTCTCATAATATATTCGTTGATAAATTCTGTTTCCGATAGTTGATGCAGATGGATGAGAAAAGTGTATGTGTTAGAAGATAGTATTATTCTAAGACGTTTATTTTGTAGAATTTGTGATAAGGCTAAGCTAAACTGATCCTGCGTGGGTGAGTACAAGATATAGTAACATTGTGTAGATAAGTTTCTTATACAGCTATATATTAGGTGTACAACTTTGCTCCCGCCGTTTTTTGCATTGGACGAAAGGGGAAAAACGGCGGGAGCAAAGTTGTGTACCTATTATCATATAGTTTATATATAATAGTTTATATTTATAGTTTATAAATTATATATTACACAGTTTCTCAGATAAAGCTAAGCCGCTGCCTAGTAATGATTATAGCTTCTTGATTATCAAGTATGCTTTTACAGTGACTTTATTGGTATATATGTAGGAATTTAATACGTCAAACTAGATAGTATAATATTTATAAACAATAACAACACAATGAAGACACACTCGTCTTTTTTCTGAGACATTAATATAATAATTGAGGATCATAGATAACCTTTCCTCGCCAACTAGAGGACCCTGTATTTGAGATCCCACATACATATAACGTATTAATGAGTCGACTAGATGAATGCTTAAATATTTAACTATTCAGACCGAAGCAATCAGATAACCAGACACAGTTGTTGTTATACGATTTCCGTGTAATTTCTTCTCCTTGCATATACTATAACTTCAGTTTTTGCTTTGTCAATTCCTATTCTACACATACCTACTCCTCCATTCAAACGGTTAATCGCCACTACACACTCCGCAACGTGTAGAAATGCAATTGGCCCGACCCCATAATTCACCCAGCGCATTTTCCGTAAACCCATCTCCATTCCCATATACCCCTCCACCCACAATTTTCACCAGACTCCCGATCTCTTCCACCCAAACGCCGTCGCCACGTGCAAGTCCGACAAAACTCATGAAACTCGGCCACCGACATTCCCCCTGCCCCGTCCGCAATTTTCTTGCCCTCGCGGGGTCGAATATTACGCAAACTTCACATTAACTTTTTCCGCCGTGTCGGACAAACGCAGCGCGTCATGCGACGGGGTAGAATACAGCGAGGACGCGATGACAAAAGAGGGAAAAGGACGGACGAAAAGGCGAAGGTGTATGGCACGTTACCGCGACGTAGGATGAGCAGCTGGCCCCCGGGGCCGTATAGGCAAGCGTAACGTCGCGATAAAACTCGAAACCTGCACGTGCTCACAACGAATCGGCAGTGAGAGAGAACGGGAAAGTATAAACGTGGTAGCGCCGGCGCGAGAAAGCGGGAAGAGGCAGAAGGTGCGCTGAGATGGGTTGGAGAGAGAGGAGCGGCTGTAAAAACGGCGAAGGAGAGAGAGGAGCCGGAGAAAGCAGGAGGGAAGATGATACATAATGTAGGAGTCACGTAAGGAGGGAGGCAGCGCGATCCTCTCTCTAATTCATATTCCTGCACCTGACTGGCCTCTTATTCTTCTGCGGATCTCATTTAACACCCCCGCGGGCTTTGCCTGCCCAAAGGTTGCCTTCTTTCACCTGCGCGCTGGAACGCACGTTTTATAGGCAAGACGCTAATTTCGTCCGTGAATATTATTAATACCGGTGCCATTCGAGTTGGGCATACAGGTGGGTGCGCGCTTCGATAAGCGCGCTTTGACAATGGCTGCCGGACAAAGAACGGCGTGCGGCCTTTTACGCTGGGTACCATAGGATGCACTGCTGTGCTTTGCAGATGACGGCGGCGGGGTGAGAGAACTGCTGCACTTAGCGGCGAGGAATCGGAATGATATGTAAGAAAGCGGGTGGGTAATGGGGGTCGGCGGAAAATGAGGGATAGGGAGTGCGGGGTGTGCGACCTTTTCTAGGTTGAAACGATGTGGTTTGAAAGAAGGAATTGGAGGAACTGGTAGACATACAAGAACAGTTCAAGATGTTGACTGCCACGCCTGAAATCATATGTTTCGCTCAGAAGGCCACAAAAATGTGTTTACTGTTCTGAGCATGTAATGGCAAAATAATAATCAATTTCGTTATTTATAAAAATACGGCATAAATTGTAAAAGAAGGAAGGGGCAATGTATTTGGTACGCAAACTTTGCAAATAGTATTGCCAATAAAATGTTACAAGCTTCGGAACACAAAGAGCAAAATGTTGGGCCAAAAATATCACTAAATACTGTCAAGACTGCATTGACGAGTTACACTTATGTTTAAAATGCTTCGATACAATGCATCGGTAGATAAAAAATTTGACACATATTGATTTTTGATTTTTAATTTAATAAAAACTTTTTATTTTACAATAGTGCAGATATTATAAGGATACGGCATGAATTTAAAAGAAAGGAAGGTCTAACATATTTGGTACGCAATAAATGCAGTAAAATGTTGTATATATGCAATTTCTTAATTCGCATTTCGTAGTAGATATTCACATAAAGTATTCTTAAATATTACTATGTATTTTTTATATATTTTTTACATTTATTACTTCTATGCATCATTTTGCTATTATTTTAAAATTAGGGCCTGTGTCATAAAATAATTCTTCTTATAAATTATCATTAAAAAACTGAAAATATAAATGATTTTTAAAAAGCAGTTTCCTTACAAATTAAAATGCAAACTTTGAAATAACAAAATTCTGTACAACAATAAAATACTTTATAAGGTATGATATACGATGGACACGATGGATACGATCATAACCGATTTTTACGCTCTCAGAATGTCGACATTAATTTTTCTTCGGTAACCATTTGTTAGGGGAATACGCGAGACTTCGTTAATCTGGTAACATAACAAGAAAGTCTATTTTTAGTTCCTTAAATCGTCAATTGAGTCGAAGAAACCTGAAAACTAGTCTCCGGGCCACAACGTTTGGTTTGCTAAAGACGAGATATTTCGTCGCCCGTACGCAATGTGTTAATATGCAGTTCAAGTGGAAAATATATTCGCCTCATATTTTACTAGCGACTTAATACGCTTTCGTGCATTATATACTATTCGTTTGTCAACGCTAAAAAACCTTCCATTTTGATAACGGTTGTGTCATGTTAACACGTTGACTACCGTGCGTATTTTGCTGTATTAAAACGGCGATGCTATGAAATACTACAGTGTTTGACTGAATTATGCAAAATGTAAATAATGTGCAGATATTTGAGACCAAAGGATCGCATCACTGTTCTAACAATAACTGTACTTATAAAATAATTATTGCTACCTATTGCAATTATAATGTTTTGGATCTTCAGTAAAATTTCTTACGCCGGTCAGCGGTGACTGAATTATGCAAAATGTGAATAATATGCAGGTATTGGAGACCAAAGGATCGCATCACTATTCTGACAGTAACTACATTTATAAAATAATTATTGCTACGCATTGCGAATATTTTGGATCTTCAGTAAAATCTCTTGCGCCGGTCACCGGTGACTGAATTATGCTAAATAATTATTGCTACCCATTGCAAATATTTTGGATCTTCAGTAAAATCTCTTGCGCCGGTCAGCGGTGACCATCACGGCAGTCAAAGTGTTAAATCAAATATGCACGGATACAAACGCAGTATTCACACTCTATTCTCATTGTTACCCCCATCAGTCCATCTCTTGCGAATCCTTTATTCATTTGTGCAGTTCGTGAAATGAGTAGCTCGCCAGATTACTCTTCCCGTACATAAAGTTTGTCCGTTATCTTACATTTCTCTCCTTTCTACACCGTCTACGTGCCACTCGTGTCGGAGCAAAAAAATTGCCGTCTCTCGCGTGCTTTTAATTAGACCTCTTCGCGCCTCCTTAAATTCCGGCCGATTTCGCTCGCGATTACGTCGTCACCGTGAACGTTATTATTATAGGGGACCTTTTAATATCGTCGACTTCGCCGCTGTTAATCTCAGAGGGGGTACATAATCGCTGACACACTTTAATTCGAGCGGACACCATCGTTTTATCTTGATATGTTTCACCCGCTCGTTGCATAAGCTCGCTCCGCTACTTCGTCCAATTATGATGATGTAGATCACGACCCAACCTGCATAAACGTCGCGCGTTCACACGATCACGGAAATCTTTTTCGTCGTGGCGACTTGACAAATTGATGGTCGATGTAAATCGTGTCCTGTGTCTTACAGATTCGTCCCTTGCTCCCAATTGCGTAAATTTGCGAAGTTTGAATATGGAGGCATATGTGTATAATTCTGCAGATTCGTGTATATAATTGAAATTGCATAAATTTGCGAACATTTAAATATGGAAGCATATGTGTACGATTCTGTAGATTCGTATGCGTAATTGGAATTGCGTAAGTTTGCGAACGTTTGAATAGGAAGGCATATGTATACGATTCTGCAGATTCGTGTAAGTAATTGGAATTGCGTAAATTTTCGAACATGTGAATATGGACGCATATGTATGCGATTCTGCAGATTTGTATGCGTAATTGGAATTGCATAAATTTGCGAACGTTTGAATATGGAGGCATATGTGTACGATTCTGCAGATTCGTATGCGTAATTCGAATTGCATAAATTTGCGAACGTTTGAATATGGAGGCATATGTCTACGGTTCTGCAAATTCGTATGCGTAATTAAAATTGCATAAATTTGCGAACGTTTGAATACAGAAGCATATGTGTACAATTTTGCAGATTCGTATGCGTAATTCGAATTGCAGAAATTTGCGAACGTTTGAATATGGAGGCATATGTGTATGATTCTGCAGATTCGTGTGCGTAATTGAAATTGCGTGAGTTTGCGAACGTTTGAATATGAAGGCATATGTGTACGATTCTGCAGATTCGTGTGCGTAATTGGACTTGCGTAAATTTATGAACGTTTGAATATGGAGTTTGGAATACGTATGACAAATTTTGCGGGTAGATAACGATTATGCTATATTTTCTTTATTAATCAAATATACATTCGTTGAAATTCCCATGCATCTGCGAAATTATGGATTTCTACATCTAGATATCTACGTGAAAACTGCTATGTCTATACAGAACTGTACATTACAGCTCTTAATATCTATTCGAGCAAACATGTACATGATCCCACGATAATTTCAGTAAGTCCCAATTGACGCGCATTCCCATACTCGCGCATACGTTCACGCGTAAATATCCCACCGTTAACCATGCCATACGCAACATCGTGCATGTCTGCATACTAACGCAACGATGCCTAGTCGTGCCAGGCTACTCCCTTTTTTCCGGATGCGACGCATTTCACGCTTCTGCCTCTCGAAATACAGTGGAAAAAGCCCGGCTAATTAATAATCATGGCGGAAAGGTTCGGGACAGCGCTATTTACTTACGACGCGTATCCTATTTTTTCCGTCCGCCCTCTCTGTCTCTCTCACGCTGCTTCGCTTATGTCCCTTCCTGTGGGCACGTCGGTCATCGTCGACATTGTAAACGCATAAGAGACACAGGCCAGGCTAAAATTATTAAAATTTCGCGTAGATATCTAAAATTTCTAAAATTTTAAAACGACGAACTAAAATTTCTGAAACGGAATCCATAATTTTTCGTGTCAAGCAGGAAGTCACCGTCAGTCGCGCTTCTATTCCAGCAGATATACACAGTACTTCGGAAAAATAATGGAACTTTTTATATTTACGGAAAATTACTAACGCCATCTCTTAAAACAATATATAATTTGAAAGCTGTATGTTTCCGTCACAGAACGAGCCTGCGATCATTGTTGTCGATCGACGGATTGCTAGGTTATAGCGCTTAAAGTCAGAGTACCTTTTGTCATCTGGTCATAAAAACACGATGGAGCAAAGAGCTAATATTAAATTTTATTTCAAACTCGGTGAAGTTTTACAGAAATATTTGAAATGATGAAAAAAGTTCATGGTAATGATTGCTTATCTCGTACACGTGTCTTTGAGTGGTATAAGCGATTTTAAGACGGACCTGATGCTTTGGAAGACGACTCAAAGCCAGGCCCACGAAAAAACAAAAATCGCGATGAGTTGGTAGAAAAAGTGCGTGAAATGATCGGCTACGATGCAAATTCGACTGAGAGATGGAGCGCTTGTAGAAAATAATCGTTCGAGTGAGGCCCAAATATCGAAAGCTGAGAAGTTGGTTCTTCTTGCACTCGAATCCACCGTCTCACAGGTCCGTCACCGTTTAAGAAGTTTGGCGAAAAAACAAATCTGTCTTCTGCAACATCCTCCATATTCCCCTGATTTGTCACCATGTCACTATTTCCTGTTCCCGAAACTCAAATTGGGTATGAACGGAACGTTTTGTGACGATGTTATACAAGTTGAAAACGTCGTGACAAGGGTCATTGAGGCGATTCCGAAAGATGACCTAAAAAAATCTATGCAAGCATTGGTTGAACGTGCCGAGCGGTGTATTGATGCGGAAGAGATGTATTTTGAATAAAAATAAACAAAACTACCGAAATAACTAATTCTTTTTTCTTAAGACGCTGACTGCCAAGCGTATTTTGCTATGTTAAAACTGCGATGCGATGAAATACTGCAGAGTATGATTAAATCGTGCAAAATAAAGGAAAAGCAGAGTTGTTAGAAGCCAAGTATTGAAGCACCATTCCAATATCAATTGCTTTTCCAAGACTGCAAATAGGCTTCATTGCGATTTTTTTGCATTTTTAGTAAAATCTCTTGCATCGGTCACTACGTATTTTGCTATGTTAGAACTACGATGCGATGAAATACTGCAGCGTATAATTAAATAGTGCAAAATCAAGATAACGCACAGTCGTTAGAAGTCAAAGTATTGAAGCACCGTTTCAATATCAATTGCTTTTACAAGATTGCAAATAGGCTTCATTGTGAATTTTTTGCATTTGTAATAAAATCTTTTGCATCGGTCACCGTGGCAGTCAACGTGTTAATTTAAAAAGTTCCGTTATTTTCCCGACATACTTTGTACGTACTCCGCTTGTTTTCGGATTCGGGTTTGCATAACGCTCGCCTATTTTCGGCGGATTGCAAATCCGACTCCTTCACTCGGCGCCGATTTCAACTGGCTCGGCGTGTGATCCAAAACGCCGGGCGACAGGTTGCGAGTGACAAATTGTAATCAACGCTGCTAACGACGCGACTTAATTAGCGCGTTAATTTTTCCACCCTCGAAATCATCCGGCGCGGCACTGGATGCTCGCCGCATCGCGCGGCCAGACGGCAGTGAGCGGCGTTCGGCTGAAGTGTAATGCTATACTGCGATAAATGTCAAAGCTCGAAAATTTACGCCGGCGCTTTGTCTCTTGCGAAATTGAATTTATGCAAAATCACATATCGGGTGAACGTATGATACGGACAAACGGTGATGTATGTGGTCGAAGTAGAGTTTGGAGTGGAAGCAATAACAAGTAGGATATCAAATATAGTCCATGCTTCCCTATGAAACCAAATGGATCGAGATAAGCGACTATGAGTATGAAAAGACTTGTAAATATTTCACGTATGACACAACCCGTTTTCACGGAAATACTTGTCGCTTACTTGTAATTTTTTCCCATAATTTACTTAAAAAGTACACTTGTTCAGAAGTATACCAAAACCAGTCTATTGTATACCATTCATAACTATGCATATAGTAGAGATCATACTGTCAGGCATCAACTTCGTATGAATTAATTATGGAAGCGCAAGCATATTTATTATATAGTCTATTGTATGCATAGTTATTCTATAGTCTGTTGCAAGCATAATTATTATATTGTATGCCATTCACAACCATGCATACAGTAGAGGTCGTGCTGTAAGACATCAACTATGTATGAATTAATTATAGAAGCGCGAGCATAATTATTAAATGTTACTATAGCAGCGCATATCATACGTACTCCACCGATACAAACCGTTTTAAGACCTGGACGTGAATTTATACTACTTACTGATTTTTACTACTTTAAAATACGTTTGTTTATAAATATTCGAAAACATTTGACTTTTATCCATACATAAGTACGCATGTACAGAAGATCATGCTGTTAGACCCCGAATACCTATGTATTAATTATAGAAGCGCAAGCATAATTATTAATCCTTATTATAGCAGCGCATATCATACGTCTCCACCAATACAGAACGTTTTAGGACCTACACGTGAATCGGTGTCATGGGACATCGGTTCATGCCTCGGTTCTCCACAAATTTGGCGATTTTTACTACTTAAAAATACGTTTACTTATAAGTATTGGAAAACACTTTAATTTTTTCCGTACGTAAGTACATATGCATAGAACGTCACACTGTCAAACCCAAGTATATACGTACCGAAGCAGTTGGAAAGCATAAAAGCGTATGTCACACGTATCCACTGATAGGAACCATTTTTGCAATCTGCACGCGAGACAGTACCGTGGGACATCGGACAATGGCTCGGTTCTCCACGAAGCGCGATCCGCTCGAAGAATTCCTTGTTGTTGAGGATGTACGGCTTTATGGAGTTGAAGGTATGGATAAGACATAGGAAGCGCACGGTACTAACGGGGTCAAGTCGTACAAGTGCCGACGTACTGATGACCGCGACATGGTTACTGCATTAGATCGACATGCTTTTCATTAACAACAATAAGGAGATGTCCAGGAAATGCGGCTTCCTCTGTCGCACGGCTGAAATCCGGTGCTAAAAGTCGTTTTCTCGATAAACAGGTATTAACGCGGATGCCGGCCGGTAGAAAGTCCGAGAAAATCGAGACGGGCCTAATGCGTTTATGCAACAGCACAAAATATATCGTGCGTAAGGCGCGAAATGCCAAAAATTCAATTGCGAGACATTATGAAGCCAGGTCGTGAAATTAGTCAGTGCACTGTATAGATGGGTTAATAGTAATCGATAAATGTCAAATGTACACATCTGAAAATTGTTTAGGAAATGTCGGCCAGTAGGAAGTCCGAGAAAAATGAGATGGGCCTAATGCGTTTATGCAACGGCACAAAATATATTGTGCGTAAGGTGCGAACGCCAAAAATTAATTTGCGAAACATAAAGAAGCCGGGTCATTAAATTAGTCAGTGCGTTATATAGATGGCTGAAGCGTAAACAATAAATCTCAAATGTACAAATCTGAAAATTGTTTACGAAATTTCGCCCAGTAGAAAGTCCGAGAAAAATGAGACAGGCCTAACGCGTTTATGCAACAGCACAAAAAATGTATTGTGTGTAAGGTGCGAACGCCAAAAATTCAATTGCGAGACATTATGAAGCCAGGTGGTGAAATTAGTCAGTGCGCTGTATAGATGGGCTGAATAGTAATCCATAAATGTCAAATGTACACATCTGAAAATTGTTTACAAAATGTCGGTCAATAGAAAGTCCGAAAAAATTGAAACGGGGCTAATGCGTTTATGCAACGGCACAAAATATATTGTGCGTAAGGTGCGAACGCCAAAAATTCAATTGCGAAACATAAAGAAGCCAGGTCGTGAAATTAGTCAATGCGTTGTATAGATGGCTGATTAGTAATTGATAAATGTGAAATATACACATCTGAAAATTGCTTACGAAATATTATTAACACGTTGACTGCCGTGCGTATTTTGCGGTATTAGAACGACGATGCTATAAAATACTGCAGCATTTGACTGAATTATGCAAAATGTATATAATGTGCAGGTATTGGAGACCAAAGAATCGCATCAATTTTCTAACAATAACTGCATCTATAAAGTAGTTATTGTTACCCATTGCGAATATTTTGGATCTTCAGTAAAATCTCTTGCGCTGGTCACCGGTGACCATCACGGCAATTAAAGTGTTAATTCAATATTTCGAAAGTGACGTCACTTGTTTCTTTGCAGAAATACGTGTGTAGTGGCTGCGCGTTGATTTCTTTCGGTGTTTTCAATCAGTGCGGCGTTCGAAAGGCTTGATTATGGCTTCAACTTTTTACTAAAAATGCAAAAAAATTGCAATGAATTCTATGTGCAATCTTCTCAGTATATGCCTATTTGTAAAGTTCTATAACTCAAAAATACGCATTGTGTCGTTGAGAATCCTTTGGTTTCAAAGCAGTGTAATTTTATTATCATTCAGAATTGTCATAATATAATTCCAAGTTTATTTTATCTAATATAACCGATATAACCTAATTTTATCCAATATAAAATTGACCACTCAAAAGTCGATTAATCTGCTACCGGTAAATAACAGTTGGAGCCGAAAAGCCGATTAATCGGCTAACGGTTGATAAAGTGTTAAGACCAATATCACGCATTTCACTAGATTAGTATTGATCTGCCCCGTAGTTATATCTCTATGATTGAACTTCGAAATCGCATCGACAAGAACGATAAGGTTTCTGGCCGTATTTCACATAGGCGCGTACACACGGACACGTAAGCACACGCACGCATCCATAAGCCCGCGTGTAATCTGATCAATGCATTAAATGGAACCCCGGATCGCAAGACATCCGGAATCTTCGAAAATATACATTTGTCCGCTACGACACATTCTGCTTCGCAGGTGGATTTGATAAAGCGTCTCATATACGTATCATTCGATTATTGGTCACGCGAAAGGGACAAGAGACGAAGGAGCGAGGAGAGAAAGACGGAGAGACGTGGAGGAAGAACCGCGAAGGAAAAATGGCCGGCAATCTTGATATAAGTAATGCATTTCTTTTATATCTCCACGAGATAAAGAGTAATGGATGGGGACCGGTCACGTCGCGCGGAAAATATGATACCTTCCACTTTGCGAGAGGAGTCCGCGGGGGATGACGATAATAATAATCCCGGATCCGAGTACGGCCAACATCGCCGCGAGAATGTGCGACCTTAACAGGATTGGAAAAGTGAACGACGGTTCAATGGCCATGATGCATCTTCATCCGACTGGCGGGATAAAAATCGCGGGATCGCCGGAACTTCGCAGCCCGCGCTATTTTATGCGCGCTCCTATGAGCATACAGGACTCGCGTCAATAAAACGTACATAGTAAACTGGCCGTAACTTTTGGACCTAGGGGCAGTCATGTTCGGTTCAAAGTGATTAGTGCGATTTTTTATATTTTTTATTTTTATTCAGTGCCAGAACATTTCATAGAAGTCGAACTATGTGGGTCTAAAGTAAACTTAATCCTCTTTGTTTTATGGAGTTAAACGATTTGGCAGACGGCCGGCTTATTTTATGGTGCAAAACAAAAATTGTTCACTCAATTGAACTTCATGTTACGTGCGTTTTGGAGATTGACATCAAACTTTGCGTCAGAACTGCTTATGTTGAACATTAATACTAAATGTACCAAGCGGGGTCAAATGAACCCTCTCAAATTTTACTTCAAGATCGTACATGGCCGTAACTTTTGGACCTAGGGGCAGTCATATTCGGTTCAAAGTGATTAGTGTGATTTTTTATATTTTTTATTTTTATTCAGTGCCAAAACATTTCATAGAAGTCGAACTATGTGGGTCTAAAGTAAACTTAATCCTCTTTGTTTTATGGAGTTAAACGATTTGGCAGACGGCCGGCTTATTTTATGGTGCAAAACAAAAATTGTTCACTCAATTGAACTTCATGTTACGTGCGTTTCGGAGATTGACATCAAACTTTGCGTCAGAACTGCTTATGGTAAACATTAATACTAAATGTACCAAGCGGCGTCAAATGAACCCTCTCAAATTTTACTTTAAGATCGTACATGGCCGTAAGTTTTGGACCTAGGGGCAGTCATATTCGGTTCAAAGTGATTAGTGTGATTTTTTATATTTTTTATTTTGATTTAGCGCCAAAACATCTCATAGAAGTCGAACTATGTGGGTCTAAAGTAAACTTAATCCTCTTTGTTTTATGGAGTTAAACGATTTGGCGGACGGCCGGCTTATTTTATGGTGCAAAACAAAAATTGTTCAGTTAATTGAACTTCATGTTACGTGCGTTTCGGAGATTTACATCAAACTTTGCGTCAGAACTGCTTATGGTAAACATTAATACTAAATGTACCAAGCGGGGTCAAATCAACCCTTTCAAATTTTACTTTAAGATCGTACATTCATTCTTATGTCTTTCGCTCATATGACATATCTGTAAATTCTTATAGCATCTGATTATACAAGTTTTCGCTTTAATAAATTAGGAATTTCTTTCTGAAAATCAACGTTTATTTCAAATGACCCCTTTCAAATTTTACTCCAAGATCGCACATTCATTCTTATGTCTTTCGCTCATTTGACATTCTGTAAATTCTTACATCATCTGATTATTTAATTTCTTACTTTAATAAATTAGGAATGTCTTTCTGGAAACCAACGTTTATTCATAAGGAACCAAATGACCCCCCATGGTAAGAATAGGTAGGTATAAAGTACCGGTACGTTTACTATTAAAGCGATAGGCAGGGAAACGTACATCAAGCATTTCAACCAAAATTTCCGATTTTCATTTCATGGCACGATACAGAAGAAATAGACAAACCGACATCATTCACATGATTTTACATAACTGCACCACATCTCTGTTCATTAGTTAACACGTTGACATGAAATACTGCAGAATATGATTAAACCGTGAAAAATGAGGGTAACGCAGAGTTGTTGGAAGCCAAAGTATTGAAGAACCGTTCCATATCAATTGCTTTTACAAGATTGCAAATAGATTTCATTTGAAATTTTTTGCATTTTTATTAAAATCTTTTGCGCCGGGCACCGGTGACCACCGTGGTAGTCAACGTGTTAACATTTTAAGGATCGCTCAAGAGTTTTCTCTTGTTTTCTGCACGCTGTCTTTAGATGTCACTTATTTTGATGCATTGTATTTATTTTGTCTATTTAAATATTTACATCAATATTCAATGCATTAAACTCGATTTCCTTCATGTTTTTTCCGTATTTTCATTTTTTAGTAAAAAGGTTATGATAATTATTAAAAAACATAATTTTTTTAATAATACCTAAAATACTTCCAATTATACAATTTCTGAAAATTTCACAAAAATTGCTTCATAAATAACAAAGTTATGATTTTTTGTAACGTACAAATTTCCCAAAAACGTGCCATCCCAGGCGTATTTCTTAGATTTCTTAGCGGTCCTTAAAGTGTCAAAATAGAACCGTCGTACGGACACTTCGCTGACTTAGCATTTTATCAAAAACGCAATTAATCGTCAGATACCATCGGCGTGTAACACCGATGGCCCCATAATGCATCGAGCATCGCGGAAGACAAAGGATCGCGGAACTTTCCTGAACATTTCCGATCGTCCGGTCGGCTTATCGCGCGAGCCCACCGTATTTCCGATTCTTTCTCCTTCGCAACCCACACGGTGCTTTTTTTCTGTCCGCTTGCCACGACGTGCCTCGCGCTTCCTAGGGCGCGCCTAATTTGATCTTCGCATCTGCCCTTCCGCGTGACGATACAACTCGTAGATAATTCCGGCGTGCGCACGGTGTCAGGATAATTATGCGACGAGACGAAGCGTCGCTAATCTGCCGATGACATCTTCGAGCGTTTCATCCAACGAGAACGCGACAAAAAACTCACAGTGCAATTGCCCGACGATGAAGATCGTGCGCGAGTCACACCTGTAACGTATCTTTCGCTTGCTACTTAATTAATACCCTGAGTTATCGTCATATTTTGGGGGGCTCCAGGGTAGACGTCTAGTCAAGTTTTATTTCGTTCTTAAGATTGATTTGTATTAGTAGTCAGTGTTTACGCATCGTGTAGAATTTATACTGAATTTTAAGTTTCACGTCCATGAAGCATTTATGGATTTTTTTGCTAGTTGTGTGTAGACATATCGTCATATTTTGGGGGGTTCCAGGGTAGACGTCTAATCAGGTTTTATGTCGCTCTTGAGATTGACTTTATGTGTTAGCAGTCGGTCTTCACGTATTGTGTAGGATTCATAGTGAATTTTAGTGTTTCACGTCCATGAAGCATTTGTGAATTATTTGGCCAGTTGTGTGTAGACATATCGTTATATTTTGGGGGGTTCCGGAATAGACGTGTAGTCAGGTTTTACTTAGTTCTTGAGATTGATTTTATTTATTAGTAGTCAGTTTTCACGTATCGTGTAGGTTTCATACTGAATTTTAAGTTTCCCGTCCATTTGGCCGTTTTTGTAGACATAAGCGTCAATATAATCGTGGTGGTATGTACGCTGAAAAAAATTACAGAACGTAGATGAAGTATTCCATGAAGCAGTCGAAGGATTTATGGATCGTTTGGTCGGTGGTACGTAGACATAAGCGTCAACATAAACGTGGTCTTACATACGCTGAAAAAATTACAGAACGTAGATGAAACATTCCATGAAGCATTTATGGATTATTTGGCCGTTTGTGTGTAGAAATAAGTGTCGAAATAAACGTGATCTTACATACGCTGAAAAAATTACAGAACGTTGATAAAGCATTCTATGAAGCAGTCCATGAATCATTTGTGGAAAAAAAATTGTGTGAAAAAAATGATATAATATAGATGAAGCATTCCATGAAGCAGTTCATGAAGCATTTGTGGATCCTTTGACCCTTTGTATAGACATTTTGTAGTAGACATAAGCGTCAACATAAACGTGGTGTTACACATGCTGAAAAAATTACAGAACGTGGATGAAGCATTCCATGAAACAATTCACGAAGTATCTATGGATCATTTGATTGTTCGTGTGTAGACATAAGTGTCAATATAAACGTGGTGTTACATATGCTGAAAAAATTTCAAAACGTAGATAAGGCATTCTATGAAACAGTTCATGAAGTATCTATAGATCATTTGACTGTTTCGGTGTAGACATAAGTGTGAATATAAACGTATTGTTACACACGCTGAAAAAATTACAGAACGTAGATGAAGCATTCCATGAAGCAAATATGAAGCATTTATGGACCATTTGACCATTTGTGTGTAGACATCAGTGTTAACATAAACATGGTGTTACATGTACTGAAAAAATTGCAGACCATAAATGAAGCATTTTTGGATTATTTGACCGTTTGTGTATAGACATAACCGTCAACATAAACGTGGTGTTACATGCGGCAAAATAATTACAGAACGTAGATATGATGAGTCAACTTCGAAAAATGTTTTGATAGTGATCGTATTAATTTTGTTGTTGTTTGTCGATGTTACGTTTGATAAAGCAAAGATTCTTTACTTGCGACTTGCAGAAATCTATTAAAAAAATTAAATTATTGCTTCTTGTATATTTGGCGCTCGTTTGGACAGAGTTTTAATCTCGTTAATACAGTTATTACAGTAAGATATGCCAATATTATTCTGTTTATAACAAAACCAACACATAAACAGCCTTTACTTCTTAACAAGTAAAGGGTACTGCGAACATTTTAACAGCAATTAAAGTTTTCCCACTACATTCCCTCATTGATCAACGTACGGGGGTATATAGCGTCTGAGACCTCAGATGCCTAAATCCTATACTTCTGCTGATATAAGAAAACACAGACAAGAGGTTCGAAATCCGAAAGTTTCGAAACGTTGAAAAAATGAAGTTCCGTCGTATCAAATCTGCGGATAATATTTTCGGCGTGAGCGGACGGGTATTGCGTCGCATAAAGCTATAAAAGCGTGGGAGTGACATATAGGTGGGCTCCGAGCCAGAATCACCCCGTAGTTGATAGAGTACTCGAGGATTCCCCTAGATCCTCCAGCCCTTCTTCCAGTGTCCGGAGAAACCTCTGACCAGCGTCCGGCTTCGTGTTTGTTCGCCCCTGAATAAAGCGGCTTTCTCGCATAGCCTGGCCGTGCCTCTTATCGACGGAAATATCATTTTATTTCATTTATGGCCATAACGCCGTGGGGAAGGCACCCTCCGAGTGTCTCGCTCGTACATTTATGAGGATTTCCACTGTCGATCATATATTTCCGATTGGCCTCGACCTGCCCGATTTCTGCCGCGTGTCCTCCCTCAAATTAATTTCTCCTTATCGACCTACCCTACGGCGTACTCAACCGATTTTTGGGTATACAAGTTGAAGACGTTTCGAAAGAAAATTCAGGTTTTCAACGCGCATTCACGTTTATAGGAATTTCACAAGTGCATTGCGGATTTTAAGTATGTTCAACTCGTTTTCGATTTTCTCGACGCCTGCAACCCATCTTCTAAATAAATACACCAAGTGCTATTAATCGCATTATTCTTCACATTATATTTGGCATACCACTTTGACATTAAAATGTACCTATAGCAAAAAACAAAATACTGTCGACTTCTACTATGAGAATCCACATATGTGTTTCCATTCATACACCCACCGTTAAATATTTCCAGCATACATACACTCGTCATCAACCGTACTATTCTTCGGATCAGACTTAACCACTTCGACATTAACAATTTCAGTGCCAAACGGTGCGATCGTCCTTCTCATATTCACTACGTAAATGTTACCAGCTAATCGACCAGAACACTGACTGCACGCTTGGATTTTGTCTGTGTGTATATTTATTGTTACCGTTCGTCGAGTGTTTATTAACTGAAACAAGATACTTTTGAATTAGAAAAATTGTGAAGATTACTTTAAAGTTCGCATATGTATATTTTTTAATATTAGAAAGCAGTATTATATAAACTAAATGTGAAATACATGTTCATAAAATTATAACAGAGTAAATAAAACGAGTGAATGCACGCTTTGCATTCACACAATTCAAATCTGCACATCATCAAGTACATTTGCTATCGACGTGCGCTATTATAACTACGTTTTTCCTTCCACACACTTTCAAGTCAATAGTTCTAGCATATATACATACACTTGTCATCAGCCACATTACTATTGACATTACCTCCGACGCCCACTTCAATATTAAAATCGCACATATCGCCAAAAACAGATTGCTGTCCATATGCGCTATTATAATTACGTTTTTCGTTACACATACTTTTAAAGTCATTCTAGTGTATATATGTACACCTGTCATCAGCCGCATTACTATTGACATTTCTTCTAACGTCCCACTTCAATATCAAAATAGCCAAGAACAAATTAGTGTCCACATGCGCTTTTATAACTACCTTTTTCGTTCCACACATTTTTAAGTCAACATTTCTAGCATATATACACTTGTCACCAGTCGCATTACTATTGACATTCCTTCTAACGTCCCACTTCAACATTAAAATCGCACGAACCGCCAAGAACAGATTACCGTTGACTTCCGCAATTGTAACTACCTTTTCGGTTCCACATACTTTCAAGTCAACAGTTCTAACACATATACACCTATCATCAGCTGCCTTACTATTGACATTACCCCTAACGTCCTACTTCAACATTAAAATCGCACATATCACCAAAAAAAAATTGCTGTTGACTTCCGCTATTATAACTACCTTTTCCGTTGCACATACTTTCAAGTCAATAGTTTTAGCATACATACACCTGTCATCAGCCGCATTACTATTGACATTACCCCTAACGTCCCACTTCAACATTAAAATCGCACATACCGCCAAGAACAGATTACCGTTGACTTCCGCTATGATAACACAGCGACCGACATCGATCTCAACCCACACACGTCCGTTCTCGCACGCTGCCACTTTTACGGGATCACGTAGCAAACTGATCCGTATCGCGCGGCAGGATGTGTTCGTCCATCCGCCTATAGAGTTCCGTGATCGAATGTTTCGCCAGAGGCGGTTTTGCGTACGCGTATGTGCATGACGCACACGAATCCACGGCGACTATTTCATGTGTGTCCCGGGCCGGGGAGCGCGTAAATTTCGCGGAGGTTTATCAATCTCTTCGCTAGATGCTGACGCCGCTGGACGCACACCGACGTACAATCAGCGGCACAGGGATTGCGACTCTAATTACGACTTGGACTGCCGCGACGATGTCGCCAAGCAATGGCAAATGAATTTATCATTAGCGCACCGGCGATACTGTTGCACGTTACGACTGCGTGTAATTAAACGACGGGTCGATGAAACGTTTACGGCCGACGTTTGACGAGTGCGATAGGAAGTTGTAAGGGTTGTCTAGGGAAGGATTGGGATTTAAGCCTTGTCGGACGTATGCCACCTTCCACGTGACGGACTTTCTGCTGTGGCTGGCATTGGACGCCGTACGTGTTTAGTTGAGATACTGCAGCTTTTTAACTCGTTAACTGCCAAGCGTATTTTGTTATGTTAGAACCGCAATGCGATGAAATACTGCAGAGTATAATTAAGTCGTGCAAAATAAAGGTAACGCGGGGTTTTTAGAAGCCAAAGTATTGAAGCACCGTTTCAACATTAATTGCTTTTACAAGATTGTAAATGGGCTTCATGCGAAATTTTTGCATTTCTAGTAAAATATTTTATGCCGGTCACCGCGTATTTTGCTACGTTAGAACTGCGGTGCGGTGAAATACTGGAGAGTATAAGTAAATCGTGTAAAATAAAGATAACGCTGGGTTGTTAGAAACCAAAGTATTGAAGCACCGTTCCAACATCAACTGCTCTTACAAGATTGCAAATAGGCTTCATGCGAATTTTTTGCATTTCTAGTAAAATATTTTATTTATGTTAGAACTGCGGTGCGATGATTGTTTTGCGATTGATATGCGATGATAATTGCTGTCGCAAAATTGCAAAAGGGCTTCATCGTCAATTTTTTGCATATTTAGGCAAATCTTTTGAACCGGTCACCAGTGACCACCGTGGCAGTCAACGTGTTAACATTTTAAGGATCGCTCCCGAGTTTTCTCGTGTTTTCTACACGCTATGTTTAGATGTCACTTACTTTGATACCTTGTATTTATTTTGTCTATTTAAGTATTTGCACTCTACCTAGTGTGTAAATATACAAATATACATCTATCTGAACGATTCATTCAAATTGACATAATTCGCTGAAGATTTAGGACAACATATTAAATACGCCGTTGATTCGTATACTTACCCCATCGCGTAGTTTTGGAGACAGATATGCACCGATGAGATTCCAGCCGCGTTCGCCTCGTGCTCGATTACGTCAAAGCCGCTTCGCCTTACGTTTCCGCCTAGCGCGCTCATTCGATATTCCGCGGCACGCTGACTTTCGATATTTTCCGGGCGGGCAAAATCCCGCCTCCGCCGAATTGAACACCTCTCTCTCCGTCCGTTTCCCTCTTCGTTTTCGTCTCGGTGGAAAGCAGTATCGGTCGGCAACCACCGCCGCCGCGCAACCGACCGCCACCACCACCGGCGTTCCTCAAATCCACGAGTCATCGGTAGAAGCAGCGCCGCAAGCCGCCCCCTTATTGATGTCTTTCGGGGAAAACTTTGAAAGGTCGTTTCCGCGAGAAGCCATAAAGTGACACTTCCCGCATCTCGCGACCGAGAGCCCGCGGTTTGATACTCGGCATATTACGCGTATATACGTGCTTATTTGGTCGACGAGGGAAGTCGGGTAAACGGGACGGAGAGAGAAGAATTGTGGTGAACGCAGGGAAAAGAAGGAAGGAGAGGAGCGAGCGGATATGCGGGCTTTGCCCATGGGAGTATTACGGATTCAAGGTGAGTAGGAGTCCCGCGGAGTAACCCGAGACATCAGCAGGGTAATATTTCCATATTCCGATATCGAATAAATGGATCGTTGCTGGTCGCACGACGCGGGTATAAATCGTTGGCCGACCTATCATGCATCACGAGACGGCAAGATGAAGCGAGCGAGACTTCGAGTTCGACAAGGGAGAAGACGCCGTGCGGGGGTGTGGCGGGCGACGTCTTGCGTGCATTCGTTAGTGGGAAGGAGTGTGTGGAACTTTAGAGGGATTCTAGATGGGCTGGGACTGAGAAATTATGAATGAATGTAATGGGGGGATTAGGTATGAAACTGAATGTTTTGGAGATGGATGGAAAATAGCAGGATGGAACGGCATGTGAAGAATGATAGATATAGGTATATGTACGGGACTTTGTATGCTGATGCGATACGTACACTCGCTTATTAACTCTTTGACTGCTGAAGACTCCCGATCGAAGCACTCGCGGAACACTTTTTTAGTAGTACGAAATGTATTGATTCATTATTTAACACGCAACCAAGTCGGGTTGGGACTGAGAAATTATGGATGAATAGGTATGAAACTGAATATTTTGGAGGTGGGTGGAAAATAGCACAATGGAACGACATTGTGAAGATTTATAGATATAGGTATATGTATGAGACTTTGTATGCTGATGCGATATGTACACTCGCTTATTAACTCTTTGACTGCAGAAGACTTCCGATCGGAGCACTTGCGGAATACTTTTTTTAGTAGTACGAAATGTATTGAGTCATTATTCATGACGTAACCAAGTTGGTTTGGGACTGAGAAATTATGAATGAATAGGTATGAAACTGAATATTTTGGAGATGAGTGGAAAATAGCACGATGGAACGGCATGGTGAAAAATGATAGACATTGGTATATGAATGGGACTTTGTATGCTGATGCGATACATACACTCGCTTATTAACATTTTGACCGCCATGATGGTCATCGGTGACCGGCACAAGAGATTTTACTGAAGATACAAAATATTCGTAATGGGTAGGAATAATTATTTTATAAATGCAGTCACTGTCAGAACAGTGATGCGATCCTTCGGTCTTCAATACCTGCATATTATTTACATTTTGCATAATTCAGTCAAACGCTGTAGTGTTTCATAGCATCGCCTTTCTAATACAGGAAAATACGATCGGCAGTTAACATGTTAAGCGAGAATTATCTTTTGACTGCTGAAGACTTCCGATTGATTCACTCGCGGAGGGCGAAATACTTTTTCAGTAGTACGAAATATATTGATTCATTATTCAAGACGTAACCAAGTTGGGCCAGGACTGAGAATGAATCTAATGGGGGGATTAGGTATGATGGAAAATAGCATGATGGAACGGCATGTCGCTTATTAACACATTAACTGCCACGGTGATCACCGGTCACCATAACTTTTTTACTAAAAAATGAAAATACGGAAAAAACACGAAGTCAATCGAGTTGAATGCATTGAATATTGATGTAAATACTTAACACGTTGACTGTTAAGCGTATTTTGCTATGTTAGAACCGCGATGCGATGAAATACTGCAGAGTACGATTAAATCGTGAAAAATGAAGGTAACGCAGTGTTATTAGAATCCAAAGTATTGAAGCACCATTCTAATATCAATTGCTTTTGCAAGATTGCAAATAGGCTTCATGGCGAATTTTTTTGCATTTATAGTAAAAACTTTGCACCAGTGGCCACCGTGTCAGTCAACGTGTTAAATAGACAAAATAAATATAATGTATCACAATAAGTGACATCTAAAGACCGCGTGTACAAAACACGAGAAAACTCGTGAGCGGTCCTTAAAGTGTTAACACGGAAAATATAAATTAATTATGTCATGTCCGGAAATGCTTCTACTACTTTATCAATATGTCGTTTCATTTCATTATTTTCATTTCGTTTCATTTCATTTATTTATCAATTTATCTATACGTCGTAATATAAGAAGACATCCACGAAACCCATTATACTGGGGCATGGTTCAGAAAGATGACATCCGCGGAAGCCACTATAATGACATATCTTTCCTAACAGCTTAAAAATGTAAAAGAACATAGCTGCGCCATGATTAACTGATAACTGCCTGTAACGGTACCAGCCGTGTCATCGTCTTCTCCTTCAAGGATCTTTCCCTCGTACTTCCTGTCAGCCGGTGGCCAAGGCATCGTTCAGTTCTCCCTCGATTTTCCGGATATGCATGATTGACGCCTCGTACGCGTTATCTCCGCAACGAACATGCGACTGCATAGCAAAGAACCGCGATGTCATTGTTTTCCCATTGTTGTCAGCCTCCCGCTCCCTCCCAATTCTGTCTCCAATCTTCGCTCCGCCGTTTCTTCGTTTTCCCTCGCTCCCTGCGTCCAGCCTTTTTCTCAGAGAGCGTGCGAGCATTCCAGCGCTTAGCCACGTAGTGCGCATACTTACACGGCTTATGTCCAGTGGCCCGCTGTTTAACGTGTCGAAGTCTGTGCTGGGCGAGAATTCTCTTTCTGTGCTCAGGCACGATCGAGGGATCGCTGAAAGATCAACTTCCGTTTATGTAATGAGATAGATGCGCAGCGATCCGAGTTCGTGGACACTGGAAAATGCTTCATATGTAGTGAACCCGTTTGCATCATCGCTCTAAATCTGCAACCTTACTCAAAAATCTGACATGCGCAGCTAAACGTTGCCGATACCAGCATGCGCAAGGAAGACTTTTAGTGTTTATTCTCATTAGAAATAGTGTTATAGGGTTATTCAAATTATTGTATATTCCTCGTATTTTCCAAAACTATTTTTTGGACTAGTTCCACGTTGAAAAATAATTCGAAAACATCGCGCCTGGACATTTCATTGACGTTGATGGTTACACCACTTACGGCAGCAAAATTATGTAATGTTGGCATACAATTTCGTTTTTCCCATAAGAAATCTCCAGTTTCAATATTATCGGGCTGGTCATCTTCACTACTATCTATTAGAGCTATGGCACGTTTACACTAATGGGATATTTGCATTTCTATGCTTGAATCCGAATCCGAACTCTAATTCATGAGAACATAATGGATGAAGCCATTTTCTACACTGTACACAAATCAAATTCAATTGTTTTATACCAGTCATTTTACTACTACAAATTACGCACTGTCTTACATATCTGCCCGGTAGTTTCACTAACCCAAATATTCCCTCATTATAAATTATCATTTGTTGTTGTTTGACTTGCATCCATTCATGCTCTATTTCAAATATAATGCTTGACGGAAATTCTAATCGACCAAAAAAAAAGAGCAGCGCGACTGCGTCAATCGGCATTACCCGCAGATAAATGAAGGAAGGCACGACCCGACACGGATTTTTAAAAACCCCTGGCACTAAAACCTCGTTGGAAAATGTGTCCCCTAGGTGCGTCGTACAAATTAAGCGATGACGAATATATTCGTCAAACACAGAGTATGTTTAATATGGAATTAGATTACAATGAAATGACTTTAATATTTGTTACAATAATTAATTTACTGTTTTATTTTCTATAATAATTATTTATAATTTTTTTTTCGACATGGCCTCAAAATATTCCAAACTTCTTGCAGTTTAGGAATATATTTTAGTTTTAACTAAAATTGCAAAATTAACCGCCAATGGTCACTACTGAAGACGCATGACGAATATATTCGTCAGAACACAAAATTTTACAATGTTTTCATGACGAATATATTCGTCACAAACAGTTAACTGGTTAAGGACATATTCATACCTGAGGTTGAATGACCATATACATGAAATACTTTTACATTGGACAAATTTGATTACCGAATCACCGCTGTTCGTTGATTTGCGTATGAACAGCGCTAATTTATTCTTTTGCGCAAGCATGTTTTAATATGGATGAGTAAATTTTCGCTGATTTAAGTATGACTTTACCAGGTACCACTTCATGCAACATTTAGTATTAACCCGCGTGTATTCACGAATTTACATATGAACACCGCTAGCTTTTTCTAATTTCTAAAAAAGCAAAAAACCAAATCAGTTAGAGATTCTACCTCGACATACCACTGTCCACTGAGAATATCAATGCGGTTCGCGTTAGTGTAGAGAACAGGTCAGACTACAATTGATTTCCTACACTACTTGCTAAATGCCTGGAGAGAGGAAAACAGAGAAGGTCTAGGGAGAAAAAAATATGATGGAAACACAACGTGAGGGGTGAAGAAATGGATGCGGAAAGTAATGCTGGCAAACGCCAAAAGCCTCAGACACGCAGATACAGACGGAGAATAGGAGTAAAGCACGAAGTCGAACGCAGATGAAAAGAGAAACGAAAGGAGGTGAAGAGTGAAGACTTTGAGAATGATGGGACGAGTAAGAGAAAAGTGAAGTGGGAGAAATGTGGAATTAAGAGTGAGAGAAATGGCGAAACCAGAGTAAGAGAGGAAGAAGAAACGAAAAATACGAGGAATGGTGAGCGAAGACTGACGGAACGGAAAAGAAAAACGAACAGAAAGGAAAGCGAAGAAATAGAAAACGTGAAGTAAGAGAAAATACAAACGGCAAGTAAAAAAAATGAAGAGTGACAGTAAAGGCAGAACGCAGAATAAAAGGGAAAAAGGCAACGAATAAGAGAAAATATGAACAAAAATTAAAAAATACGAGGCGCGAAGAGTGAGAAAAAATATTAACACGTTGACTGCCGTGCGCATTTTACTATATTAATACCGCAATAATATTAATTGCATTTATAAAATTATAAATGCTACCGACTGGGTATTTTTTGCATTTTTCATGAGACCTTTTACTGCTGTGCGTATTTAACTATATTAAAACCGCAACATGATGAAGTACTACAGAAGATGATTGAATAGTGCAAAATGAAAATAATGCGAAGATATCGGAGACCAAAGAATTGAATCACTATGTAATATTAATTGCATTTATAAAATAATAAATGCTACCGATTGGCTATTTTTTCCATTTTTCGTGAGACCTTTTACTGCTGTGCGTATTTTACCATATTAATACCGCAACATGATGAAGTACTAAGTAGAGAATATGATTGAATTGTGCAAAATGAAAAGAATGCGAAGGTATCGGACCCAGGGAATTGAATCACTATTCAATATTAATTGCATTTACAAAATTATGTATGCTACCGATTGGCTATTTCTTCCATTTTTCGTGAGACCTTTTACTCCTGTGCGTGTTTTACTATATTAAAACCGCAACGTGGTAAAGTACTACAGAATGTGATTGAATTGTGCAAAATTAAAAAAATGCGAAGGTATCGGAGACCAAAGAATTCAATCACTATTCAATATTGCATTTACAAAATTATATATGCTACCGATTGGGTATTTTTTTAATTTTTCGTAAGACCTTTTGCACTGGTCACCTGTGACTACCACGGCAATCGAAGTGTTTATGTACATTAAGAAAAGCAGAATTCAAAACCGAGAGATACAACGAATGCAGCGAAAAAAAAATGGAAACAAAAAGTGTAAAAAAGATGACTGACATCAAACATGCTGGAACACGCTGACGCAAGAGATACAAAAATACGCAGAGTAACGCATGTGTTAGAATCAAGACAAGAGATAAATTGCGAAATCTTTATTTTGCAATAACCAGTCCGAACTCTTTACAATCCTCCGGTGGAATGCCGAAGTGCCAAGTTATTTCGATTATGACTCATCGCATTCCGTACAACAATGTTTACTTCTGTGCCAGACATCACCCAAGACCCTTTTGAAATTCGTCGCAAATTTATTTTCCGCTAATCATAATTCACGTTTGTCATAAAACTCCCAATCAAACAATATGAAATAAACCACACGTCAATCCAAGCAATGGAGGAATGAACCGACATGAGGATCACACAGTACATTCACGGAAGAACGAAGTGTAGCAGAGGAAGAACGCTAACTGAACGAAGCGTGGAACGGAAAGCAACAGAAAAGAGGGGCGCCTTGCGAGAGAAAGAAGGAACGCAGAGTAAGAGAAAAGAGCGGCCGTGGAGAGGGAACCTGGAACCGTGGCCTTGTCTTCCAGGCCCAGGTCGAATGTGTCAACCATACGAACGTGCGACAAGTAACCAGGATCGTTGCCAACGCCTCGAACCACCAGCCTAGCGTATCGTCACGGGCGCGCAACGTCGTAAACATCGTCGCGCGCGACTTGTAAATTCAGCCTCTGGCGTTTTAATGGTTTCCCTACAGCCCGCCTGTATTAGTTTCAGGGGCATTAATAACGGCGCGGTGAAAGGCTATCGCCGATTAATTAGTCACTTAGCACTCGGACGCCTCCCTTTTCGTCCTTCTTCCGCTCGCGAGCGGCCTGTCTCTTTCTTTTCGTCGGCACGAATCGCTCGGAACACAAGAACAGATTCTTCTACGAATTCTCGGCAGACGGGTTCCGTTCGCGGATGAGGATCGAAATATCGAGGGGTTCAAAGCGCAAGCGCCGTTGTGATGTAAGGTTAAGTGTCGCTGGGAGATAAAGGTTTGATGGTAAGGTGGAAAAATCTTGAAATCTATTGATTGATTATATAAGGCGCAACTGAGTTATAATCGCAATTTTTCATTTACGCCAAATTAAATAATGCAAGAAAATTATAACACTTGATAAAGAATGCATCTGTATTTATCTAGTACGATGATAATTGTGGCTGTAATTGGAGTTATAATTGTAAACTTCATTTACGCCATATATGAAACAATGTCGATTACTTGATAAAGAACGCATCTGCATTTATTTCATACGTTGATAATTTGGGCAAAAAACAAAATGCAAACGATCGGGGAGGCATATATGCGCCCATAGTCGACACCGATAGATTTTTGCGGACGCATATATGCGTCCATAACAGTCAAAAGGTTAAACGTGATGAAGTTGGTTGACGTGAAATTGCAAAGAATGATAAAATGTGATGTACATGTACATTTTTAACGGAATGTTGATATCCGTGATAAAGACTTTACGTTGGCACGAATCATTCGGAACAGAAATTCAGATTCTTCCACGAATTCTCGGCAGACAGGTTCCATTCGCGAATGAGGATCGAAATATCGAGGGGATCAAAGCACAAGTGTGGTTCTGATGTAAGGTTAACTGTTGTCGGGAGATAAAGGTTTGATGGTATAGTCGGAAAATGGATAAACGTTGGATTAAACATGAGACAGAGGAAAATTGTGAGGCTCGTGATAAAGGTGGTTGACGTGAAATTGTACAGAATGATGAAATGTGATGTACGTGTACATTTTTAACGGAATGCTGAGATCTGTGATGCAGACTTTTCGTCGGCACGAATCATTTGGAACACAAGAACAGATTCTTCTACGAATTCTTGGCAGACGGGTTCCATTCGCGGATGAGGATCGAAATATCGAGGGGTTCAAAGCGCAAGCGTCGTTGTAATGTAAGGTTAAGTGTTAGAAGATAACGGTTTGATGGCAATGTCAAAAAATGGACAAGTGTTGGATTAACCCTTTGACTGCTGAATACTGATTGATTATGTAAAGCGTAACTGAGTTATAATCGTAATTCTTCATCTACCAAGGTAAATAATGCAAGAAAATTATAATACTTGATAAAGAACGCATTTGTATTTATCTTGTACATTAATAATTGTGGTTGCAATTGGAAACAAAATCGAAACGATTGAGGACGCACATATAGTCGACACCGATAGATTTCGGCGGACGAATATATGCGTCCGTAGCAATCAAAGGGTTGAACGTGATATGAAGGAAAATTATGAGGCTCGTGATGAAGGTAGTTGGCGTGAAATTAGAAAGAATGATGGAATCTGATCGTAAATTTGACGACCGCTGAAGTACGTGTCCATTTTTGACGAAATGCTGAGATCCGTGATGCAGACAACCCACGTGCAGACGTCTATGAGGTATCAAGCCTGGTGTTGGAATCTCAAAGAAGGTACATTTTCCAAAACGACCGTATCGAAATTCGAGGCAGACGCCGATTAACGCTGGCTGAGTCGATTATAGGATATTTTGACGTTCGCGCGGGCCTATCTTGACAAGGAAAATAAACGAACGCTTTGCTTCAACCCCGCAGGTGCCCCACGAGCCGATGCCAACACTCGAGCCTAATTCCTGTCTTCCTTTGCAACTTATAATTCAAGTTCGCAGACTGGAACCAAACTGAACAGAACTACGCTAACTTGCACAACGGTAATTATACACTCCATCCAGCCCCATTCCCGCACGTAGTAGGTACCTGGCTATCTGCCTGCCTCTGTGCCCTTAAATTTCGGTTTATTTATGCCTCGCCTAGCGTGCTCTACGGTGGCTTCATCCAGTTTTGAAATTAATCTTATACGAACGAACGTCTACTATACTACAGAGTTGACGGTGCGACAAATAATTTACTGTACACAGAAGAATTGCGGAATACATTCCCGGAGGGTAGTATGCGAATATAAAAGAGCATTTGTACGCCTTATTCCCTTATTACAAACTCACTTATTATTAAGATAAGTACTGCACTCCTTGTCGGATATTGAAAATAACGTACTGCACAAGTGTATCTACTTTTGCGTCAGAGCTGTGGGTTCTTAAGAAACTAGCAGAAGAAGTATTCACTTAGCGTTATCGGCGGTATCGGGTAACGAGTGATATCTTGCATTTGCAATACCCACATGCATGCGGACTGTATTATTAAGCGGCTATAGTATATGTACTAGGTAACATCACACCTTTCAGCATTTAATATCCACTTTCTGTGCCATATATAAAAAAAGTGCCTTTCAGTTCAAAGTATTGCGCGCACCAAACGGTCATCGAGTATAACTGAAAAGAATATCGCATGGCATTTTTATTAACCCTTTGCACTCGACTGTCCCTCTGAGGAGACACGAAGATATTGAATGTTATTGCAAATAAAAATGTATGAACACTAACTGTAGAAGCGATGAATAAAAATGAAAACCGTCAATCCTATTTAAGAATTTATAACATTTTTTGACAGTCAATGGAAGGTAAATTTCAGCAACGAGAACGTCCTACAACGTGTTCAGATAATACATTAAACGGCGAATTCCGCATTATTCGTGCGCATTCAAATAACCGAAACTGTATTGTATATGCGGTAGAAAAATAAAAAAGAAAAATGAAAAGTAGAATAAAGAAAAATGTCACCTTCGACAATAATAAGCTGTAAAATGTATACTCGTACTTAATTTCATTATATATATACCAATAAAGTTTGTTGCGAGATATCATTTGAATAAACTATTTTTCTTAACCCCTTGTGCTATGCTGAAATTCGGAAGAAGCCGTGCCTAACATATGCACTCACTACTGTCATATATAATTGATCTTCTTGCGCGATTCATCACTGGCATAATGACACTTTTTAATTATATTTATTTTGTACTCTTTCAATATCTATCGATTGACTTTTGAAAATGAAAGATAAATTTAAACTTGTTTTTTTGATTTTGTTCATTTTTTTATACATGGAGTGATATTTGAAAAATCTAAAAATGATCAAAAATATTGGGTTTACTTGGGCCAGTGTCACAGTAATCACTTGTTTGACGTCTGCCATCCTACAATTTGTTTCCTTGTAGCACGTGAACACAACAAGATACAGTCCCTATTTTAAGAAAAGTATGATTTCGGAACCACTATTTGAAGTGTCAGAATTATAATCAACATTGTCTTTCGCAATACCTTTTAACACCTGAAAATCAAACACGTCTTCACATATAAAAAACCACTCCTCTCGAATGAAATTCTCATCATAATAATTATTTTTCTCCAAAGGAACTGTATAAGCGATATATAACTATAAAAAAAGGTGAAAAAAAAAATGGTTTAATCGTAACATTTTTGCAGAGACTGGATCGTTTAACTACATCGACGTTTTAACAACGTGTTCAGAAATGCCAACGCCGATGATATTCGTGCGCATTCAAATAACAGAAACCGTATTATATGTTCGAAATGAAAAATGTTAGGCAAATGGTGACAAACAACTTATTATTGCGATATCTGAGTGTTCAAAACATTACCCCACCTTCAAAAAAAAAACCTGTAAAATGTAATCTTAATTTCATTATATATATACCTGTAAAGTTTATTGCAAGATATTACATAATTTGCATAAACTAATTTATTTTTTAACTGCCCCATTTTCTATAAAATGCACTAATTTGCACTACTTCATGAAGAAACATCCGAGTGCAAAAGGTTAATACTGTCTTCCGCCATATAAAAAAGGCATTTTACGAATAAAATCGCTGCTCAAATCGACGTGAAATCCGATCATTGATCGCAACAGAGAAACTATCGTACGGAGCCTGTCTCTAGGCCACTCGTTGTATAGTACTATATGCGCACGAACGAAGATGGAGAGCGACGCTCGGACGATCTGAGTACGCGGGCGGCGGAATGAAATCTACAGTGCGGTAAATTAAGGCGCTCCGTTTTAATGCTGTTATAAGAATTACTACTCGCAGACTTGCCTCTTAAATCTTACCCACCCACTGCTCTCGCTACTCGTGGCGCACACTTATTCCGCACCTCCTTCCCACCCCCGCTTCCTTTCGCACCACCCCCAGATCAGCCCTTAATGCGATCTAGTTTTCTGGTCCTCGTCGTCGTTATAACGATAATTACGCTCGCGCTCGGAAGTTTTGTATCTTGATCAATCGCGATTCCTCGAGGTTGTTGCCTCGCGTCCGCAGACGGTAAGCTCGTCTATCTCGACGAACGATCTGAAACGCTCCAGGGAGCGTGCCGTTTTTCTTCATTTTTCAGCTGATATTTCGCGGAGACCGCCGTTAAGATGACGCGCGCGAGATCCTTCGGCGATCAAAAACTGACGAAACATGCCAAGACGCGGGTCGTTTTATGGTACTGCGAAGTAAGTAACGCGGTTGCGAAGCTTGAGCAGTTGTGAGCGGGTTGACAGAGATAGTATGGAACAGTAGAAGTAAGTAACGCGTTTGCGAAGCTTGAGCAGCTGTGAGCGGGTTGACAGAGATGGTATGGAACTATAGGTATAGGGCAGTGGTGTGATTGCATGATAATCTACTGTAATGGATGCAAAATGTGTATATAAAGAACTTACGTCGATATTCTGAAAACCAAAGAGACGGTTCTAAATAAAAAATAATTCTCAATATTTACAGTTTTGGGATTAGTTATTTCGATGCGACTGATTGCTTGATATCATAAAATTTGCGGAAATTTCTTTACATGGTAATTCTCAATGGAGACACAGTATTGCTGGTCTACGTATGTATATACCTATCTAAATAGGTAGGATATTTAGTTATAGATAGGTATATGTAGGTACATTATATGATGCATCATGTACCTATACATAGGTATATATAGGTAGACATTAGTATATATTGCTATATATATATATATATATATATATATATATATATATATATATATATATATATATATATATATATATATATATATATATATATATACGTATAGGTATGAAAAAAGTTGCGAAGCTGTTGCATTGCCACTGATAAAGAAGTATGTTTGTTTACCAATGATCCTAGATCCTTTATCAAAATTGTCCCACTTTTTATTTGCAAAACTTCAAAGCGTCGGCAAAAATAGGTATATATATATATATATACACATTTATACCTATATACCCATATACCTATGATATAGTATATGTATATATATACATACCTATATATTGCCTCACTTTTTATTTGCAAAACTTCAAATGTAGGTACAACGGCATGATGTACCTATATATAGGTATATACAGGTATTTATACAGACATATATGTATACATATATTATATGTACAAATATATACCTATATACCTATCATATAGTACATGTATATATATATATATATATATATATATATATACACACACCTATATATTGCCTCACTTTTTATTTGCAAAACTTCAAAGCGTCGACAAAAATCGTATATAGGTATATATCTATATATGGTATATATGCATATATACCTATATACTATATGTAGGTATATAGGTATATATGTATATATGTACATATATACCTATTTTTGCCCACGCTTTGAAGTTTTGCAAATAAAAAGTGGGACAATTTTGATGAAGCACCCAGTATCTTTGGTAAACAAACATATGTTCCTTATCAGTGGCAATGCAACAGCTTCGGAACTTTTTTATCCAAACTCCCATAGTCCGCCCTCTTTTTTCTGCACAGCCGAAAGCTTCTAATTGCATTATAAGACCGTTTCGGCCGAAAACGCGAAAATGCCAGTCGGCACCCGAGACTGACATCCCTCGAGGGTCTTAATTTCGATCGATTTCGTTAGCGGACTTCGACCCCTCTCCACACCCTCGATGCGTTCGTGTAAAACCCTTCGCCGCGGCTGGGTTAGGTAAACGTCGCGTGTTAACGAGCATTTAGTTCGTTCCTGTCACTTTGTCAGGAGCATGGACGTATCTTTTTCGGCCTCAGGACGCGAAACGAAGAGAGACAGTCGGTGAGAGACGGAGCAATCGCGAAGGAGAGAGAGGGAGAGAGAAAGAGAAAAGCAGCGCGTTCCATTTTAAGCCTCACAATGCTGACGCGCCACTTCGAAATTTACTGTATCTGGCGCCTCTTCTATATTTACGATGGATACCGAGAAGGAGATATCTACGTGATTCAACGGATAGACGGACGACTGTCACTCGACAGTTTGTACAATGTTCAGCTTCGATGGTGTGTCCAGGCCACCCTGGAAATTGCACGTCTCGTATGATCGACGGTTTCCTGTTTTGTTCCGAGCGGTTGTTTATCAGTACATCTGACAATAGAATTTAAATGCACGCAACTCATCGTTGATTTATGACCCGCACGATGTTTGACGAACGGTTTTTCGGTTGACGGTGTTAACACTTTAACACTTTAACGATTATTCGACTTTTCGGTTCCAACTGCTATTTTCCGGTAGCCAATTAATCGGCTTTTCAGTGGTCAACGATTATATTAGATAAAATAAATATCAGATGATATTATGACAATTTTAAATTACAATAAAATTACACTGCTTTGAAACCAAAGGATTCTCAACAACACATTCAGTATTTTTCACTTATAAAACTTTACAAATAAGCACATATACAATTCCTGCGCCATATCCAAAACAGAGTCGGTCGTTAGTGAGGGGCATCTTCAGTCAATAGCGGTCGGTAAAGTGTTAATATATTCGCAATCGCTAACGTGAATTCGCGTCATTTTAACTTTTTAGGTACGGCTGAATTCTGCGTGTGGTTATTTCCCTGGACAGCTGAGTTTAACGCAAACTAAGCTTAAAAAATTTTTTTTTTCAAACTTACAGTACTGCAATGTCTGATGGATAATGCCGTTCTCTACACGAGTACATTGGAAAGAAGTATTTGTGCTCATAATTATGAAAGTGGTAAAAATATATTACATATATTTAACAATTGTTTAGATATTTAATCAATTGCATTTATATATTTTAAAAATAATACGACACATAGACCCACATTTTACACACATAATTTTATTCGTCTTATATTTTTTGAACATACCATACAATTTTGTAACGGCTATTTTAAATTTTTTGAATTTTATACTATTGAAAATGTTTTTGGTTAGTCTGAACGGCTGATCAACGATATATTTTCAAAATTGATACTGAATGTCACTAAAATAAGAGAATATAGAGAATAATAGAATATAGAGAATTTTATTTAATAACCGCTAATTTGATTGAAATAAGTGAGAATGTCCTATTGGCTTATTAAATTTTAACCGTAATCAATTTTAAGACAAATCAAAATATCTACAAAAACGTTGTAATCTGCAAAACTCGTGGAAAACTTCACGACACTTCATATATATGCGAATTATGTAAAGTTCCTTTACCCAAAGTCATTGTTTTTCGATTTATCACACTAGCTATAAATATTAAATTTTACTTTGACTCGGCTTTTCCAAAATGCCTGTAATATAATGCTAAATAATTTCACCACTATAATAACGAGAACCTTTTTATTTGAAACAACATATAATTGGAACATTGATATTTCAAAACAAATTTTATTATTTTTATTCTTGCTTCAAGGATACAAATTTGCGGACAACCCGCGGTATTTTTTATCTTCTTGTTATTATTCTTTAGAAACGGAAAAAACGTTATTCGCAAAATTTGACCCCTTGACCCGAATTTATTTTTTTCGTTTAAGAGAAATTATATTTTATACTAAAATTTACTTAATTCATGTGAATGAGGGCAACAATATACTTTTTGCAGAAATATTTATTTATTTATTTAAAATATGTAAATGTAATTTAATGGATAATGTCCTTGAAATTTGTAACATGGAGATTTGAGAAATATTCGTATAAAAAATAAAATTCGAATTCGTTAAAACAATATACGTAATAAAATACAGCGCGAAAAGTATTATGTACATTACAATGTGCACAGGGTCCGAAGGGGTTAATATGTGTATATTGATAGCAGTTGTCGATAGTCTTCCGCTTTTCATTCCGATCCATGCCCTTCGTGCGACCGTACTGAAATTAAAACGCGATTGCGTCTCGCGAACAGAATGCGGCACTCACATATGGCATTTTGAAACTACAATTATATATAAAACATAATACGACACTCCACGCCAAATTTCTTTTTACACACTCGCCTCGGTGGACCGTCTTATATCGTTTTTTGAACACACCGCAATGCGTTAGTCTTAAACATCTGTTCCAATTGTAAATAAGTGTTGGAGGTCGTGCAGAATTATGTCTCCCCAGAATGCGCGTCGCCTGGCACGTAGGGGGAAAATAATAAAACGAAACGTGTATCGTTAATATTTAGTCGGAGAACGAAGTCTGCGACCGTCTAAGCTCACCAGTTTGTCTGATTTATTTCAGTTTTTAATCTTCCAATAAAGGTAAGGAAACTGATTAATACTGGTTTGCAATTTTACTTGTAAACGTAAGAACTTGCCAGTATTTTCGAAATATCGATTTATTCTGCAAATTTCAAATGATTGAATAGAATAATATGTTGCTTTTTGTTGCTTGAGACATGTAAATGCTATGTATATTAGTATATTATTCTATCAAAATTTGACTATACTGGAAACACGTATTTTAATTATTTCAAATAATGGTTAGACCGTTTAATATGCATTGCCAATAAACGCATTAAAAAAATTAAAGAGGTGCAAATCTCATGCCAATATACGCTATGTTTAGTAGCAACCGTGCATAATAAATTGCAGTAGAATAAATTCATAGTGCACCACACGATCACACACTACACACTTTCTTACACATATTAACTACTAAAGCCTTTTTTGTGTGAAGCTATTTATTACTATCGCATTCAAAAATACATTACTATCACATTCAAAAATATGTTACTATCGCATCCAAAAATATATGTATATATTTTGGCAGAACACTTCTCGCAAAATGGATACAAGTTATGGTAAATTCAGAATACGCTTAAAAACAATACGCATCGTAACGCCACATAACAATACTACACACTTGAAACGGAGACCCAAACATCCCATAGCACATGGAGTTTTAAAAACATAACACTAATAAACAAGTACTTTCAGCGAAACACACCAGAATTTATAGCGCACCAGACCATCACACTCTTTCACACATATTAACTACTAAAGCCTTTTTTGTGTGAAGCTATTTATTACTATCGCATTCAAAAATACATTACTATCACATTCAAAAATATGTTACTATCGCATTCAAAAATATATGTATATATTTTGGCAGAACACTTCTCGCAAAATGGATACAAGTTATGCTAAATTCAGGATACGCTTAAAAACAATACGCATCGTAACGCCACATAACAATACACACTTGAAACGGCAAACATCCCATAGCACATGGAGTTTTAAAAACATAACACTAATAAACAAGAACTTTCAGCGAAACACACCAGAATTTATAGCGCACCCGACCAGCACACTCTTTCCCACATATTAACTACTAAAGCCTTTTTTGTGTGAAATATTTTTGTATCGCATTCAAAAATATATCTATATATTTTAGCGGAACACTTTCGCAAAATGGATACAAGTTACACTATTAAGGATACGCTTAAAAACAATATATATGTACCCATAATTATGAAAGTGGTCTAAGTCAAAATTTAAAAAAAATGAGTTTATCAGTTATTTCATACCACATTATTTTTAACTAATTTTATTCAATGTAATTTTTACGAAATTGTCAAAAATGAACCATTAAACGTGGTTGTAATTTCAACATTATATGGAATCACATTTAGCATTTTAATTATGAAAGTGGTCTAAGTCAATAATTTAAATAAATTATATAAACAACTTGAAAATGGCACGTATTTTCTTTGACGCGTTTCTTGAAACATCTGTTAATAAAATAAATGACAATCAAATTTTAATAATAACGACAATCATTACGAAATCACGTAGAAGAAAATAACAAAACGAAACGTGAATATCGTTAATATTCAATGGATGAGATTCTTGAAAAATGAACCTTATAAAATGTTCTATAAAACATCTTTAGATGATTTATTTCACGTTTTTCTTTCACCTAAAAAAGGAAGACCAAAAATATACGGAAATATTAAATTACTTCCATTATAACCACATTAGACCAGTATTTTCGGAAAAAAACATAAAGATATTATGAGTTTCAAATGTACATCCCTAGAATAATTTTGAACATTTTAAGAATCTTAAATGCTTGAAATAATGATAAAAATGGATTACTATGTATGTAATAAATGTTCATGAATTATTTCAATCAAATTATTTGTTCTTTATTGAAACATTTATAGGACATTTATTAATTTCAAAAATGGTCTAAGTCAACAATCTTTAAAAATATATTATCGTATAAACGCATTCACACAAAATTTCATATTCATAGTAAATCTCATGCATTAATATAATATTTAAATTAAAATGTCGCATAATGTAAAAATTATTTTAATTTATTCAAATGCACCACATTAAATATCTCGAAACAATAAATATACACTTAGACCACAATATATATAGCTACATTATGCGGTACATTATGTACCTACATATATAGGTTAATTATATAGACATACATGCATATATTATATGTATATTATACGTATACTACTATATTACTACTATACTAATATACTACTACTATAATGCATATTTTTGCGGAACACTTCTCGCAAAACGGATACAAGTTACACTATATTAAGAATACGCTTAAAAACAATACGCATCCTAACGACACATAACAATTCTAGACACTTCAGGCGGAGATCCAAAGGTCCCATAGCACATGGAGTTTTAAAAACATAACACTAATAAACAAGTACTTTCAGCGAAACACACCAGAATTTATAGCGCACCAGACCATCACACTCTTTCACACATATTAACTACTAAAGCCTTTTTTGTGTGAAGCTATTTATTACTATCGCATTCAAAAATATATCTATATATTTTAGCGGAACACTTCTCGCAAAATGGATACAAGTTACACTATATTAAGGATACGCTTAAAAACAATATATATAGCTACATTATGCGGTACATTATGTACCTACATATATAGGTTAATTATATAGACATACATGCATATATTATATGTATATTATACGTATACTACTATATTACTACTATACTACTATACTACTACTATAATGCATATTTTTGCGGAACACTTCTCGCAAAACGGATACAAGTTACACTATATTAAGAATACGCTTAAAAACAATACGCATCCTAACGACACATAACAATTCTAGACACTTCAGGCGGAGATCCAAAGGTCCCAATAGCACATGGAGTTTTAAAAACATAACACTAATAAACAAGTACTTTCAGCGAAACACACCAGAATTTATATCGCACCAGACCATCACACTCTTTCACACATATTAACTACTAAAGCCTTTTTTGTGTGAAGCTATTTATTACTATCGCATTCAAAAATATATCTATATATTTTAGCGGAACACTTCTCGCGAAATGGATACAAGTTACACTATATTAAGGATACGCTTAAAAACAATATATATAGCTACATTATGCGGTACATTATGTATCTACATATATAGGTTAATTATATAGACATACATGCATATATTATATGTATATTATACGTATACTACTATATTACTACTATACTACTATACTACTACTATAATGCATATTTTTGCGGAACACTTCTCGAAAAAAACGGATACAAGTTACACTATATTAAGAATACGCTTAAAAACAATACGCATTAACCACTGTGGTTTGATAAGTAGTATTTTATAAACGGCGTATGTGTACATATTTTCGAAATGCTCTATAGTAGATGCGATGCAGAAAAAGAAAAGTAAATACTTTTCCGAAACACAAAAGATTATAGGGTCGATAGAAACGTAACATATAGTATTCTACTAAAGCAATTTTTTTTGTATGATGGTTTGTTAACTAGTATTTTGTAAACGGCATATGTGTATATAGTTTTGAAATACGGTGTAACAAATACAATGTTGAAAAAGAAGAGTAAATACGGTAATTTCCGAAGGGAACAAAAATATGAAGAGTCGATAGAAATGCAAGTGCAGTAAGTATATATAGTAATTATATACATAGTTCGCATATATTATATGTTTATTAAGTGGTATTTTGTAACAGGCTATATGTGTATATATCTTCGAAATGCTGTACAGTAGATACAATGCAGAAAAAGTTGCGTGATACGATAATTTCCTGAACAAAAAATGAAGAGTCGATAGAATTATAAGAGCAGTAAATATTGGTAGAAAATTTATACGTAGTGAGTCTAACGCGAACATAACAATTCTAGGCCCTTTGCGGGCAGTATGGAAAGTGTGGACACACGGGTGTGTGATGATAATGTCGTATTTCGTAAAATTGTGGTTTGTTAAGTACTATTTTGGAAACGGCGAATGTGTATATATCTTCGAAATGCTCTGTACTAGATGTGATGCAGAAAAAGAAGAGTAAATACGATAATTTCCGAAGTAAGCAAAAAGATGAAGGGTCGATAGAAACGTAAAAGTAGTTAGTATTCGTGGAGTTCCAATTTCCACATAGTTTGTATTTCCATTGTGGTTTGTTAAGTGGTATTTTGTAACAGGCGAATGTGTATATATCTTCGAAATGCTGTACAGTAGATACAATGTAGAAAAAGTAGAGTGAATACGATAATTTCCGAGGTGAACAAAAAATGAAGAGTCGATAGAATTGTAAGAGCAGTAAATATTGGTAGAGTTCCTATTTATACGTAGTGAGTCTTTTGCGAAGTAGTAGAGTTAGGCCCTTTGCGTGCAGTGCGGAAAGTGTGGACACACGGATGTGTGATGATAATGTTGTATTTCGTACAATTGTGGGTTGTTAAGTACTATTTTGGAAACGGCAAATGTGTATATATCTTCGAAATGCTCTATAGTAGATGCGATGCAGAAAAAGAAGAGTAAATACGATAATTTCCGAAGTAAGCAAAAAGATCGATAGAAACGTAAAAGTAATTAGTATTCGTGGAGTTCCAATTTCCACATAGTTTGTATTTCCATTGTGGTTTGTTAAGTGGTATTTTGTTACAGGCGAATGTGTATATATCTTCGAAATGCTGTACAGTAGATACAATGTAGAAAAAGAAGAGTGAATACAATAATTTCCGAGATGAACAAAAAATGAAGAGTCGATAGAATTGTAAGAGCAGTAAATATTGGTAGAGTTCCTATTTATACGTAGTGAGTCTTTTGCGAAGTAGTAGAGATAGGCCCTTTGCGGGCAGTACGGAAAGTGTGGACACACGGATGTGTGATGATAATGTTGTTTTTCGTACAATTGTGGTTTGTTAAGTACTATTTTGGAAACGGCGAATGTGTATATATCTTCGAAATGCTCTATAGTAGATGCGATGCAGAAAAAGAAGAGTAAATACTATCATTTCCGAAGTAAGCAAAAAAATGAAGGGTCGATTGAATTGTAAGAGCAGTAAGTATTCACATAGTTCGTATTTCCATTGTGGTTTGTTAAGTAGTATTTTGTAACAGGCGAATGTGTATATATCTTCGAAATGCTCTACAGCAGATACAATGTAGAAAAAAAAGAGTGAATACGATAATTTCCGAGGTGAACAAAAAATGAAGAGTCGATAGAATTGTAAGAGCAGTAAATATATTCATTTATACGTAGTTCTTTTGCGAAGTAGTAGAGATATTTCCGTATGGAAAGTGTGGACACACGGGTGTGTGATGATAATGTCGTATTTCGTAAAAATTGTGGTTTGTTGAGTACTATTTTGGAAACGGCGAATGTGTATATATCTTCGAAATGCTCTATAGTAGATGCGATGCAGAAAAAGAAGAGTAAATACGATAATTTCCGAAGTAAGCAAAAAGATGAAGGGTCGATAGAAACGTAAAAGTAGTTAGTATTCGTGGAGTTCCAATTTCCACATAGTTTGTATATCCATGATTTGTTGACTAGTATTTTATAAACGGCATATGTGTATATAGCTTTGAAATGCTGTGTAACAAATACAATGTTGAAAAAGAAGAGTAAATACGGTAATTTCCGAAGGGAACAAAAAAATGATGGGTCGATAGAAATGTAAAAGTAGTTAGTATTCGTAGAGTTTCTATTTTTACGTAGTTCGCGTTTCCACTGTGGTTTGTTAAGTAGTATTTTGTAATACTCTATACTGTACCCTCTACTACTCTACTACTCTGTAGTAGATACAATGCAGAAAAAGAAAAGTAAATACGATAATTTCCGAGATGAACAAACAGGAATAAAAATTCGACAGAAACGTAAGAGCAGTAAGTATTTGTAGAATGCCTATTTTCATATAGTGCGTATTTCCATTGTGCTTTGTTAAGTAATATTTTGTAAACGGTATGTGTACATATTTTTGAATTGCTCTGTAGTAAATATAATGCAGAAAAAGAAGAGTAAATAGGATAATTTCCGAAGTGAATAAAATATGAAGAGTCGATAGAAATGTAAGAGTAGTAAATATTCGTAGAGTTCCTATTTACACGTACTTCGTATATCCATTGCGGTTTGTTAATTAGTATTTTGTAAACGGCGTATGTGTACATATTTTCAAATTGATCTGTAGTAGATACAATGCAGAAAAAGGAGAGTAAATACGATAATTTCCGAACTAAACAAAAAAATGAAGAGTCCATAGAAACGTACGAGCAATAAGTATTCGTAAAGTTCCTATTTCCACGTAGTTTGTATTTCCATTGTGGTTGTTTAACTAGTTTTTCGTAAACGGCGAATCTGTACATATGTTCGAATTGCTTTGTAGTAGATGCAATGCAGCAAAAAGAAAAATAAATACGATAATTTCCGAGGTGAACAAAAGAATCTAGAGTCAATAGAAACGTAAGAGTAGTAAGTATTCGTAGAGTTCCTATTTTCACGAATTTCTACGATAGTTTACGATGCAAATAGATCACATCGTTCCGTCCTAATTTTAACTGACATCGTTAGTATGTTTGGAAACGTAATATGTACGTTGCACTCAATGTTACGTATCTAGTATTGGTACAGTTCGAAACTTTGTTCAAATTGTATTATTGAAAACTACAATACGCGGAAACTACGACTGAAGAGAAACATTTTATAATAAACAACAATGTCACGAAGTATTGTTCGAAATTCTTTAAATTTTAATTCTCAAAACTTCGATTCATTTTTTCAAGACTTGATGCCTTATTACAACTAACATTTTCTTACTTATTATAATATTTAAAAACATCTAGATGTTTTCAGTTCATCGGCTTGTAAACATGTAGAGATTTTTCGATATTATAATAAATTAAAAAACGTCAGTCATAATAAGGCTTCGATTTTTTACTCGGATGAAGTTTAGACGTAGATTTGATATAATTTGTGACCCGATACATAATATTCATCTAAATCGCACTGCAGCTATTTTTTTCTTATTAATAAATATAGGCGACAGCTAGTTAGAAATGCCATGTATATAAAAATCGATAGTTCGCATCTTGTCTTATCCGTGCTAAAAATATAAGAACAATCGGATTAACTGTTTTCGCCAACTCGCCAATATAGTTCATAACAATTGAATCAATCACTATACATTTTCCTGTTATAAAAGCAAATTTATAGCAAAACATCTACATTCACAATGTGCAAGGCTTATAACACACATAGGCGTTTTCATTCTTTTTAAATACTTAACTAATACTACCACAGAAACTTTTCCGAAATAATCTGGGGCGAATGCTTTTTAACCGTGCGGTCAATCCCATTTTTGACCAATACGTTCAAATCTCTGTGACCAGCACTCGCCCCGACTGCATCGTGAAACGTCCCTCTAAAGTTCGAACCAGAAAACATCGCCCGGGTGCGTCTTAAAGTGCACCTCCAAGAAATATCGCGGCGGTATTTTCTCGAGAAACAGCGCGCCACGAAAAATGATATCGCGGGTCGTACGTTATTTCTCCGAGTTTACGGACGGCGACATATCATCGCGGCGAAAGAGTCGAAAATGTGAAGCGACGTGGCGCTGTGGAAAAATGTGGCGTGGAACGAACGTCGTCCCATATTTCTTAGTTGTAATCAAGACATTGGTAGGTAATTTGTGGTAGCGAGGGGCGGATACTTCGTAAGAGCTACATAGTAAGGATCTAATATACTCCACTCATAATCATTAATCACGGGAAAGAAATCGCCCCGCTGCTGTGGGAGGCAGAGACTGCTGTTTATTGCTTTCTTCTCGGCGCAGAAAAACTAAAGAAGCGAGTCGGCGAGGAAGCACGAAATAATCAACGCGCCAGGGCTCCTGGAAGTTTCCGTATTTCGGGGAAATTACCTTTGAAACAGAATTGCGAAGCGAACTGAGCATTTGCCGTCCTCGCCCGAACGACACGTAGCGGTACATTAGACATTGGACACTTTTCCGACGATCGCAATAGCTCACTGCCGTTGCAACAAACTTCTTTATTGATATCGGTGCAACAGCTTCGCAAATTGACTTTTCTCACGGATTTCAATAATCCCTACTTATTCCTATCGACCTTTGTATCTTTCTAAGAAGCGAATTAAATGATTTTTTATCAAAAATATGACGCTGTCAATTGTACCCCTAGATCTCATCGACAAAATACACATTCTATCTCAATCGTGATTTAGCAACTTTCGTAGTTTGCGCTATTTTCTTTAACACGTTGAATGTCGTGCGTATTTTGCTGTATAAAACGGCGATGCTTTGAAATACTACAGCGATTGACTGAATTATGCAAAATGCAAATAATAATATATGATATATAAAATGCAAATAATAATATACCTATCCCAGACCTAACCCAGACAGAAAAATAATAATGTATTATATAAAATGCAAATAATAATATACCTAACCCAGACTAAAGGATCGCATCACTATTCTAACAATAATAATTTATAACATTACTATTGCAACTCATTCTGAATATTTTGGATCTTCAGTAAAATCTTTTGCGCCGGTCACCGAGTATTTTGCTATGTTAGTATTGCGATGCGATGAAATACTGCAGAATATAATTCAATCGTGCAAAATAAAGGTAACGCAGAGTTGTTAGAAGCCAAAGTACTGAAGCAATATCATTTGTTTTACAAGATTGCAAACAGGCTTCATTGCGAATTTTTTGCATTATTAGTAAAATCTTTTGCGCTGGTCACCGAGTATTTTGCTATGTTAGAATTGCGATGCGATGAAATACTGCAGAATATAATTAAATCGTGCAAAATAAAGGTAATGTAAACTTAGAAGCCAAAGTATTAAAGGGCCGTTCCAATATCAATTGCTTTTACAAGATTGCAACTAAGGCTTCATTGCGTATTTTTTGCATTATTAGTAAAATCTTTTGCGCCGGTCACCGAGTATTTTGCTACGTTAGAACAGCGATGCAATGAAATACTGGAGAATATGATTCAATCATGCAAAATAAAGGTAACGCAGACTTAGAAGCCAAAGTATTGAAGCACCGTTCCAATATGAATTGCTTTTACAAGATTGCAAACAGGTTCCATTGCGAATTTTTTGCGTTATTAGTAAAATCTTTTGCGCTGGTCACCGAGTATTTTGCTATGTTAGTATTGCGATGCGATGAAATACTGCAGAATATAATTAAATCGTGCAAAATAAAGGTAATGCAGACTTAGAAGCCAAAGTATTGAAGCACCGTTCCAATATCAATTGCTTTTACAAGGTTGCAACTAAGGCTTCATTGAGAATTTTTTGCATTATTAGTAAAATCTTTTGCACCGGTTCCTGCATATTTTGCTATGTTGGAACTGCGATGCAATGGAATACTGCTGAGTATAATTAAATTGTGCAAAATAAAGATGATGCAGAATTAGAAGCCAAAGTATTGAAGCACAGTTCCAATATGAATTGCTTTTACAAGATTCCAAATAGGCTTCATTGCGAATTTCTTGCGTTTCTGGTCAAATATTTTACGTCGGTCACCGCGTATTTTGGTACGTTAGAACTGCGATGCGGCAAAATACTGCAAAATATAATTAAATCGTGCAAAATAAAGGTGCCGCAGAGTTGTCAGAACATTGAAGCACCGTTCAAGTATTGAAGCACCGTTCCAATATCAAATACTTTTACAAGATTGCAACTAGGCTTCATTGCGAATTTCTTGCATTTCTAGTAAAATCTTTTCCGCCGGTCACCGCATATTTTGCTACGTTAGAACTGCGATGCGATGAAATATTGCAGAGTATGATTAAATCGTGCAAAATAAAGGTGCCGCAGAGTTAGAAGCCAAAGTATTGAAGCACTGTTCCAATATCAATTGCGTTTACAAGATTGCAAACACGCTTCATTGCGAATTTTGTGCATTTTTCACCAAATCTTTTGCACCGGTCACCAGTGACCACCGTGGCAATCAAAGCGTCAAAACTTGAAATCATGTACAGTAGAATGACCCGCTATGCCAGGCTCATAATCAGAGGAGCAGCGACATGTCACGTAACATCTACGGCACGGACGCAAATTGGCCGCAGCAGAGACGGGCGCCATCGCATAAAATCGCCCGCAAGGAGCACTTTCCGGCGGTTCGCGCGAGTGCATCAAGAAGTAGCCGCTCCTCTAGGTGGCGTACACCCTTTGTGCGGTTATTTACGTGTGGAGTCCGCGGATACGCGTGTGCCCGATGGGGTAAAGCCGGCGACCGCGTGTAGAGAGACGTGTGTTGCACGTGGCAAAGAAAGAGCTCCGCAATGGGAGTGCGAGTTGAAGCGACACAGACGGCGATGCACCGAACAAGAGAAAGGAACACAGCGACGTCCATAGAAGCTAGACGCGACGCGAGTGAGTAACAGAGCGAGCGAGAGAAGCGGTTCGCGTGGAATACACGCTGGCTGCTAACTCAGCTGACCGGTCATTAATAAACCGAAGCCATTACCAAGCTGCTCCCGAATGTGCGTCGTCCATGTGTGCCTATGCCGGCGGGGTTGTATGAGTGTAACCCGGGGTATGTATCTAAAACCACTATCCTCAGAGTTTCCCTCACCGATCCAGATCCGACTATACCGACCCACCCCCTCAGCCTCGTTTTGCCCCTTGCTTTACTTCCACACAACCCCCTCGACTGACTACACTCCACAGCCCCACTGGCGTGCTTCCTCTTTAGCTGGAATGGGGTGGCGCGCCAAGTCTCAACGTAGTGGCCGACCGGTTATAGTGATGCTCTCGCTTGGTATGTCATTTATAAATGTCCTCGCGAAATGACCCGTTCGTCCATCTCAACCCCGTGGTCGACGGTCATTAAAGTTGGCTATTCGCGGCGACGCCGATGAATGAGGAACGAAACGGCGGTAAAACAGCACCAAATCATTTTTATCGAGGTGAAAGTGCGCGCGCGCGGGGTTCGGGATGTTAAGATGTTTTTAGTAAATAAGTTTCGTGTAATGGGGAAGATTTTCGAGCGGTAGGGTTGAATGTTTTTTGCTTGTATGTGAATTGGCCACTGCAGTTTGGTATGATGGGATTATTTGCGATTTTTTATAATGTTGGTGACATGGGGCGTTGAGTTTTGGTGGAGGTCAGTAAAGTTCCTCAGACATAATTCATGGTAATTCGCTTTCATTTCATTATTGCAGACTACTTACAGTTAACAAAGCAATTTGATACAATTATGTTACTTGTAATTAGTCAAAACGCCATCATGAAAATTACTACCATGCAGTTATTACTTATCGCTTATGACTTAAATCTTTTCGATTTACAACAACTGAATTATCACTAATTATTTGCAGTGCAAGTAATTCGGCTTCATTTCAGTATTGCAGAGTACTTATAGTTAGCAAAGTTGCAATTTGGTACAATTATGTTACTTCTAGTTAGTCAAAACGCCAGCACGAAAATTTCTACTATGCAGTTATTACTTATCGCTTATGACTTAAATCTTTTCGATTTGCAGCAATTGAATTATTACTAATTATTTGGAGTGCAAGTAATTCGGTTTCATTTCAGTATTGCAGAGTAGTTATAGTTAGCAAAGTTGCAATTTGGTACAATTATGTTACTTTTAATTACTCGTAACGCCATCATAAAAATTGCTACCATGCAGTTATTACTTATCACTTACGATTTAAATCTTTTCGACTTACAGCAATTGAATTATTACTAATTATTTGGAGTGCAAGTAATTAGGTTTCATTTCAATATTGCAGAGTAGTTATAGTTAGCAAAGTTGCAATTTGGTACAATTATGTTACTTTTAATTACTCGTAACACCATCATGAATATTACTACCATGCAGTTATTACTTATCACTCACGACTTAAATCTTTTCGGCTTACAGCAATTTAATTATTACTAATTATTTGGAGTGCAAGTAATTCGGTTTCATTTCAGTATTGCAGAGTACTTATAGTTAGCAAAGTTGCAATTTGGTACAATTATGTTACTTTTAATTACTCGTAACACCATCATGAATATTACTACCATGCAGTTATTACTTATCACTTACGATTTAAATCTTTTCGACTTACAGCAATTGAATTATTACTAATTATTTAGAGTGCAAGTAATTCGGTTTCATTTCAGTATTGAGTACTTATAGTTAGCAAAGTTGCAATTTGATACAATTATGTTACTTTTAATTACTCGTAACGCCATCATGAAAATTGCTACCATGCAGTTACTACTTATCACTCACGAGTTAAATCTTTTCGACTTACAGCAATTGAATTATTACTAATTATTTGGAGTGCAAGTAATTCGGTTTCATTTCAGTATTGCAGGGTACTTATAGTTAGCAAAGTTGCAATTTGGTACAATTATGTTACTTATAATTAATCAAAACTCCATCATGAATATTACTACCATGCAGTTATTACTTATCGCTTATGACTTAAATCTTTTCGATTTACAGCAATTGCATTATTACTAATTATTTGGAGTGCTCTAATTATAATATCAATCATTCTAACTTCCCCAAATTAAATCATTGCCACATAGTTATGTGCTCCAAGCCAATAAGTATCAAATCCCAAAAATTGAGACTTCTAATTTCGCAGTTCTCCCACTGTGAAATTGAAACGACTCTACGAAAGTTGAAACGAGATGTAATCGTCACTATCGCACCTCCAACATCGACGGAAAACGATGTTAGCCGTCGTCATTGCGATTCCTCTCCAATCGAGGAATCCCATTGACTTTAGATTCTAATCCAGTCGTCCAGATGCACATTGCTACATATGCTCACATGCCATCATGCCTGTTTCCGAGTATGCACTCTTAATACAACGCAGGCAGTTCGAGGAATCTGACCGTTGGGGCACGTTTTTGGTTGTTTATTCGCGCCATTCTTTTTCATTATTCCTTCCCTTCAGGCGCTGGCCGAATCGTTTGCACTCTTACCGCTGATCGCCGAGACTAGAGTGGAATGAATGACAATGAAAGGCATTCCGATCAAATTAAATAGAACACACGTCAATGTCTAAGTAACTCCAACCTCAAATTAATCAAATGGTCGAACTGTCCATCTGTTTCCACGTTAAACGCGGAAATTGACATAACCGCGTAATTTATCGTAGCAGAAAATTTTCTCTGGAAAATTTTAAAATATCAATATTAGAGTATATGAATAAAAATCAGAATTATTATTGTTGTATGTTTATACTCGAAGTATTAACACTGAATGAACATAGCCACACAACTAATCGCACCATATCAAAGAACCGCTGCACCATGCAAATAAATAGAAATGTTAATGACTTCAGCTGAAAAGCGAAAAGACATAAGGATATTCCACCCTTTTGCTTTCACACGTATTACTCGAGTCGTTAAAATAAAATTAATTGAATATTCCGAAAGTGACGTTATTGTTTCTTTGCAGAAATACATGTGTAGCAGTTGCGCATTGATTTTCTTCGGTGTTTTTAATCAGTGTGACGTTCGAGAGGCCGGATTATGTCTTCCACTTTTTACTAATATCGCAAAAAAATCGCAACAAAATTTATTTGCAATCTTGTAAAAGCAATTGATATTGGAACGGTTCTTCAATACTTTGATTTCTAGCTCTGCGTTTCCTTCATTTTGCACGATTTAATTATATTCTGCAGTATTTCATCGCGCCGCAATTCTACCATAGCAAAATACCTGGTGACTGGTGCAGAAGATTTTACTAGAAATGAAAAAAATTCGCAATAAAGCCTATTTGCAATGTTGTAAAAGCAATTGATATCGGAATGGTGCTTCAATATTTTGGCTTCTAACAACTCTTCGTTACCTTTATTTTGCACGGTTTAATTATACTCTGCAGCATTTCATCGCATCGCACTTCTAACACAGCAAACTACGCGGTGACCGATGCAAAAGATTTTACTACAAATGCAAAAAATTCACAATGAAGCCTATTTGCAATCTTGTAAAAGTAATTGATGTTGGAACGGTGCTTCAATACTTTGGCTTCTAACAACTCTGCGTTATTTTAATTTTGCACGATTTAATCGTACTCCACAGTATTTCATTGCATCGGGGTTTTAAAATAACAAAATACGCTTGACAGTCAACAGGCGCAAAAGATTTGACTGAAAATTTAATATATTCAATGTGGGTAGCAATAATTATTTTTAAATGCAGTTATTATTAGAATACTGATGCGATCCTTTGGTCTGAGTTAGGTATATGATTATTTGCATTTTATATATTATCATTTTTCTGTCTGGGTTAGGTCTGCGTTAGGTATATTATTATTTACATTTTATATATCATATATTATTATTACTATAGGCGCATTATTTGCATTTTGCATAATTCAGTCAATTGCTGCAGTATTTCATAGCATCGCCGTTTTATACAGCAAAATACGCTTGACAGTCAAAGTCTTAACACTTTATCGACCGCTATTGACTGAAGATGCCACTCACTAACGACCGACTCTGTTTTGGATATCGCGCAGGAATTGTGTAGGTGCCTATTTGTAAATCTCTATAACTTATCTGATTGTGTTGTTGAAGATGCCTTTGGTTTCAACGACCGTAATTTTGTGTCATTTGAATTATCATAATATAATTTCATATTTATTTTATCTGATGTAACCCTTGACAACTGAAAAGCCGATTAATCGCCTACCGGTAAATAACAGTTGCAACCGAAAAGCCGATTAATCGGCTAGCGGTCGATGGTGTTAATATAACACTTCAACTCAACCCACCCAATCACACGTTTCAAAAACCTCCCGCAAAAGTCTCGATATTACCAGAACATGAAGATATTCCGGCACATCGCTCACACTTTCTTCCCGCCGCATCGCCGCAGCATACCTAACTTCGCAGCCGGATGAAAATCGCTAAAAACGGCGCCACTCGCCTGAGTTAATTCAATCGGATTTGCGTGCGACACGTCGTCCAACGTACGCCGTTCCCGTCTTCTTGCGTACTTCCAAGTAGAGTATCGCATTCATTCCGATGGCGTGCAGCGTTTCTGTAGCACGTCAAGCATCTAATATATCGAAGTTAAACGTAGAGCTCCTCCCGGGACATGTCCCGCGGCATGGAGTACGTATGTGACGAAGAAGAAGAAGGTTGAGGAACGACTGACAAACGGAAGGAGACGGAGAGAGACTGCGAAAGAGAAGGGACCGTTTCCTCGTCAGTTGAAAGGATCGGAATGCGAGTAAGGGACATCGCTTGGGCAACGTTGGATAAGAGGACGAAAGTCGCTCCTTTGTTGCTGTCAGCGCGGATTTGAGGGAAAATAATACCGCGCCGCGGTGGAATCTTTGTAATGCCGTTGCGCTAACGATGACTGGCGTGCCCATTGTCCAGATTGTCATTGTCTTTGTCAGCGGAAGGGCACGGTCGAACGGTTATCGAAATGCCAATACCCGCTGCCAATTTATCTGACGACAGCGATTCGCTTTAATGAGAGTGTAATAAGACGTATGAAGCTTCCGCGCGCGATGCACATGTTGAGCATATGTGAGACGGCTCTTTTATGCAACTGCGGCGGACGGAAGTCGATCTGTTTAAATATTCATTTATTTCTGTGTCGTCCTACTTTTCACTTGTTACGTTATTTTGTTTAGTGGCGTGATCAGTGTGTGTCTATGTATCTGGCATGCTGGATCCTGTAACAGTCGGAAAGAAGCAAAGGCCTAGTTGTTTGTTTAGTATTCTTTTGTTTTGGTCGAGTATGTGTCAATAAAGGATCAATATAGCCTTTTGCGAATGTAAGGACTCTCAACGGACAGAAGACACTAATATTCTCAAATTTCAATGCATTGTTTGATATGTATTGAATAATTTGTTTCTTTACATGCAGTCTTTTTTCATTTCTACTCAACAAAGGATCAATATAGCCTTTTGCGAACGTAAGGACTTTCAAGGGATACAAGACAATAATATAGTATTCTCGAATTCCAATGCATTCTTTAATATGTATTGAATGATTTGTTTCATTTCTACTTCTTTACATTCTTGTATATTGAATAACAAAGGATCAATATAGCCTTTTGCGAACGTAAGGACTTTCAAGGGATACAAGACAATAATATAGTATTCTCGAATTCCAATGCATTCTTTAATATGTATTGAATGATTTGTTTCTTTACATTCTGTACATTCTTACTTCTTTACATTCTTGTATATTGAATAATTTGTTTCTTTACATACAGTATTTTTTTGTTTCTACTCAACAAAGGATCAATATAACCTTTTGCGAACGTAAGGACTTTCAAGGGATACAAGACAATAATATTCTCAAGTTTCAATGCATTGTTTAAAATATATTGAATAATTTGTTTCTTTACATTCTTATGTATTGAATAATTTCTTTCTTTATATACACTCTTTTTTCGTTTCTACTCAATAAAGGATCAATATAGTCTTTTGCGAATGTAAGGACTTTCAAGGGATAGAAGACAATAATATTCTTAAATTCCAATGCATTGTTTAATATATATTAAATAATCGGTTTCTTTACATTCTTTACATTCTTACTTCTTTACATTCTTAGATATTGAATAATTTGTTTCTTTACATACAGTCTTTTTTCGTTTCTACTCTTCGCTCTTCCCTTCACTCTCTTTCTGCGTTACACAGATGCGATTTTGTTTTCAATGTCGCATCTTTTACTAATACTCGCTCATACATTGTTTCGCACATTACTCAAGCAAATGCGCACTTTTTGTAATATTAAGCACCCTCGACAGAAAAGCCATCTACACCATATTACTTTATCATGTGAAACCGCAGCGGACGATATCATAATGCCACAATAATATATACATATGATAACTTTTAAACAACATTTTTTGTAATATGGTATTATAAAGCACGCTTTGAAAATGTGAAGAAGGTTCTATTTCAAGGAAAAACTTACTGTAATATCCGTTACAAACTCTTTAAGAGGAGACTCGAGGATCCCAAAATATTTTGCATTTTAAACACAATTAACAATAAATAACTTCAACCATAACAGAGTTTTCCATACCTGAAATTTGATGTGACAATAGCAAAGGGCATCAAAAATCGAATCGCGAATATCAGATCCAAGTACCAACAGTTATGATATTTCATACACCGCAAACTTCTAAGAAGCATTACAACGGAAATGCACGCGTGGCCGATAGTGGCCGACTGAAAGAACATCAGCGCGAATTTCAATCTTTTTATCGCGGATGATCGATATGACGGTCGATCCGTGCCCAGAAACGGTCGAATGGCTGAGTAGAAAAACTTGTTCTTGTCACGGGGACGGACCATGACACCTGTTTAAGAACGCGATGTTTGATCGATCGACTTCAATGGCCGATGACGCCGTCGATGTACGTCAATAAGTACCTATCCGAGTGTTTCGGAATATAAAGAGGAGAGTAGGAGAATGGCACGTCAGAACACAACGGTTATGGCAGAGAGTATGGATCGTAACTGACTATTGGCGGAGAATCGACGAATACACGGTTTTCCTCTTAGAATTGACGAGCATCCGGCGCGGTCCGATAGAAAGAGACTTGTTGGATTTTCACATTTTCATCCACCCGTAGACGGCTGAACAACAGGTGCTCCACGATGAAAACGCTTTCTTCATAAATCGCTGCAAAAATAGTCTGACAAGACTATGTAGATTACAAGACTACAAGATTTTATATGCTGCAATGATGTGTAAATAATAATGTGAAAGTCATTCAAAGCAATCTTTATACATCTCAGGGGTAATATAATTTTGATTACAATATTTATATTAATTATAATTGAATATTGTATGGGATTTTTTAAAAGGTTTGTTGGGGTGCAAATTGGGGTTGCGTTCACAGGTCTCACAGCAGAAAACTGTTTGTTTTTTACCGCATTACTTCCTTTTGGTGAATAAACAAGACTTTATCTGTTTCCCTTTCGGCAACTAATTTATTATATAAAGCTTCCGCTCTAAACGCTGTTTCTTATCTGTTCCGGAAGTTACTTACGAGATGAATTACTAATAATAAAACATATTCAGATAATATTTTGTTAAGTTAAGAGATAAGAGCTAATACTCTTACGAAATTTATTTTACCGTCATCAAAAGAATTAAATCTGTTAATGGCAACGAAACGTCAGAATATATCACAAATAATAACCCCATAACCGCTATCATATCGGCGCGTATATGTCAACCCTCGAGAATTATTCGTGCCGATAGCGTCGCTGATATTAATTTCATATCAACCCGTCCAACGACTCCTTAATTTTTTCGGAGCGTATTAATAACGCGACTATTCGTTCCACGCTATGCCCCACGACATGTGCTGGTATTAGATTACGCTTTGCCATTTCAACGACGCCTCGACGCTCTCTCGATGCCTTCTGAGAATATTTCCTCTGGTCACGCCACGTATGCGTCATCCCCATTTCCGCACCCTTTTCACACGTGTCCCTTCACTCGCGGCGTATCTGACATGTCTCTCTCGACTCGGGTTCTCTCCATATTCGAACATAAAAATCAGCTTTATTTCGACACGTCCGCAGTCGGGTAGGGTGAGCCTTCACGTATTCATAGATATTTTGTACAGCACGGTAGATGGAGGGTTTATGTGTCTATAGGGTATGTTTTGAGGTAGGACACTTAGCTGCAATATGTGTAAGGATGCTTCTGAGAAAGACGATCTGGCATTGATGTCTATGTTAAAAAACGGATTCTCTCCATATTCGAATTTAAAAATCAGCTTTATTTCGACACGTCCGGAGTCGGGTAGGGTGAGCCTTCACGTATTCATAGATATTTTGTACAGAACACTAAATGGAGGGCTTATGTGTCTATAGAGTATGTTTTGAGGTAGGACACTTAGCTGCAATATGTGTAAGGATGCTTCTGAAAAAGACGATCTAATACTGGTATCTATAACTCTCGTTATTAAGAGGAGTCTGTTAGTAAACGGGTTCTCTCCATATTCGAATATAAAAATCAGCTTTATTTCGACACGTCCGCAGCCGGGTAGGGTGAGCCTTCACGTATTCATAGATATTTTGTACAGCACAGTAGATGGAGGGTTTAAGTCTCTACAGGGTATATTTTGAGGTAGGACACTTAGCTATATGTGTAACGATGCTTCTAAAAAACACGATCCAGCACTGGGGTGTATGACTCTCATTACTAATGGGAGTCTGTTAGTAAACACGTTCTCTCCATATTCGAATATAAAAATTAGCTTTATTTCGACACGACCGCAGTCGGTTAGGGTGAGCCTTCATGTATTCGTAGATATTTTGTATAACACAGTAGATGGAGGGTTTATGCGTGTACAGGATATGTTTTGAGGTAGGACACTTAGGTGCAATACGTGCAAAGATGCTTATGAAAAAGATGATCTTGCACTGGTGTCTATAACTCTCGTTGTTAAAAGGAGTCTGTTAGTAAACGAATTCTCTTCATATTCGAACAAAAAAATCAACTTTATTTCAACCCGTCCGCAATCGGGTAGGGTGAGCTTTCACGTATTCATAGATATTTTGTACAGCACAGTAGATGAAGGGTTTATATGTCTACAGGGTATGTTTCGATGTAGGACACTTATCTGTGAGATGTGTAAGGATGCTTCTAAAAAAAACGATCTGGCATTGGTATCTATGACTCTCGTTATTAATGGGAATCTGTTAGTAAACGGGTTCTCTTCATATCGGAACATAAAAATCAGCTTTATTTCGACACGTCCGCAGTCGGGTAGGGTGAACCTTCACGTATTCATAGATATTTTGCGCAGCACAGTAGATGAAGAGTTTATGTGTCTACAGGGTATGTTTTGCGGTAGGACACTTAGGTGCAATAAGTGTAAGGATGCTTTTGAAAAAGACAATTCGGCATTGCTGTCTACGACTGTCGTTACTAACGGGAGTCTGTTAGTAAACGGGTTCTCTCCATATTCGAATATAAAAATCAGCTTTATTCCGACACGTCCGCAGTCGGGTAGGGTGAGCCTTCACGTATTCATAGATATTTTGTACATCACAGTGGATAGAGGGTTTGTGTGTCTATAGGGTATGTTTTGAGGTAGGACACTTAGGTTCAATATGTGTAAAGATGCTTCTGAAAAAGAAGATCTGGCATTGGTGTCTATGTATGGTATGTTTTGAGGTAGGACACTTAGCTGCTATATGTGTATGATAATGAGAACATTCCAAAATGAATACGTTGTCATAGAGAAGAAAACAGAATAAACGAACGAAGAGATGATGGGCAGTTTAGTGCAATTGAAGTTCAACACGAGAAGAAGTAGGACGCAAATTACAGATACACTTACTCTCATCAATTCATTTATCCCTATTCATTAATTTGTTAAATAATTATTCTCATAGTCATAAAGAGACTACATGTGTAAAGATGCTTCTGAAAAAGACGATCTCGCACTGGTATCCATAATTCTCGTCACTAATCGAAGTCTGTTAGTAAACGTTCAACATCTTCCTTTCTCCTCCTTCCTCTCCATTTGTCAGCCCCTATTTTCAAACGACACCGTGATATCGATCCGCTGTACCCGCCGCGCGAAATGATTGGCGAGCTTTAAATCGGCCCATAAATATAACTGGCCATATTAATAATGCACTTCCACTATCAGTGTATGAAACGAGACTTCTGCGGGAGAGAAGCGCGAGTCAAAAAGAGAGGCAGACATGGGGGTTATGTATCAAGGTAATGGCGGTCTGCCGGCTACCGGCACCAATCGGTGGGGCTTCAAGGGGAAAGAGGGGGCGGAAGCATATTGCGGTCGGAATGTTGCATCAAATATTTAGCCCGGCATCGTGCCGCTATCAGATACGCTTCAGAATTCATGCCGATCGCTCGCGTCCGCCGGCCGACGATTGAAAAGCTCAAAACACTCCGGCTGCATAACTTTACGAACCATGAAGTCGCGCGACATCGTTTCTGGCTTCGAAACACGACGATGGGGATCGCCCCGGGATGGTTCCGGAGACGCAATCTTTGCGGGCGCGTGAATATTTCAGCGAGCTAAGTGTGTTTCTTAAGCTGTCCGGAGAGTGGGCGTCATAAAGAATTGATCCGTCCGCTGGATCCGTCCTGTTGACATTTTTCGTTAGTCATCGCCTGACAGTCGGGGAAATCGTCACGGTCGCGGATTGAAATTTTATTTGCCATTTCGCGAGGACACGGACCCCTGTTCCGTGGACACGAGGAATTTCAATGTGCTTTTAACACGGAGCATCTCGATTCGTTGGCTTTTCGCTTCATACACATATTGGTATGGGGCAAGGGTACACGGATTCGATGCGTCCGGTTGCCATAGCGACTGAACATTTTCACTCGGTGCTCGACTTGTCCAATTCTATTATCAACGTTTCGTTCATGCAAAATTCAAACTTCTATTCTATAGTCAGAATATTGGCCAACTTATGCACGGGAACATTTCTGTGTTATTTTTGACAGTACTACTATTTTCAGTGTAAAAACCGTTTCTTTTTGGTGAAAATGCAGGACAATTTTCATGCAATGAATTCAATATTTTATTCAAAATTATATATTGGCCATTCTGGGAACACTTCTGTGTTATTTTTGACGGTACTACAATTTTCAGTATAAAACCCGTTTCTTTACTTCTGTTATACCGCAGGACAATTTTCATGCAAAATTCAAACTTTCACTGTATGGTCAAAATATTGGCCAACTTATACACGGTAACATGTCTGTGTTATTTTTGACAGTACTACTATTTTCAGTGCAAAACCCGTTTCTTTACTTCTGGTACATCGTAGGACAATTTTCATGCAAAATTCAAACTTCCACTCTATGGTCAGAATATTGGCCAACTTATGCACGGGAACATTTCTGTGTTATTCTTGACAGTACTACTATTTTCAATAGAACACCCGTTTCTTTACTTTTATTATATCGCAGGACAATTTTGATGCAAAATTCAAACTTCCAGTCTATGGTCAAAATATTGGCCAACTTATGCACGGGAACATTTCTGTGTTATTTTTTACAGTGCTACTATTTTCAGTGTAAAACCGGTTTATCTTTTTTGCTCCTGTTATCCTTGCGTTTGACATTTTATGCAAAATTCAATTTCCATTTTTCGTCAAAATATTGGCCGTTATGCAAAATTTTTCTGTTTTCTTGACGTTTGACTACTATTTTCAGGCGTCAAAAACCGTTTCTTTCTCCTCTTATATCGCAGGACAATTATCGAGCTGTGAAATTAAACTTCCATTCTATGGTCAAAATATTGAATTTGATGCACCTCTCAACATTTCTGTGTTATTTTTGAAAGTAATGCCTTTTCGTGTAAAAACCGTTTCTTTACTTCTGCTATATCGCAGGACAATTTTCATGCAAAATTTAAACTTTCACTCTATGGTCAAAATATTAGCCAACTTATGCACGGTAACATTTCTGTGTTATTTTTTACAGAACTACTATAATATTTTCAGTAGAAAAACCGTTTCTTTACCTTTTTATATAAAAGGACAATTTTCATGACGAAAATTCAAACTTCCTCTCTATATTTAAATATTGGCTAACAAAATGCATGGTAACATTTTTCTGTTATTCACACACAGTACTACTATTTTCAGCTCTCAAAACATATAATGATTGTGCGGCTTATATGTGACAATTTTCATGTGAAAAAACTTCCATTCAATTCAAAATATTGGCCAACTATCACGGAAAAAACATTTCTGTGTTATTTTTGACAGTACTACTATTTTCAGTGTAAAAACCGTTTCTTTACTTCTGTTATATCGCAGGACAATTTTCATGCAAAATTCAAACTTCCACTCTATGGTCAAAATATTGGCCAACTTATGCATGGTAACATTTTTCTGTTATTCTTGACAGTACTACTATTTTCAGTGTAAAACCCGTTTCTTTACTTCTGTTATATCGCAGGACCATTTCTAAGAATGTAAAGTATGAGATATGCTTCAATTCAGGGGTCGTGAATTAAATCTGTGATCACACGATCTGAGTAATTTGCACCATTAATGAAATACAGCGAAGCTGCAAGGTATGCATTAACTGAAGAAAATAACGAGACTTATCAATGGGATATTAAAATCGGTGCTTCGTTTATCGTTGCACTCTTCATCTCGGAAGAAACACGTTGCAGTGGATGCAAGAGTCAACCAGACTTCGACTTCGTCTGAAATATGTCGTTTACACTGACGTGAACGTACACGACGAGTGCATCGCATATGTAATTCCTACTTAGAGTCACCATTACTATAATATACGACGCATTAACCAAGTTTCTACCTTCGATACGGGGACTCGACTCACTCGACTGCTTCCGTCCGTCTGCTTCCACGTGTGTAAGTGCGTTCGTACATGCGTCTGCCCAACTGTTGGACTGTCGTTTCGTTTTTGCAGGCCGTAGGTTTCGTAATTTCCGTTTGTTACCTTGCGTGGTTATATACAGATGAATTGATGGAAAAAAAAAAATGTCATTTTTTATGCATCTTTATTTTAACATTTAAGTATTTGCATCAATATTCAATGCTCAAAGATTTTTGTTTTTTCTACACGCTGTCATAATTTTTTTTAGATGTCACTAAAATATTTTGATGCATTGTTTCATATATATTTTGTCATATATTAAGTATTTGTATAACATCAATATTCAGTACAATGCATTCCCAAAAACTCGATTGCCTTCATGTTTTTTCGCATTTTCATTTTCTAGTAAAAAAGTTATGACAATTATTAATAATCATAATTTTTTTAATAATACCAAAAATACTTCCAATTATACAATTTCTGAAAGTTTCCTTTGCATATATAACAAAGTAATTTTTGTTTGTTACCTTGCTTGCTTATATATAGATGAATCGACGGTAAAAATGCATTTTTTATGCCTTTTTTAACACTTTAAGGACCGCTCATAAGTTTTTTCGTGTTTTCTACACGCTGTTTTTAGATGTCACTTCTTTTGATACATTGTATCTATTTTGTCTATTTAAGTACTTACTTCAATATTCAATGCATTAAATTCGATTTCCTTCATGTTTTTTCGTATTTTAACTTTTTAGTAAAAAATTATGATAATTATTAAAAAACATAGTTTTTTTAATTACCTTAGTGATCCAATTATAAAGTATTAAACGCTTTCATAAATAACAAAGCAGCACTTAACTGTCGCAAGTATGGCAATTTCTTTCTTGCACCATACGTTGTCATTCAGGAACTCGTAATTCAGTGCAAAAATACTTTAAACTCGTTTTCACCCTGGAATCAATATTTCAACCGTACTTCATCACATTCCCAAACAAAAACGATACTCCGCGGCAAACATTACGCAAACTACATCACATTCTTCCGCTAAAATCACACTCAACGCCGTTCTTTAATATTTTACTTTGCATCACTCCATTTCTCCTACACTCCATGTAGGCCGTAGGTTTCGTAATTTTTGTTTGTTACCTTGCTTGCTTATATACAGATGAATCGACGGTAAAAATGCATTTTTTATGTCTTTTTTAACACATTAAAGCCCGCTCACGAATTTTGTCGTGTTTTCTACACGCTGTCTTTAGATGTCACTTACTTTGATACATTGTATCTATTTTGTCTATTTAAGTACTTACATCAATATTCAATGCATTCAACTCGATTGCCTTCATGTTTCCTCGTATTTTTATTTTTTAGTAAAAAAAGGTTATGATAATTATTAAAGAACATAATTTTTTTTAATAATGCCCAAAATACTTCCAATTATACAATTCCTGAAAGTTTCATACAAATTGCTTCATAAATAACAAAGCTATGATTTTTTGTAACGTACAAGTTTCCCAAAAACGTTGCAGCACTTAACTGTCGCAAGTATGGCAATGTCTTTCTTGCACCATACGCTGTCATTCAGAAACTCGTAATTCAGTGCAAAAACACTTTAAACTCGTTTTCACCCTGGAATCAATATTTCAACCGTACTTCATCACATTCCCCAACAAAAACGATACTCCGCGGCAAACATTACGCAAACTACATCGCATTCTTCCGCTAAAATCACACTCTACGCCGTTCTTTAATATTTTACTTTGCATCACTCCATTTCTCCTACACTCCATGTACTTTTCCTCCACATTTATCTCTACCCTCCGCCTCTTTCCCGTCGTAAGAGCTTCACGTGTTCGATCCATCAGGTGTTTCAGGCCTCCTTTGCGCCGGATATGTCGATGTAAAATGAAAGAGGGTATCCTTGTCGTCCGACTTCAATATCTGACGCGTGATACGCGCGAGCGCGCGCATAAAATTCCGCTTCCTGACGCGGGACAGCAACGTTCCGTCGTGTGTTGTGCGGAATTCCCATGTCGTCTTATTCTTCACTCGTTGACGCACAAATGGTCCTATTCTCGGAACGCCACGCTCTCCGTTTTGCGAGCTTACGGGTATTGATGCGGCGGAGGTTAATTGCTCGCGACATGCGTGACAATAACATATCGATGCGTCTTAGGGTTTACAACGCAAACACGCAATGCAGGACACGCGAGAATGGACACGTATGCATTGGCCGTTACCGTGGTAAACAAACGAGATGTTTCATTTATGTTAACACTTTGACTGCCGTGGTGGTCATCGGTGAGCGGCGGAAATCACGAAAAATGAGAAAAATACCCAATCAGTAGCATTTATAATTTTACAAATGCTACAATGCTAATTAATATTAACATGTTGACTGCGCCGTATTTTGCAGTATTAGAACGGCGATGCTATGAAATATTACAGCGATTGACTGAATTATGCAAAATGCAAATAATATACTTATAATAATAATAATATATGATATATAAAATGCAAATAATAATATATCTAATCCAGACCAAAGGATCGCATCACTATTCTAACAATAACTGCATTTATAAAATAATTATTGCTACGCATTGCGAATATTTTGGATCTTCAGTAAAATTTCTTGCGCAGGTCAGTGGTGACCATCATGGCAGTTAAAGTGTTAACCAGTGATTCAATTCTTTGATCTCCGATAGCTTTGCATTATTTTTATTTGCACGATTCAATCATATTCTGTGATTCTGTGATTGAATTGTGCAAAATGAAAATAGTGCGAAGGTATTGGAGAGCAAATAATTGAATCACTATTTAATATTAATTGCATTTACAAAATTATAGATGCCACCGTTTGGGTATTTTTTTAATTGTTCGTGAGACCTTTTGCGCCGTGTTAAAGCAGAGCACGGCGTTTAATTATCAATTATTCTAGACGCGTGATTGATGCAGGCGATGATAAGTGACGGTAGCAAATGCACGATTTACGTTTTGTAGAATAAATCGATGTGTCCAAAACAGTGATGAGTCCACAGGGTCACTAGTAAAAATTTGAAAGTAGCGTTAGTGGACTTTTTTTACATTTCGATGTTCGTTTGAGTCTTTTTCAGAGCGCAAATTTATTAAAGTGTGTTTGCTACGAAGCCATCATTTTGAATGGGAAGATTTCTAAATTAGAGAAATAAGAAAATGTTACCGCTTGTTTATATAGAACCTCAAACTTTTGTGCTTAACCCAATACATGCGTCGTACGGATTTTTATTACTGACAAAGCAGTTTTTTCTTTTGCTACTTAACTATCGCAGTTTACCTGATTTAAATATCATTGGTTTCGCGCAGAAAAACACTGAACCCCAATCACCGCATTCGACGCATATTCCAAGACAATTACCCCCTGCACGCAAGAAGCAATTCGATTCCCAGGCAAGCCCGATCGCGTTCAGCAACTATGATACCCACCGTCATTACGATATCGTCCGGCTAATCCTCATCGTGGCAGATCGCAGTGTCGGTAGTGCTCCTACCATCCTTCTCCCCTTAACTCCTTAGGCCCCGGCCGCGTTAAGTATAGGAGTATAAGTCTCGAGCCCGAGATCCGGCATCGGACTTGGAACATTAAGCGGCGCCCGCCTTTACCGAACTCCAAGCCTCTAAAACCATCCCTCCCCAAGCTCTTCACCACCCCACCCTGTCCTCGTCAGTTCTCTATCTCGTTCGGAGTCGAAATTCGCCGTTCGACTCCTTCGACTCGTCCGCTACGAACTACTGCACGCCGAGTTCCTCAAGTCCGAATTCTCTTCAGATATCCACCTTAGCGCGGGCTGCCAATAAAGGGTCCGCCGCCCGGCGCTAGTCTCTCCCTCGAGTGTGTCCGGTGTAACTCGGTGATCTCCAACTATCCCGTAGGATTACCAACTATTCTCGAAGACGGGGGCCATCGGGGATTAGAGCTGCCGGTGGCTGCTGCCCGTCGTCCTTCCATGACCATCGAAACACACCTCTTCGTCCCCTCACCCAGCCAGACCCCACTCCTACCCTTCATTGCGTCCCACTCTCGCATCCTCTTCCCACTCTTCTTACGCTCCCCGCGCCGTTTCTGTCCGGTTCCTTCCTCCCGCTGGGTCCTTTGGCTCCACGTTAGCTCCTGACCACCACCCTCCGAGCCAATATCAATTATAAGAGAAGACAAGAGCCCTGCAATCACGCCCCGGCAGACCTTAACGGATCAAAGGTCCCGCGGCTCTGCGGAATCACCAGTTTTTAGATAAGAAATACTTCAATTAACCGAGCCCTCGCACTCTGCGCCCCGCCGTCGCCCAATTCTGTCCTGGTTCGGTCTGAGTGTGTTCTTGTCGGGCTGCGCTCTCGTCAGTTCGGCGGACTTTCGCTTGGATTGTTCATCGACGCGAGATTCCGCACCACCAAACGGCAGTCTGCCACTGGGATTAGTCCTCTGTATAAGTAGTTGAGCGGCGCTTCGACGGTCGGAGGCGTTTGTTCAGATGGGACGCGTCCGGAAAATGCTTCAAATTGACGTGGCTGGGATGGAGGTTGATAATGAAATTGAACGAGTGTGGTAGACAGTGATAATTCGGTACGTGCTGTACTCGGTATCTTTCGTTTGAACTTCAAAGACTTCATGTTGTGATGCACAGCGGTGTTAGTGTTGTTGAGTACGTATTATTTATGTATTTGTATATATATGTATTATTCATAATTTGGTACATGCTGTACTATATGTATACATATATATATACGTATTATTGATAATTATTGATAATTTGGTACGTGCTGTACTCGGTATTTTTCTGTTACACTTCAAAGACTTTTCATTTTGTGATGTGCAGCGGTGTTAGTGTTGTTGAGTATGTATTATTTATGTATTGTATATGTATATATTATTCACATTTTGGTCACAATTTGGTACATGTGTACTATATGTATACGTATTTATACGTATTATTGAAAATTATTGATAATTTGGTATATGCTGTACTATATATATACATATATATATATATTATTGATAATTTGGTACGTCCTGTAGTCGGTATTTTTCTGTTGAACTTCAAAGACTTTTTCATTTTGTGATGCGCAGCGCTGTTACTGTTGTTGAGTATGTATTATTTATGTATATATATGTATTATTTATAATTTTTGATAATTTAGTACATGCTGTATTCGGTATCTTTCTGCTGAACTTCAAAGACTTTTCATTTTGTGATGCGCAGCAGTGTTACTGTTGTTGAGTATCTATTATTTTTTGATTAGGGATTAAATGTAACAAGAGAGAACCTGCCGTTGGAAGACGGATAATTATCTTTGATCCCCGACATCTGGAAGGTAACTGCCATGAATTTTGTAACACTTATGGTAAAGCCGACTGCACTCTGCGAAAGGTATGTGGCTTAATCTTGAATCTGTAAATCTTTGTCGCGTTCCGACTGCAAGTGCCAATAAAAAGAAGTTAGACTATCAATATGTAAATAACGACAATAATCGTAATATTAAAGTTGGATTGTAGGATGCACATTGATATACACAACATCAGTATTGTAGTTTTAACATAAAACGCGATTTATGCAGTATAATAATCAACGAAGCAACTTGTCCAATGCTACAAATCCTGTTATCTCTTTGGGACATAGAGAATAAAAAGATACGACCATTTCAGTAATTATATACAGTTATATAACGCACAGGTAGTTTTCATCCCACTGTAAAATAATTATATATATCGAAGCTCACCGATTTCTGTACCCATCGATTTGGTTTTGTTATAGTTTTATTAGACACAGTCTTTGTGCAACAGGCGTCTGTTTTTCTCGAAAATCCCTATGGTCCAAAGTGTCAAACGCAAACCCATCCCGGTGCCTTCGAAAATTTGATACACCGCGTTCCGTGAAATGATAATACCTCTCGTCGAACCCGTACGCGAAGAATGCTAATACCGTTTATGCGCCCTCTCTTCCGGCCGTCTGTCGTCCGCATCTTGTTCGATATTTTGTCGAATCGGCATTAACGCCCCGCACGATTTAAGTAACTCCCGTCATCGGCTCCGAAAACGACCGAAATTTCCATAAAGGTTAAGGCGCAGTTTAGTCTGGGTTAAAGCGCTTCCTGTCATCCGTAACCCCCATAACTACATGTGCCTGACGATAAACACCGCCAGACGCCATAAGGCGACGACGCACGACGTGCAAAACCATATACACCTTCTGTTTCTTCTCTCTTTCCACCCCCTTCCCTTCCTTCTCCACCGATTCTCGACCTCGCCTTCCCTTGGCCCACGGAAATTCGGGAACGTTTATGAGACAGTGCCAACGGAGATCTTATCGGGCATGAAAAATTCAACGTTTCATCTGTCCTTGCCCCTTCCCATGCACAGTCCCTTGTCAGCTAATTTCCATTAATTTATTTACGAGCGGGTCCGCATGAGACGACGACGAGGCTTCATAAATGTTTTTCTGCCAATCCAGCCGGAGGGGTGAAACAGTTAACTTAATGAGCAACGTGATCAAAGGCTTGACTAAGAGAGTTTACGTCGAACGAGTTTTTGTAATCTTGGGGTATCGGTAGTTTATAGCGTGGAGAAATTTTGAATTTGGCCCACTCGATATTCTATGATAGCAAAAGAATTGCATTGAAATGACTAAGTCAGAAACTGGAAAATTAATGTATATAATATGTATAATTTGGCCCACTCGGTATTCTGTGATAGCAAAAGAACTGTATTGAAATGACTAGGTCAGAAAGTGCAAAATTAATGTATATAATATGTATAATTTGGCCCACTCGGTATTCTATGATAGCAAAAGAACTGTATTGAAATGACTAAATCAGAAAGTGCAAAATTAATATATATAATATGTATAATTTGGCCCACTGGGTATTCTATGATAGCAAAAGAACTGTATTGAAATGACTAAGTCAGAAAGTGCAAAATTAATGTATATAATATGTATAATTTGGCCCACTCGGTATTCTATGATAGCAAAAGAACTGCATTGAAAGGACTAAGTCAGAAAGTGCAAGATTAATGTATATAATATGTATAATTTGGACCACTCGATATTCTATGATAGCAAAAGAATTGTATTGAAATGACTAAATCAGAAAGTGCAAAATTAATGTATATAGTATGTATAATTTGGCCCGCTCGGTATTTTGTGACAGCAAAAGAATTGCATTGAAATGACTAAATCAGAAAGTGCAAAATTAATGTATATAATATGTATAATTTTAAAAAAATGAATGTATATTAGAAACCGCCCCAGAAGTAGACGGCGTACTATATTATTGCATCTTATCTATATTAATGTGTGAAAGTGCTGATATTCTTATTATTGCCGAAAAAATGTAAACCCTTCGCGAATTATAAAATAAAATTGTGACATAATCGAGAGGTTATTAACTGCATTTTTTCTTGCGTGTTAATATCTTTCGTCCGAATTTCGGAAATCCCACGTTTAATATCCAACAACCAAGCGAGAATTTGTCTTCAACGGGCGATCATGAAATAAGAACTCGAAGTTTTTCGATTACACCGGATCTCTACCACACTTTCGTTTGGCGATATTTCACAGCCTTATAACCTCGTGGATTCTCATATGCACTTAGTTTTCATTGCTTGACCCGGCGTGCGTAATATAATATGTATCGTGCTCTGTGGCTCCCCACGGTGTACTCCTCGACCACATTCCTTCTCGACTTCTCTGGCTTTGCTCTTCCACCGTCATATCAACCCCTAAGCGGAAACTGGTTTTTCGCTTTCGGCCCCCTTCGCCCCTTTTTATTCTCCGGCGATTTACAGGACTGATTCAAACGAGTCCGCGGTCCAGCGATAACTCGAGTACTTAAAAGAACAGACACTTTGAAGGTGTTCTTCAAACTTTCTAATGCTCTAATGTTTATGTCAACATATCTGACATTTTTTACCACTTAGATAATTGCGATTGAAATTGCAAGGAACTCAGATAAATGAAGAAAACGATTGAGGTAAAAGAACCGTATGCTTAAAGAAGTACCCACGTTACAAAGAATTTCTTAAAATTTTAATATGTTTGTGCACACACACTCAGTTATTTTTGCCTGGCAATTGTCAAAATCAGAAAATCGCGTTTGGGGCCGCAGGCAGCTGGGGTAAAAGAAGAATCCTGAAGATCTCACAATTATATCTGAATCAGCGTGCGCTGATGTTCGCCGATAAATGACGTCAGCAAACTAGGAATCCGCATACGAATTGGCATGAGTATTCGAAACGACGCCGGCCTCTCCCCGGACCCCAATAAAACCAATCAAACTCTAATCCGCATTCGGCACTCGCGATCTACATGAACATAGACGGGCGGCTCGCATGAGAGGAAACGTAAAGCTAAAGTGAAAGAGGACAGAGACGTATCAACTTACGAACGGCACCTATAAATATTTCACGCGTGTTGCCGACTTTTTACGGGGTGCCGGCGTATAAATAAGTACATGCACGTGCATACATCGACGCATGTCCGTACGTGTACATCTCTCGTGGGTACCCGGCGAAGTGTTTCTATCTCTCCACGGCCGCGCAGCGACTTCTTTTTCTATTATGCCGTGATTTTTTATTGACGAAGTGGACACTGCGGCCCGCGAAGGGTCCTCGGGACATCTATTACTTTGTTGCTTGCTTTTTTTCCCGCGGCACCCCCCTCACACGAAACTTCGCACAGCCACACGCGCGGGGCACACCGACGCGGTGACCCTCGGAGGGTGAAAACTCGGAAGGATGAAAGACGAAGGTAAGGGGCGCGAGGGAGACGGCCTCCACTAAAAAGAGTAAGACGTCCGGGTAAGCAAGAGGGATGGACGCTGGTAGAAAAAGTAGCGCGCCGCTGCGCGAGTGAGCGCGAAAGAGCAGGTCAGTTTTGTCCCAAGTGTGCAATGCTTGGGGCCATAGATCACGCAATATCAGTTGTCAGGGCGAACGGATCGAATGGTGGAGGCGATGGGGTGGACACGAAGCTGCCGGGACAACCGGACACTGACTGTCCCCGAAGTGCGAGTGATGACCCCCGGGGGACCCTGGACCATGCAAAAACGCTATGCCTGGGTCACCTCCCTCCACCCTCGCACGGTGTCCTCCCGTCTCGCTCACTTTCTCGGACCGCCCGACGTCCGCACGCCTCCTGCTTTCTCGCTTTATGGCGGAGGGCCGCGTAAAAAGGAATATGTAATGCCGATAATTCACGTTCCGCTCGGCGGACGGCTCCGGCTCGGCTGTTTCCCTGTTTCTGCCTTCATCGGCCTAATTCTCGGACAAGTCGCGCGCACTTTCGAAGGGTAGAATATGGCTCGGAGGGACTCGCGAAACGTGTTGCGTATTTCCGCCCCCCTCGGACTTGCTGTTCTTTTCGCCGGATTCCCAGCAGACCGTGAATGCGAAATCGCAGGCTCCCGATTCGGTCTTGACTTATTTATGTGATTGCCTGGCGAGTCGATGTAAAACAATGCCACGGGAGTGGGGGAAAAAGGTGTGTGGGGTTTGAAGAGGGTGGGCGAGGGAGATCGCAGAAGAATCGGTGGAAATTTTCTTTCGCGGCAGTTGAAAGGGAGGGGTTTCTTGACCGTTTACGAGCGATCGTTCACCATCACCGAACGCTATTTACTTCGAGGGTGGAGGGTGGAATATTCTGCGCGGGTTTAACCCGAATTGATACTGCGAACGTTTGTATCCCAGGCGGATTGTTGTTGTGAACTTCGATAGTGTATTACATTCGTACGCTAACATAAATCACCTTTAATGTCCCAATAAATGTACCATAATCGGCGCTTTTTTATTACGCACATCCATGTGGTCTGGGCAGTTTCATGCATTACTACCTAAATAAACTACAATTTTAACTTTCTCATTTCACACGCACCTATAAGTTATGTACAAAACCCTTATATATACCGTTTTTAACTGTTTCACGTTTCAGGATCTTTTGCTTATTTACGTACTTAATAACAAATTTTTAATAATGAGGCCGCAAGCATATATCAAATATTTGTTAATTCACTTTGAATTCCCATAGCAGTGACATAAATGATCACTCCGTCCGCAGCCCTTATAGATTATTCGCATTTCATCTATTTCGACCGCGCGACTATTTACACAATCCCCAAATACCCCACCGCAGGATCGAATCGTTTGAAGTCGTCGCCGTCCTAAATCTCGCGATTTTAGCAGGTAGCCCGCAAAAATTTCTCGCCACTATAAAAGGCACGCTTTGATTCTCCTCTCCCTCCCATTCTTTCTCTCTCGCGGCCAGAATCCTCGTTTGCGTTGCCCTCTGCGTCGCGGGCGCGTTTTTTCTTTCGTCCGTCTCGGGTCTTGAAAAATGCGACGAAGGATAGGACGGAAGAGATGTAGAGGTTTCGGATCTCCTCCGATCCCGCCTATAGCGAGCTGGTTGGACAAAGCCACGCGCGTTGCTCTAAAATTAGCGCGGAACAATGCACGTGGCCGGATTCAGACGAAGTTAAATGTCTTCCCTCTTGACCCCTTTCTTCCCCTTCGATGTCTCCTCTTCTTTCCGTTCGCTCATCTGTCTCTTATGCGCCTACGTCCTGCCCGCGACACGTTCTCGATTTTCTTAGAGTCACATTTCTTTCCTGCCGTTTCTTTCGCCTCTCGCGATCATCGAGGCACCTATAGACGTGTTTGTTGCGTTTTATCACGATCCGACGACGCGGTGCATTTGGCGAAGATTGCGGGGTTCTGATGATGAGGATCCAGGTTATCCTACGTGTAGCCGTGCTGAACATCACGTCTTCATGATCTGACGCATTGTTGTGCGCTACATAGTATTGTGTGCAGTCTGTTGGATTGCGTAGGATATCAGGATGATTGTAATATTGATGCTTTCAAGCGTTTGCAACGGACCTATGACTATATATGAGGGCTATTTGAAAAGTTTGCGGCCGTTTATGCTGATAAGGCCGGAAACTTTTCAAATGGCCCTCGTAGAATAATAAGTCGATAGATACGATGTCATTTGTACTGTATACAAATATTGTATACAATACTGGTGTATACAATATATGTATACAATACTTATATGCAATACAAGTGATATCGTATCTGCCGACTTATTATTCTACAAGGGCCATTTGAAAAGTTTCCGGCCTTATACTGTATACAAGTATTGGTCCAATACTGTATACAATATGTATTGTATCCAATACTTGCATACAATATGCATTGTATACAATACTTGCATACAATATGCATTGTATACAATACTTGCATACAATATGCATTGTATACAATACTTGCATACAATATGCATTGTATACAATACTTGCATACAATATGCATTGTATACAATACTTGAATGCAATATGCATTGTATACAATACTTGAATGCAATATGCATTGTATACAATACTTGAATGCAATATGCATTGTATACAATACTTGAATGCAACACGCATTGTATACAATACTTGAATGCAACACGCATTGTATACAATACTTGAATGCAATATGCATTGTATACAAAACTTGAATGCAATAGGCATTGTATACAATACTTGCATGCAATATGTATTGTATCCAATACTTGTATACAATATGCATTGTATACAATACTTGCATACAATATGCATTGTATACAATACTTGAATGCAATATGTATTGTATACAATACTTGAATGCAATATGCATTGTATACAATACTTGAATGCAATATGCATTGTATACAATACTTGAATGCAATATGCATTGTATACAATACTTGAATGCAACACTGCAACACGCATTGTATACAATACTTGAATGCAATATGCATTGTATACAAAACTCGAATGCAATATGCATTGTATACAATACTTGCATACAATATACATATTATACAATACTTGCATACAATATGCATTGTACACAATACTTGCATACAATATGCATTGTATACAATACTTGCATACATTATGTACTGTATACAATATTTGCATACACTATGCACTGTATACAATATCTGCATACAATATGCACTGTATACAATACTTGCATACAATATGCATTATATACAATACTTTCATACAATATGCATTGTATACAATATGTGTATGCAAAATGCATTGTATACAATACTTGTATGCAATACAAGTGACATCGTATCAGTCGATTTATTCTTCTATGAGGACCATTTGAAAAGTTTCCGACCTTATTGGCATAAACGGCCGCAAACTTTTCAAATAGCCCTCGTATATAGTCATTGGTACGTTGCAAACGCTTGGAAGCATCAATATTACTATCATCCTGATACTCTACGCAATCCAATAGACTGCACACAATACTATTGCATTAAAAACAATACTTGTATTTTTGTCGTACTATATTCCAAATCGTCACTTGTCATAACGAGGACTCTCGTTTAACTTATTTATTGCGTTTGGTTGTTTTGGGTCATTCCTTAAAATATGATAAATTGATGCTTTACTCACTTCAAGTGCGCGGACACTCTATTAGAACGTACCTGACTACAGTAGAAATAACTGGTTAGTGCTTTGAGTCAGTTCTCGTAATATCAAGAATCGACACTTAAGATCGTCGGGCGCCTCGTCTCCGTTTTCATGTTCATTGTCGTCTTCTCGTGAACGCATACCGACGGTCCGTACAATGATCTAACTATAGACAACGGGGCACGATGGGCACACGAGCCGTCCGCGCTGCAGACAGTCTTTCTCTTCCTCTTTCTTCCTATTTCTTCCTCCGCTCCTTTTTCGTTCATTCTTTGCCCCCTTTCGCTTGTCTCCCTTCCGTTCGCCGACGACTACTCGACGATTTCTGACGGCACCAAATTAACACCGTCTTTCTAGTTAACTGGTACTGTATCATAAAATTATAACTCTTTCTTTTATACAAAATCCCGCAAATTGCCTCTATACACGTAATGCAATAATGGGGAATATTTAATTAAATATTTTTATTATTCACAAAATATATCACGGATTCAAGCTACATTCACAAATTTTCCGCTGTGTGGATATAAGAATCGCAACAATTTTTATCATATTTCAGAAAATTATCCGTTCGTCAAACGTAATGAATTATAATACAAAACTAATAACATTATATACGTGCACGATATGGCACTACTATGTTTCACTTATCGCTGTTGCAAGTTGTAAATTCTCTTAATACATACACAATTTACAACATACCGACGACGACTACTCGACGATTTCCGACAGCACCAAATTAACACCGTCTTTGTAGTTAACTGGTACTGTATCATAAAATTATAACTCTTTCTTTTATATAAAATATCGCAAATTACCTATGTTACGCATATACACGCAATGCAATAATAAGTAATATTTAATTAAATATTTTTATTATACATAAAATATATCACAATTTTGTATCATACTTCAGAAAATTCTCCGTTTGATAAACGTAAAGAATCACAAAACCAAAATACGTGCATGCAATGGCACTGCTACCAATTTCACTTATCGCTGTTGCAAGTTGTAAGTTCTCTTAATACATACAAAATGTACAACATATCTTCTGTTCGCCGACGACTACTAGACGATTTCCGACGTCACCAAATTAACACCGTCTTTGTAGTTAACTGGTACTGTATCATAAAATTATAACTCTTCCTTTTGTATAAAATCGCGCATATTACCTCTGTTACGCAAATACACGTAATACAATAATAAAGAATATTTCATTAAATATTTTTATTATTCACAAAATATATCATGGATTCAAGATACATTTACCAATTTCCATTGTGTCGATACAAGAATCGCAACAATTTTGTATTGTATTTCAGAAAATTCTCCGTTCGATAAAAGTAAAGAATCACAAAACCAAAATACGTGCATGCAATGGCACTGCTACCAGTTTCACTTATCGCTGTTGCAAGTTGTAATGTCTTTTAATACATACAAAATTTACAACATTCCTTTCGTTCGCCGACGAATACTCGACGATTTCCAACGCCACCAAATTAACACCGTCTTTCTAGTTAACTGGTACAGTATCATAAAATTTATATTATAAATAAATTAATATATATAAATTTTATTAAATATTTTGATTATACATATATAATATATCACGAATTCAAGCTACATTTACAAATTTCCACTGTCTCGATACAAGAATCGCAAAAATGTTATACCATATTTCAGGAAATTCTCCGTTCGATAAAAGTAAAGAATAACAAAATCAATAATATTATACATGCTCGCAAAGGCACTGCTAAGTTTCACTTATCGCTGCCGAAAGTTGTAAATTCTCTTAATACATAAAAATGTACAACAATAATAGGATATATGTGCCCATAATTATGAAAGTGGTCTAAGTCAAAATTTAAAAAAAATGAGTTTATCAGTTATTTCATACCACATTATTTTTAACTAAATTTATTCAATGTAATTTTTAATGAAATTGTCAAAAATGAACCATTAGATAGTGGTTGTAATTTCAACATTATATGGAATTCATTTAGTTTCAATTATGAAAGTGGTCTAAGTCAAAAATTTAAATAAATTATATAAACAACTTGAAAATGGCACGTGGCCTATTTTTGACGCGTTTCTCACATAATAAAATAAATGACAATCAAATTTTAATAATAACGACAACTTCATTACTAGAAGAATCAATAACAAGAAGAGTAAAAAATACCGCGGGTGAATCTGTCTCTTGGCTACAAATTCAATGGATGAGATTCTTGAAAAATGAACCTTATAAAATGTTCTATAAAACATCTTTAGATGATTCTAAATTTCTCGTTTTGGATCTTTCACCTAGAAAAGGAAGACCAAAAATATACGAAAATATTAAATTACTTCCATTATACACCACCATTAGACCAGTATCGGAAGAAAAACATAAAGATATTATGAGTTTACTACCGTACATCCCTCCAGTTTTTCAGGAACATTTTAAGAATCTTAAATATAAATAATATATAAAATGGATTTGTTTAAAAATAATTAATAAATGTAATAAATATATAATATTTCAATCAAATTATTGTTTCAAATAAAACTCAAAGTTCTTTATTGCTTTAAGTCATTTATAGGACATTCAGTTAAAAAATGGTCTAAGTCAATTCAATCTTTAAAAATAATATTATCTTATAAAATTCACACAAAATTTCATATTCATAGTAAATTTCCATTAATTAAGACTAATAAAATTATAAATTAAAATTTCGCATAATGTAAAAATATTTTTTAATTTATTCAAATGCAATTCATTAAATATCTCGAAACAAGAAATATATGACTTAGACCACTTTCATAATTATGGGCACATATATCAAATTTATGCAATGATGCACAATGCTCTGTGTACGATTGTCATCACATAACTTCGGTAGATCATAGCATCACCGTGTAATATTTCACTGATCGCTACCGAGGAATTATACGAGTAGCTTGAGTAGCACGATAATGCGGAAGTTTTTCACAACGAAGTCTGTCCGCTTGCGAGACGTTCTCCGCGAACGAGAGCAGCAAACCGAGCCAAGTAAGGGTGCACGGGATCGACGAATGGGAGTTGAGCACAGATCGGACGGGGGTGTGGGGGACACGTTGGCGGAAAGTTTAGAGTTAAATTTACCGTAAAATTATTGACGGAAGTCTGAGCGAGCACAAATCATAACGGTCCGTGAATCCGTACCCCACCACCCCCTCGTGTCGGCGCCGCAACAAACTCGAATCATCCCCCTTGCATCAACCCCCTGACGTGCCATCTGACGACGAGAAACGTTCGATCTCGACGTCGTCCAAATGACTTGTCGTCGTTCCTGAACATGTGTGTGTCTGTATGTTATCCGCGCGTGGCGGTGTTCACGTTGTACAGGGTGTATCGAAGATTTTCATTTTACTAATCGACGTTCAAAACAATTTAACACATTAAGAGTTTCAGTGAGGTGCAAAAATTGAGAGCCATTTTAGTTTTAAATTGGTTGTGATATGCGAAATTTGATTAAACACATTTTATAAGGATGGTCAGATTATCATATTTTAGTTCTAGTTTTAGTAATTTTATTCTTGACAGATATACTTTAATTTGAAATAGCATTCATGTCATTCTTATATAAAATTAAATTATCATGAAAATAATTCACGTGTCATTCTGCATCATTGAATATGAATGCTATAGCATTCATGTCATTCTGCATCATCGTGAAAATGAATGCTATAGCATTCATGTCATTCTGCATTATCATGAAAATTAATGCTATAACATTCGTGTCATTCTGCATCATCGTGAAAATGAATGCTATAGCATTGATATCATTCTGCATCATCGTGAAAATGAATGCTATAGCATTCGTGTCATTCTGTATCACCATGAAAATAAATGCTATGGCATTCATGTCATTCTGCATCATCATGAAAATGAATGCTATAGCATTGATGTTATTCTGCATCATCGTGAAAATTAATGCTATAGCATTCGTGTCATTCTGCATCATCATAGAAAAGAATGCTATAGCATTAATGTCATTCTGCATCATCATGGAAATAAATGCTATAGCATTGATGTCATTCTGCATTATCGTGAAAATGAATGCTATAGCATTAATGTCATTCTGCGTCATCGTGAAAATAAATGCTGTAGCATTAATGTTATTCTGCGTCATCGTGAAAATTAATGCTATAGCATTAATGTCATTTTGCATCATCATAGAAAAGAATGCTATAGCATTAATGTCATTCTGCATCATCATGGAAATAAATGCTATAGCATTGATGTCATTCTGCATTATCATGAAAATGAATGCTATGGCATTGATGTCATTCTGCATTATCATGAAAATGAATGCTACAGCATTCATGTCATTCTACATCATCATGAAAATGAATGCTATACCATTCACGTCCGCTTAATTCAAAATGTAGCAGCGAACGAAAAAATGAGCGATTTCAAAGAATTAATTTTTACCCCTTTAGTTTCAACTGTGCAAAACTATCGAAGATTACAATTGTAAAATATTTCGATCCTTATCGCGATTACGTTTTGCGCTTCTTTTGGTACGATTGAATATTTATGTCCTACGTTTCGGGGGATTATGAAAATGATTCCGGTAGCGGATGCGATAATACAATTTATCAGATGCAAATTTATTGATCGTCGTTTGCTCAGGCTCCACGTTACGACGCTCACTTCGACAAACACCCCGTACATTTTAGATTCTTGTGTGCGTGCGACCGTGTCCCGCGGTTCCGTCCTGGATTATCTGCCGTGAAATTGTCTGATTTGCCTCGCATTTTCCACGGCACGCTATTTGTTTCATCGGGCTTCTCCGCTCGCCTTCCGAACGACTCCGCCTCTAATATGCGCGTAGTTATGCAACGGACAGAATCTCGACGTTTGCGGCTCAAACGACGGAAATCTAACGCGTTCGGGATTTTAAGCATCTTCTAAATACCGTTCAAATTGTGTACACAGGTACACAAGACAGTATCACGATATTCTGCCAAAACTCGTCGATTAGATACATGCTAAGCTTAACAAACGTAAATGGGGATACTTCATTTTTTCGCAAGTAACGCGGACTGATATTCACCATTTAAAATCAAAGAAGTTTGAAAATGATTTAAGTGGTCAATCATCACGTTTTCACAAGTAACGCGGACTGATGTTCACCATTTGAAATCAAAGAAGCCTGAAAGTGATTTAAATTGTCAATTATATTCTGCGGTAACAATTACGTTCAACGATTTCAAACATAATTTATATGAAACATGAAATTAAAAGTATACAACAATTATTTTTTGTAGGTTGTTCAAAAAGTATAGGTATTAAAGTTTGAAATTAAGAACATTAAAGATAAATAGCATGGCCCAAACGTGAAATGAAATAATAGTAATGCGTTTTAATATTTTTTTTACAGTATGATATCGTTTAGAGTATGCCAGTTTATGCAGTGGATTGTGCATTTTTTAATATTTACTTATCACACCTCATACCGTTATAACTTTATTTACTCCCAACTGATTGTGTAACTTTTTAACTAATTTTCACCACTAAACGGTGGATTTTATTATATACTGTGCTTTATAGAAACAGTTCATTAGTAATTGCGAAAAATTCCAGGTAACTGATAATAGCAGAAAAAAGGAAAAGCGTTGCTAAGGCCAAAGTGGGAGATCTCCCCGAACGATCGTGCACCGATTTTTTTTAAAGTGGGAAGATTTCCCCGATTGGTCGACTAAGTGTTAACCCCTTCAGACCTGATTTTTTTTTTCGTTGAACACGTTGACTGCCAAGCGTATTTTGATACGTTGCTTGAAAGTATTGAAGCACTATTCCAATATCAATTGCTTTTACAAGATTGCAAACAGGCTTCATTGCAAATTTTTTGCATTTTTAGTAAAATCTTTTGCATCGGTCATCGCGTATTTTGCTACATTAGAACCACGATGCGATGAAATACTGCAGAATATAATTCAATCGTGCAAAACGAAGGTAACGAAAAGTTGTTAGACGCCAAAATATTGAAGCACCGTTCCAATATCAATTGCTTTTACAAGATTGCAAATAGGCTTAATTGCGAAATGTTTGCATTTGTAGTCAAATCTTCTGCGCTGGTCACCGCATATTTTGATATGTTAAAACCGCAATGTTAAGAAATACTGCAGCGTGCTTTTTGTTTCATTTTGTTAGAGGGCATATCATTGTTGCATGTGACTTTTCTCGATCAGCCGTAGCTTCCGCCAGAAATGTTTTTTCCTCAAAAATGTAGGAATCGAACGCGTCCTCCATGAGTCACATTCTGCCGAAAGGACAGTTACGCTATGTTATGCATTCCCAAAGATAAGAGCCAGTTTAGGGCACACCGCGATAGACTGAAGACGTGCGTAGTGTGGCTCGTGGTCCCTTTCATTCTACGACGTAATTCTTATCCCAAGCAATTTGTAACACTAGTAGAATATATTTTTATTAATTTAGCAAGTCCGATTTATTTCCCTGTGTCGTCCCTCCTACAAAAATACGTTATCGGGTCATTTTTCAGTCTAAGCACAAACCCAAACTTTGGACCGAACCGCCGTAGCGAAAGGTTTAAGAACACCGGCGGCACTTTCATAAAAACGCCTTCTTCATTCATAACCCCGCGTTCCATGCAACTCCGCGATACCTAAGATCGGCCATAAAGAAACTTTCCACCGGGTCTACGCGGTACTTTTTACGAGTTCCATCCATCCGGCACTACACCTTTCGACGTCCGTTCTTTCCAGCTCAGCGAGGAAGAGAGCCGCGTCCAGCACGAGGCCGACGCGGACTTTGACCGTTTATCTTCCGGCTTTATGTTGGATTTATGAGGAGGCAAATGGAAGAGAAACATGACTGGCGCGTGTTTATTGTCGACGTGCGCGACGTGTCGTTAGACTCGACCATAGGGCAAACACCGGCGTTGTGTATTTTCTTGCACGGCCATATCTTCACACCGCCGCCGACGACGTCGACACCTTTTCCTCGCCATCCTCGCCATCCTCTTTTTCCTTCGCCGCTACGCTACTTCTCACGTTACCCCCGCGAAAGACCCATGGATCGTAGACATGCGACACGTAGAGGTATAACGCTGAGCACTACTCAGGCAGCCCATGCGCGGTCAGATATATGATTCTGCACTTCTCTTTCCATGCACCTCCACGTCGGCCATTTCCTCGCAAGACGTTACGGCGCGATCGTTACGAAGCTCGAAGATGCGAGAGGAGATGGCGAGAATGGAAAAAGAGACGGAATGGACGGATAGATGGATCGTAGACGACGAATAGAGTGGGGGTGGCGATGCGTGAGTGCGGAGGATTTCAGTAATCGGATGCTCCTGCGCTGGACGTCGCGGTCTTATTTCCTACTCCGGAATGAGGAGCGGAGAATTTGAGGGTGCGAAGAAACTGGACAAGGTGGGAGAGAGGATGGTTCTGCAGAGAATTGTCGCAGGCCGACGTTATGTGATTAGGCCGATAACGATGAGAATCGCGGTGTGATCATAATGTGTCATGACTAGAAATCCTTATATATATGTATTAACACTTTGACTGCCATGATGATCACCGTAATGGGTGGCAATAATTATTTTATAAATATTAGAATAAGGATGCGATCCTTTGGTCCCAATATCTGCATATTATTTACATTTTGCATAATTCAATCACGGGTGACCGACGCAAGAGATTTTACTGAAGATCCAAAATATTCGCAATGGGTAGCAATAATTATTTTATAAATGCAGTTACTGTTAGAATACTGATGCAAACTCTTTGATCTCCAATACCTGCATATTATTTACATTTTGCATAAATCAGGCACTGGTAATCGGCGCAAGAGATTTTAATGAAGATCCAAAATATTCGCAATAATTATTTTATAAATAGCAATAATTATTTTATAAATGCAGTTACTGTTAGAATACTGATGCAAACTCTTTGATCTCCAATACCTGCATATTATTTACATTTTGCATAAATCAGGCACTGGTAATCGGCGCAAGAGATTTTAATGAAGATCCAAAATAATAATTATTTTTAAATGCAGTTACTGTTAGAATACTGATGCAAACTCTTTGATCTCCAATACCTGCATATTATTTACATTTTGCATAAATCAGGCACTGGTAATCGGCGCAAGAGATTTTAATGAAGATCCAAAATATTCGCAATGGGTAGCAATAATTATTTTATAAATGCAGTTACTGTTAGAATAGTGATGTAAACTCTTTGGTCTCCAATACCTGCATATTATTTACATTTTGCATAATTCAGGCACTGGTAATCGGCGCAAAAGATTTTAGTGAAGATCCAAAATATTCGCAATGGGTGGCAATAATTATTTTGTAATTGTAGTTATTGTTAGAATAGTGATGCGATTCTTTGGTCTGCAATACCTGCAGATTATTTACATTTTAAATAATTCACTATAATTTACTATATTAAAACCGCAACGTGATCAAGTACTACAGAATATGATTGAATTGTGCAAAATGAAAATAATGCAAAGGTATCGGAGACCAAAGAATTCAATCACTATTCAATATTAACTGCATTTACAAAATTATAAATGCTACCGATTGGCTATTTTTTGCATTTTTCGCGAGACCTTTGAATGCTGTGCGTATTTTACTATATTGAAACCACATGATGAAGTACTACAGAATATGATTGAATTGTGTAAAATGAAAATAATGCGAAGGTATCGGAAACCAAAGGATTGAATTACTATTTAATATTTATTGCATTTGCAAATTTATAAATACCGATTGGGTATTTTTTGAATTTCTTGTGGGAAATTTTGCGCCGCTTAAATAATTTTTTCATAAATCCAGTTATTGTTAGAATAGCGATGCAATTCTTTGGTCTCCAATGTCTGTAGATTATTTATATTGTGCATAATTCAGTCGAACGTTGTAGTATTTCACAGCATCACTGTTCTAATGCAGTAATATACGCACGGCAGTCAGCGTGTTAACACGTTCTCGGAATGGGAATGGTATAGCATTCAAATCTTAAAATCAATTATTTTGAATTCAATTTTATATAACTGTAGGAATTTAATACGTGAAACTAGAGAATATAATATTTATAAACAATAACAACACAATCAAGGCACTTTTGTCTTATTTCCTAATCTTTCGTTGTTTCACTCCTGTCAATTCACTCCTATGCAACCAAATAACACAATCCAACAAACTCGTGATACATCAATATAATAATTGAGGATCATAAGTGACCTTTCACTGCCATTTAGAGGACCCTGTATTTGAGATCCCACATAACCTTAAGTTTTTAGCTAAACGAACTAAAATATGATAATCTGACTACCCTTATAAAATGTGTTTAATCAAATTTCGGATATTACAACCAATTTAAAAATAAAATGACTATCAATTTTTGCATCCCGCTGAAATTTTTAATGTCTGCGAACGTGATAATATAGTAGGCAAGAGCAGTATAAACTGACAGCCACAGACAATGATAATCACCGTGGATTATTCTAGACACATTGTTACAAACCGTATAGAAATGTGCTTTTGGAAAACTATGTCACAAAACCTATACGCAGCAGATCTCGCTCTCTCTTCTACAACCTAATCTACATACCGTAAAACTATTGCGTCGTGAGTAACCGATTAACCGAAACTTAAGCCTAAATCAAAATAACCCGACACACCCCCACTTCATCCACCCGGCCGCGCATTTTAAATCCACCTCCACCTGAAATCACCCGCGAACCTCATCATAAAGCAGATAACTCGACGAATCCTCGCGGCGACGCATTTCCATCGGGAGAAATTCGCCGGGCTGCCTTAAGTCGCGCATAAAACGACCCGGAATCGTTCCGATTGCGTCTGTTAAATCGGCGCCATCAGCGTCGAGCCTCGAGCGCCTCCGCGATCGAGAAAGAGGCCGGCACAAAAGGAGCGAGCGGGAAAAAAGCGAACACGATGCATATCGATTGGTCGCTCAATAAAAAAGTCATTCGAGAGAGCCGGGAAAGCATCGTATCGGCAGTAAAACCTTTGGCGGGTGATAACATCCAGCGGTGGCGGTCCGCGAACGAAGAGCGTGAGTCTGTGGGTGGACGGGTTGGACGGTGGGTGAATATGCTGGCTTCCTGACTGGCTGGGTCGAGCTGAATACCGCTGTCTCCCTTTCCATGCCTCCTTTGCTTCCTCCGTCCCTTCCGCCCTTTCTCGGTATCACTGCCTCGTTCCTACTCTTTTCACGTTTCTCGCCGCTTCTCACTTTCGTTCGCGTCCCTGGCTAAATTCCGGTGCTTTCATGCGAAAAGCACAGCCCGCTGTATGGACAAAAGCAAACTGCGGGAAAGAGGAAACTGTTGATTCGCTTTGCCGATTCTGGGTCGCGATTCCATATGAGTGACTGAACGGTGCGTGGCTTACTTAGGGTTAAGATCGGAAAGCTTGAATTGACGGCGGCGGTATCTTGGGTGACAATGGGCTGATATGAAATTGGTGGAAGACATATTGGAAAATGAAGATGTCCAGATTTTACGATGGCCCATGTTACCTACAGGAACCGAAATGCTGACTAAAAAATTTGCCGAAGGTGGTGCCACGCAAAAAATCATATGTTTCGTTCAGAACGTCATTAAAATATTTTTACTGTTCTGCGCATGTAATGGCAAAATAATAATTAATTTCATTTATAAGAATACGGCATGAATTGAAAAATAAGGAAAGGCCAACGTATTTAGTATTCAAATTTTGCAAATAGTATTACCAATAAAATGTTGCAAACTTCGGAACACAAGGTCCAAAAAATCGGACCAAAAAGGTCACTAAATACTGCGAAAATTGCATTGACAAGACACACTTATGTTTAAATGCTTCAATACAATGCACCGACAGATGAAAGATTTGATAAAAAATAATTGTTTTACTGTTCTGTGCATGTAATGGCAAAATAATAATTAATTTCATTTATAAGAATACGGCATGAATTGAAAAATAAGGAAAGGCCAACGTATTTAGTATTCAAATTTTGCAAATAGTATTACCAATAAAATGTTGCAAGTTTCGGAACACAAGGTCCAAAAAATCGGACCAAAAAGGTCACTAAATACTGCGAAAATTGCATTGACAAGACACACTTATGTTTAAAATGCTTCAATACAATGCACCGACAGATGAAAGATTTGATAAAAAATAATTGTTTTACTGTTCTGTGCATGTAATGGCAAAATAATAATTAATTTCATTTATAAGAATACGGCATGAATTGCGAAAGAAGGAAGGGCCAACGTATTTAGTATTAAAATTTTGCAAACAGTATTATCAATAAAATGTTGCAAGTTTCGGAACACAAAGTGCAAAAAATCGGACCAAAAAGCTTACTAAATACTACCAGAATTGCATTGACAAGGCACACTTATGTTTAAAATGCTTCAATACAATGCACCGATAGATAAAAGATTTGATAAAAAATAATTGTTGATTTGATTTAATAAAAAGTTTAATTTTTCAATAGGGCAAATATTATAAGAATACGGCATGAATTGCAAAATAAGGAAGGGCGAACATATTTAGTATTCAAATTTTGCAAACAGTATTACCAATAAAATGTTGCAAGCTTCGGAACACGAAGTGCAAAAAATCGGACCAAAAGGGTCACTAAATATAATACTACCAGAATTGCATTGACAAGCGACACTTATACTTAAAATGCTTCAATACAATGCATTGATAGATAAAAGATTTGATAATAAATAATTTTTTATCTGATTTAATGAAAACTTTTAATTTTCCAATAGTGCATATATTATAAGAATACGGCACGAATTGCAAAAGAAGGAAGGGCCAACGTATTTTGTATTCAAACTTTGCAAACAGTATTATCAATAAAATGTTGCAAGCTCCGGAACACAAAGTACAAAAAATCGGACCAAAAAGGTCACTAAATACTACCAAAATTGCATTGACAAGCCACACTTATGTTTAAAATGCTTCAATACAATGCACCGATAGATAAAAGATTTGATAAAGAATAATTGTTGATTTGATTTAATGAAAACTTTCAATTTTCAATAGTTCAGATTCTATTTCGAAGCATTCTCTAATTAACGAATTTTCATTCGACTTTTACAATTATAAGAATTTGATGCACTCCGGTCACTGATGACCACCGCGGCAGGAAAAACAATTTGCGATCACATATGACTTCCATGGCGTTCAACGTCTTAACACGTTGACTACCACGGTGGTGACCAGTGCAAAAGATTTGACTAAAAATGCAAAAAATTCGAAACGAAACCTATTTACAATCTTGTAAAAGCAATTGACATTAGAACGGTGCTTCAATACTTTGGTTTCCAACAAGTCTGCGTTACCTTTGTTTTGCACGATTTAATCATACTCTGCAGTATTTCATCGCATCGCGGTTCTAACGTAGCAAAAAACACTTGGCAGTCAACATGTTAAAAGTCGCAGGCATTACTAAAAAGCAAGTACATATACTAATTTGTATATATCTTCACAATTTGCTTCTATTTCCATCCCAAGTCACTTTCTTTCTTTCTTCCTTTCTCTCTCCCTCTACTTTTCCTTCTTCCTATCCTTTTCTCGAGATCAAGGGTTGGCGACTGAACACGTTCGAGCGAGACGCACTGGACGAGAAAGGAAGACAACGAAAGAGAGATAGGACGAAGGTGGATGCTGGGATCAGGCCGTTATTTAGTTAATGACTATTCTCCTGCTCGTAGGCACTGCCAGGCTCGCGCGGCCTGGAATACAAGATCGTGTTTGAGATGCTCAGCGTGGCTGCTGCCACTGCAGCTAACCCTGGATAGCTGGATCCGGGTACTGGAGGCTGGACAGTTCCGTGGGGTGCCCTCTGGGGGTATACCTTACGCTATCGTATGTACAGACACGTACAGCCGTACATATACGGTGCCACGACCAAATATAGGCTGATGCTTTTTCATATTATAATTCAACTCTCACTTCACTCGACGCACATATTGAGCAAACATGTCGTTATGATGAGGAATTTGTCAGAGCAAGTGAAAATGCAGTTTTTGCAGGCAAAGATGATTTTGGAACAACGTGATGGATGACGCAGTTTTTAAAAAGTGGTTTGTACGGTGCGTTTTGTACGAAGAATAATGTGGGAATTTAGTAACTATAATTAGATGTTTATTTAAGATGGAATGAACAAGAATGTGATATAAGAGGATCTCCAGTGAACTTCTGCTTGCGTGTGTGTAGAATCCTTTTCCTCTTGGTCTCCTTGCGACTGAATCTCAAGCTAAACTTTCGCTCTTTTCTTCTCATAAACAAGTGAAACGAGGATCACATTATCGATAGCTCATCTTATTTACATCACTAGCAACCAACTTATTCCAGAGTCTTCCATACGCGTTTCTAAAGTAAACTCCCATTAACAAATGCAATTGAGATGATTATTGAGCGGACATGCATACACACATACTCTATCGCATGTCGCCAATTTTTTATCGCGATACTCAATAATGTAACATATACACGTGCACAATGTACTTTGCGTGATCACACAAAAATTTGTGTTGATTTTTAAGGCAGACAATCGGACGGTAACTAATTTTAACACATTAACTGCCAAGCGTATTTTGCTATGTTAGAACCGCGATGCGATGAAATACTGCAGAGTATAATTAAATTCAATGCGAATTTTTTGCATCTTTAGTAAAATATTTTACGCAGATCACCACGTATTTTGCTATGTTAGAACTGCGATGCGATGAAATACTGCAGAGTATAATTAAATGGTGCAAAATGAAGATAACGCAGAGTTGTTAGAAGCCCGTATTTATTGAAGCACAGTTCCAATATCAATTGCTTTTACAAGATTGTAAATAGGCTTCATTGCGAAGTTTTTGCATTTTTAGTAAAATATTTTACGCTCGTCACCGCGTATTTTGATATGTTAGAACTGCGATGCGATGAAATACTGCAGAATATAATTAAATCATGCAAAATCAAAGTAACACAAAGTTGTTAAACGCCAAAGTATTGAAGCACCGTTCTAATACCAATTACTTTTACAAGATTGCGAATTTTTTGCATTTTTAGTAAAATATTTTACACTGGTCACCGTGTATTTTGCTATGTTCGAACTGCGAACAGCACGTTAAAAATAACCCCATATCATATGATATAAAAATCGTACAAAATGAAGGTAACGCAGAGCTATACGCGCCGGAAACCGTTCCGATATCAAAACAAGTGACGTCATTTTCGGTATATTCAATTAACATGTTGACTGTCAAGCATATTTTGCCATGTTGGAACCGCGATGCGATGAAATATTGCAGAGTATGATTAAATCGTGCAAAATGAAGGTAATGCAGAGTTATTAGACGCCAAAGTATTGAAGCACCGTTCCGATATCAATTACTTTTACAAGATTGCGAATTTTTTGCATTTTTAGTCAAATATTTTGCACCGGTCACCGCGTATTTTGCTATGTTAGAACTGCGATGCGATGGATTACTGCAGAGTATGATTAAATCGTGCAAAATTAAGGTAATGCAGAGTTGTTAGAAGCCCGTATTTATTGAAGCACCGTTCCAATATCAATTGCTTTTACAAAATTGCAAATAGGCTTCATTGTGAATTTTTTTGATTTTTAGTCGAATCTTTTACGATGGTTATCGGTGACCACCGTCAAGTCAATGTGTTAATGCGTCATCAAATGCACTCACCCTTCGTCTCGTTAGATTCGACCTCCGCCAGATATTGTTTCACACAGAACCACCCTGTATCTTATCGTATCAAGACAACGCTTCGCAGAGTTTCATGCCATCGACGATTGCTCCGTTCGCGCCACTTCTCGGCATTGCGCGTCGCGTTTCGGCAACGTGGTACACAGTCAGCAGCCAAATCCAGAATCTCACTTAGAAGTGCATCAAAGTTCACCCAAGGACTCCCAACAATGGTTCACCTTGCCGTAAGAATACATCGCATCCGCACGTAGCAGCATCCGTAGCAGTAATACCGCAACGCCGCGATGAAAATCTCGCCACGACTCTATAAGCATAACATTAATTGGTCGTGCATGCACCCACTGTGCGATGCATGAGAACTTAACTTCCCCCGGGTCCCAACAGACGAAATTCCGTGAACGGGCACGATTCCCAAACTCCGCTTTATGTTTCGGTAGCCGAACGATCGATCGTTCCGCGGTTCCTCGTTTTTTCTTTACGTTTCCTTGTAATCTATTTATAAAGCACCACGTCGCTTTCGCTGTGCAACACGAAAGACCAAGGGATTTCGTGTGGGGGAGAAAAACGAATCGGGAGAGAGAGAGAGGGTCCGCGAGGAGAAGAAAGGGATGGAAGTGCAGAAGCGCAAAGAGAGGCGGCAAGACGAAGAGAGGGAGAGAGAGAATGACATGGAAAGTTGGGGAAAGAAAAGGAGACGCCGAAGAGAAGAAAGAAGAGGAGCGGGGGACTAATATCGGAACATCGACGGCCAAGCCGACTCGGGATTCGAGCGAGCTGGATGTTTAATTAGGAGCCAACGAAGGCAGCCAGGCCCTCCGGAGCGGGGGCAAAGAGGGATCATGGGGGAGGAAGACAGAGGTGGAGAGATTCGCACAGGTATATACGCTTACATGTACGCTCTCTACCTATATACAGCGCAAAATGGTACGCGCAAAAGTTCTGTCAATATTAATCGACCGCAGCAAATGATTTTATTCCCTGTCACATCGATGACTTCTGCATTTGCACACTTGTGATTCAACGAACACACCTCCGTGCATTTTTTAATTTCTCCCCACGTCATCAGTTGCTCATAAAAATATCAGGTGCCACCGATGAAGAATCACGACAGAACTTTTGCACTTACCGAACATATAGGCATATATATGTATAGACGTTGTATATACGCGCATATATATTCTGTTCTATACATGCATGCGCAGGGTGAGAGAGAAAGAGCAGTTTCCTCCCACAGCTTATCCGCCACCTCCATCACCCTACGGAGGCCACGAGAGGGAAAGAAGGGAAGACGCCGAAGATGGGAGGGCAGGAGAGGCGCAACACGCCAAGGAATTGTCTGCGATTTTGTTTTACCTCTCGCGGCCACCTCTCGATCGCGTTCATCGATTTCTCACACTCTCGCGCCTTTCGCCATCACTACGATGCCACCGGTGCCACTGATAGAGAGGAGGGAGAGGAGAGAAAGGAGAGACACAGTTGCACTCCCAAGAACGCAAAGTGGCCTGAAATCCTGCGGGGATTCGGTGCTCCCACTTTTGCAGCCCGATGTACGCTGGAAAGTGCCGTGTCGCGGGGTGTGGGAAAGTGGCGGTTATTGAAAATGCGGACAAGACGTCTTGCGAAAATTATAAGTATTGCGGGGTAGTTGTCCAATCCGTAAATTGTGAATGTGTTTTAAAGTGCTATTATATATAGGTATATTTATGTATACTATACAATAATATGTATACGTTTTCTGTCCTATGTGTATTGGAGAGCGCTGTGTCGCAAGATGTTGAAAGTGGCGGTTATTCAAAATGCGGACAAGACGTCTTGCTAAAATTATAAGTATTGCGGGGTACTTGTCCAATCCGAAAACTGTCAATGTGTTTTAAAGTGCTATTATATATAGCTATATTTATGTATCCTATATAATAATATATATACGATTTCTGAGAAATTGATGACACACGCGAGGAAATCAGGGTGTAGTATGCTCTCTTTCTTAAGGTCCTATGTATATTTGAAAGCGCTGTGTCGCGAGTTGTTGAAAGCGGTGGTTATTGAAAATGCGGACAAGACGTCTTGCTAAAATTATAAGTATTGCGGGATAGTTGTCCAATCCGTAAAGTGTCAATATGTTTTAAAGTGCTATTATATATAGCTATATTTATGTATCCTATATAATAATATATATACGATTTCTGAGAAATTGATAACACATGCGAGGAAATCAGGGTGTAGTATGCTCTCTTTCTTAAGGTCCTATGTATATTTGAAAGCGCTGAGTCGCGAAATGTTGAAAGTGGCAGTTATTGAAAATGCGGACAAGACGTCTTGCTAAAATTGTAACAACTGCGGGGTACTGTCTAATCCGAAAACTGTCAACGTGTTTTAAAGTGCTATTATATGTTGTTATATTCATGTACAGTATACAATAATATGTATATATTTTCTGAGATATTGACGGCACACGCGAGGAAATCGGCGTGTAGAATGCCCTCTTTCTTAAGGTTTTATGTACATATATTTGAAAGCGCTGGGTCGCGGGGTGTGGGAAAGTACTGGTTATTGAAAATGCGAACAAGGCGTCTTGCGAAAATTATAACAACTGCGGGGTACTTGGCCAATCCGTAAATTGTCAATGTGTATTATAGTGCTACTATATATATCTATATTTATGTATAGTATATAATAATATTTATACGTTTTCTGAGATATTGACGACACACGCGTGAAAATCGACGTGTAGACATGTTATCTTTCTTAAGGTCCTATGTATATTGGAAAGCGCTGTGTCACGAGATGTTGAAAGTGGCGGTTATTGAAAATGCGGACAAGACGTCTTCCGAAAATTTTAACAACTGTGGGATACTTGTCCCATCCGTAAATCGTCCATATTTATTATAATTCTATTACATATAGCTATATTTATATATATATGCGTGTGGGATCTCAAATACAGGGTCCTCTAGTTGGCGAGCAAAGGACTCCTATGATCCTCAATTATTATATTGAGGTATCATAGGTGACGAGTTTGTTAAATTATGTTATTTGGTTGCGTAGTCGTGAGTTGCCAACGAAATAAAGACGATAAGACATAAAAACAAAACGGCGTAAAGACCAAACAACGAAACGACGAAAGATTAGGAAATAAGACTAAAATGTCTTGATTGTGTTGTTATTGTTTATAAATATTATACTCTCTAGTTTCACGTGTTTAAATCCTACATATGTTTTCTTAGAAATTGATAACCTACGCGAGGAAATCGATGTGTAGACATGTTCTCTTTCTTGCGGTCCTATATATATTGGAAAGCACTGTGTCGCAAGATCTTGAAAGCGGTAGTTATTAACACTAAACGTACTGATACTTTACTACCTATTCTTGCCATAAGGGATCATTTGATCCCTTATGAAATAACGGTTGATTATCAGAAAAAAAAATTCCTAATTAATTAAAGCCAGAAATTGAATAATCGGATGATATAAGAATTTACAGAAAGCCAAATGAGCGAAAGCAGTAACAATGAATGTGCGATTTTAAAATAAATTTTGAAAGGAGTCATTTGACCCCTTATGAAACAAACGTTTATATTCAGAAAGAAATTCCTAATTTATTAAAGCGAGAAATTGAATAATCAAATGATATAAGAATTTACAGAAAGTCAAACGAGCGAAAGGAATAATAGGCAATGTACGATTTTAAAGTAAATTTTGAATGGAGTCCTTTTACCCCGTTTGGTACGTTTAATGTTAAAAACTTGGACGGGATGTGTCATTGGTTTTATAATAAAAAGTAGAATTTTCTAAGGAGTCGTCAACAGACATATGAAAATCAACATATTGTAATTTTCCGGAATATCATAGTGGCTTGGGCGCAGTCGTTAACTTGCTGCGGAAAATGAAGAATTTACCGTCTCCGCGAAACTGGGATAAATTCCGGGAATTAGTTCGCTGTGTGTAATACATTCACGTACGTCCGCGGACATGTTTGTTGCCCGACGATACTGCGCGGGGATAGGCCGTTTTTTAATGGAACAAGTCGGCAGCGAATTATCGCCGATGGCCTGATACGTGTACCGTCCGCACGAAATCGGGTTCTCTTCCCAGAATCTTCTGTGTTGTTGCTGTAGTCGACCAGAGATGAAGAACTTGAACGACGAGTTCAACTAGTCGAATCGAAGGGTTTTGTAACGACTTTAACTTTAGCCAATATTCATATCCGTTACCAATAAACATATCAATATTAATATCCGCCACTTCCATGCCGGGTGTTTTAAAAATCGACACAAGTAATTTGCTCTTGAAATTAAGGCTACTTTTGAACACAGCGATTTTCAATCTTTTTTATGTCGTAGTACGTATATACTGATTACTATAATATTGCAATTCATCAGAAAGCATATATCACATTTGTTGGCGATCTGACCAGATACGGATGGTTTTTATTGATGTGCAAACAGAATAATGCACCGATTGAATAGTCAGATATTAACCCCTTAACCTACAACTACGTAGTAGATGATGGGACCAAATGTAAATACTACGGGCATAGCCCGTAGTAGATAATCGGGCCAAATATAAATATTAACGGCGGCGCCCTCCTAAAGTTATAAATATTTGTGGAATATGTGATAAATAATTACAACTTGATGTAATAATTGTGGTAGATGCAAGTAATACAAAATGAATAATCTGCAATGATGTGATACAATTTGAAAGATTCTAGTAGATGTAAGGGAACTTTGCACTAAACTTCGTACTAAACAAGTCATGCGAATGGCTCGAAGACTGCGCGAGCAGGTTTATGTTTTCGGCCCAAAATTCTCGAACGTAAATCGTGGGTTAAGGGGTTAATATTTAAAAAATCTTCCAGCACACCGCTTGAAAATGCCAATTCTAATAGAATCAGTACTTACGGTATGTAAGTTCGCAAATGTCACGTGTGCATCGTTCGCCGTAGACCGAATTTTCGCGTTTCCCCGAACTGTTATTTTTCCTGGGCTGAAAACGTTCTTCCCCATGATAGAGTAAAGAATGAGGCATGCATATATGCACTTGCCAGCCGTTGGCTTTTCCTTTGGATTCGATTATACAAAGAGTGGACGGACGAGCGCGGCCGTCCAAACTCGGTTGATGCCTGAAATCGCAAAGAGGATTTCCTGTAGGGATGGGAGGGAAAAAATCCCGTGGTACCTTAGTTGAAAAAGCAGTCCGGATTTACGACCATTTCTCTCACTAGCGCTTCCTCTAGAGTACACTACACGTCGTTGTTCCAGCGTCGACGAAGTTTCACTTCAACTCTGACGATTTTATGGCAGATTTACCTTAGCCGCTTCCCCATATGAAAACTAAGTATTCGACTAATTGACGTTTCCGGGTGGTTCCATTAACGACACGAAAAGAATCACAGTTTGATTCAAGAACATTTGCATGGCGGCGCAAATTGCAATTATTGTCAATCATAGAATTTTATTGAAACTCGCCTCATTTAAATCGGTTCAACGGTAGCTTCGAAGTCTGATCGAAATCAAATTTGATTTAACACTAAATGTACCAAGCGGGGTCAAATGACCCCTTTCAAAATTTACTTTAAAATCGTACATTTATTGTTATTTGTTTCGCTCATTTGATTTTCTGTAAATTCGCATATCATCTGATTATTCAATTTCTCGCTTTTATAAATTTGAAATTTATTTTTAAAAATCAACGGTTACTTCATAAGTGGTCGAATAACCACTTTCAAAATTCACTTTAAAATCTTAAATTTATTGTTACTTCTATCGCTCATTTGGCATCCTGTAAATTCTTATATCATTTGATTATTCAATTTCTCGCTGTAATAAAATAAGAATTTCTTTCTGAAAATCAATGTTTATTTGATAAGGGGTCAAATGACCACTTTCAAAATTTACTTTAAAATCGTACATTCATTGTTCCTTCTCCCGCTCATTTGATTTTCTGTAAAGTCTTATATCATCTGATTATTCAATTTCTCGCTTTAATAAATTAGGAATTTCTTTTTGAAAATCAACCTTCATTTCATAAAGGTATTTCGTTATGGTAAAAATACGTAGGTGTAAAGTACCGGTACATTTAGTGTTAACACAAAACGTAGCAAACGGGGTCAAATTCCCCTTTCAAAATTTAATTTAAAATCGTACATTCATTGTTACTTCCCCTGCTCATTTGACTTTCTGTAAATTCTTATATCATCTGATTATTCAATTTCTCGCTTTAATAAACTAGGAATTTCTTTCTGAAAATCAATCTTTATTTCATAAAGGTATTTTGTCATGGTAAGAATAGGTAGGTGTAAAGTACCGGTACATTTAGTGTTAACACTAAACGTACCAAGCGGGGTCAAATGCCCCTTTCAAAATTTACTTTAAATTCGTACATTCATTGTTACTTCTTTCGCTCATTTCATTTTCTGTAAATTCTTATATCATCTAATCATTCAATTTCTCGCTTTCATAAATTAGAAATTTCTTTCTGAAATCAAAATTTATTTCATAAAGGTGTTTCGTCATGGTAAGAATAGGTAGGTGTAAAGTACTGGTACATTTAGTGTTAACACAAAACGTAGAAAGCGGGGTCAAATTACCCTTTCAAAATGTACTTTACAATCGTACATTCATTGTTACTTCTCCCGCTCATTTGACTTTCTGTAAATTCGTATATCATCCTATTATTAAATTTAAATAAATGACGTGAATGCTATAGCATTCATTTTATGATGATGCAGAATGACATGAATGCCATAGCATTAAAATCATAAAGTCAATTATTTGAATTTAATTTTATATAATCTTAAGTTTTTATAATTTTTATATCTGTCAAGATAATGTCTAACTGAACTAAAATATAATAATCTGACTACCCATATAAATGGTGTTTAATCAAATTTCGGATATTACAACCGATTTATAAATAAAATGACTCTCAATTGTTGCACCTCGCTGAAACTTTTAATGTCCTCGAACGTGTTAATAAATTAGGAATTTCTTTCTAAAAATCAACGTTTATTTTCATATACGGTCAAATGACCCGTCATGATAAGAATGTAAAGTATGAATAGTGTAAAGTACCGGTACGTTTAGTGTTAACCAAAAATTTGCTCCAATCAAAATGCGAATTGTGAAATTTCATTTTAGCCGCGATACAGTAAGCGTCAAGAACAAAGGTCTGCAAAGAGTACAAAAGCGTTCGTCGAACAAAATAAAAGAGACTCGTCTTATACCGGACTTCCACCCGCCAAAGCTCCCGCCGTCATCGTCGCGTGAAGGTTGGTTCTCCGCAGTATATGTCGGCTGTTTTTTCATCCTCCAGGAAAATGTATGAATCGTGTTGTAGAGGCTTTGCGAGTGTGTGGCTAATGGCTGCGGAGAAGTTCGCTCTGTCCCTAAATCTAACCCTCCGCCTCCACACAGACGTTGCGTCCAAACAAACACCCACACACTTTACACCACGCGTTTGTAAATCTCCACACGCGCCCTCACGTGCGTATACGTAGTTTACACGAATTTGCCCGCGCCTGTGTCGAACTTTGCACGCATTTCGTACGTGCAACACTCGCGAAGCTGTATTCAGGCGTGCTCGAACACAGTCAAGTTGCGGTACACGCACGAGGGTTGTTCATACCAACGAGTTTCGGCCTCTCGCACTCATACGTTTCTCGGCTAACAGAAATCTCATTTCATGCCGGAAGCCCGAAAAAGGGATTAACGGCGACCATTTTCCGCGGAGCCGGTTTTAACTTTCTCGATGGACCGCCTATTAAACCGATTACCCACGGCCAAGCAGTCCCGAAAAGGGAAATCTCGCTCTCTTTCGGCTCTCGTCTCTGTTTCTGCCGTTTCTCGCACCCTCCGCACTTTATATCTGCTCCGCGCTCTTCTCTCATGTAACCTTTACTACGCTTTTCTGTGTTCTTTACGCATTTTATGAAGTTTCGCTAGTACGCGTTCGTATACTCAGTTAATGGATGTAAAATACTTAAAACCGAAAGCTTCATGTGCAGAAGATTATCAAGTTTTATCAAGTTTCGCTAGTATGCGTTCGTATACTCAGTTAATAGATGTACAATATTTCAAACCGAAAGCTTTATATTCAGAAGGTAACTTTCTTTTCAATATGTTAACGTTAAGAGATATTTTCGAAATTACGCTTTACGGATCTTTATATTTGCTTCGTTCTTTTCTCTCATGTAACCTTTACTACGCTTTCCTGTGTTCTTTACACATTTTAGCAATTTTCGCTAGTATCTGTTTGTACATTCAGTTAATAGATGTAAAATACTGCAAACCTAAAGCTTCATGTGCAGAAGATTACTTTCTTTTCAATATTCCGTCGTTTAGAAATATTTTAAAAAATACGTTCCGCGGATCTTCATATTTGCTTCGTTCGTTTCTCTCAAGTAACCTTTACTACACTTTCCTGTGTGCTCTACGCATTTTATGAAGTTTCGCTAGTATCCATTTGAATACTCAGTTAATAGATGTACAATATTTGAAATCGAAAGCTTTATATTCAGAAGGTTACTTTCTTTTCAATATGCCGCCGTTAAGAGATATTTTAAAACTTATGCACTTTATATCTGCTCCGCACTCTTGTCAAATGTAACATTTACTATGCTTTCCTGTGTTCTCTACACATTTTATCAAGTTTCGCTAGTATGCGTTCGTATACTCAGTTAATAAATGTACAATATTTCAAATCGAAAGCTTTATATTCAGAAAGTTACTTTCTTTTCAACATGCCGCCGTTAGGACATATTTTCAAAATTACATTTCTCCTTACGATACATTTTCCATCAGCACCCAGCTGTATGGAATATTTTAAGATTAAAATTCGATCCGATTTAAAATACGATTTGAAATAAAATTCGTCTACTACTTCAGAAGGCCATTTTACCTTTAGCCGCATTCATTGAAGCATATTCCAGAAATAAAATTCTCCTTCCTCAAAACCGATTCTTGCCTTCAGCGTGCAATCGGAATATTTGACAAACGAAATTCTTCTCTTCCAGAACGTAACATCGGCTTCACTGGCAAGTCGCCTGTCACTAATGACATTAACAATAACAATAGACCCCGCAGATTGGATTCGTGGGAGTAGCAATCTACAAATACGCCAGCGCTGCAGTGATTCGTGGAAGAAAACGGCGAGATGAGAGAGTCGCTCATTGCCGCAGTCACATGTTTTTAATAATTGATAGTCTGCGGAAGCGGGTTTGTGAGAAGCGAAGCCCGAACTCTCGGAACTGCGCACATAATCGTTTCATTCTCCCGCTGGATACGCGGTGCGTTGCGCATCCGACGGTCACAGTTCTCTATTCCGATGCAACGCAACAGAACGCGGTTCGCGGACATTTAATGTAAACGTTTCAGTTGAACATTACGTAACACAACGCTTGCTTGCTCCCGCAGGTAATCGCGGTCAAGTTGCTTTTATGTTGGATAGCGTGATCTTGCGCATGTATGACGCTTCGCTGTCGGACTGGCGCCTGCTGCATTGTTGAAATCGCCCAATTAATATTAGATTTAACACATTCGCGGACATGAATGCTACAGCATTTATGTCATTTTGCATCGTCATGAAAATAAATGCTATTATATAGCATTCATGTCCGCGAACGTGTTAAATCTGATATTCATTATATAGCATTCATTTTCACGATGATGCAGAATGACATGAATACTATAGCATTCATTTTCACGATAATGCAAAATTACATGAACGCTATAGTATTGATTTTCATAACAATGCAGAATGACATGAATTCTATAGCATTGCTTTTCACGATGATGCAGAATAACATGAATGCCATAGCATTCATTTTCACGATAATGCAGAATTACATGAACGCTATAGTATTGATTTTCATAATAATGCAGAATGACATGAATTCTATAGCATTGATTTTCACGATGATGCAGAATAACATGAATGCCATAGCATTCGTTTTTACGATGATGCAAAATGACATGAACGCTATAGCAATCATTTTCATGCTGATGCAGAATAACATGAATGCTATAGCATACATTTTCATGATGATGCAGAATGACATCAATGCTGTAGCATTAATTTTCACGATGATGCAGAACGGCATGACTCCTATAGCATTAATTTTCACGATGATGCAGAATGACTTGAATGCTATAGCATTCATCTGCACGATAATGCAGAATGACATGAATACTATAGAATTAATTTTCACGATGATGCAGAATGACATAAGTGCTATAGCATTCGTTTTCACGATGATGCAAAATGATATGAATGCTATAGCATTCGTTTCCACGATGATGCACAATGACATGAATGTTATAGCATTCATTTTTACGGTGATGCAGAATAACATGAATGCCATAGCATTCGTTTTTACGATGATGCAAAATGACATGAATGCTATAGCAATCATTTTCATGATGATGGAGAATTACAGAAATGCTATAGCATTCATTTTCACGGTAATTCAGAATGACATGAACATTATAGTATTAATTTTCATGACGATGCAGAATGACATCAATGCTGTAGCATTCGTTTTCATGATGATGCAAAATGATATGAACGCTATAGTATTCACTTTCACGATGATGGAGAATCACATGAATCCTATAGCATTCAAATCTTAAAGTAAATTGTTTTGAATTTAATTTCATATAACCTTAAGTTTTTGTAATTATTATGCCTGTCAAGATAATGACTAACTGAACCAAAATGTGATAATCTGACTACCCTTATAAAGCGTGTATAATCAAATTTTTGATATCACAACCAATTTAAAAATAAAATGACTGTCAATTTTTGCACTTTATTGAAACTTTTAATGTCCGCGAACGTGTTAAGAATGCAGCGCAGCAAGGTGCAGTGCCCAATAATGGATAGTGACGCAGTTATCGCCAGATTCTTGCAATTTAATGCTAAAGGTACCGATACTTTACACCGACCTATTCTTACCCTGAGGGGTCATTTGACCCCTTATGAAATAAACGTTAATTTTTAGAAAGAAATTCCTAATTTATTAAAGCGAGCACTTTAATAATCAAGTGATATAAGAATTTACATAAAGTCAAATAATCCAAAGAAATAACAATAAATTTAAAATAAATTTTGGAAGGGGTCATTTAATCCCGCTTGGTACGTTTGGTGTTAAACCTTGCTGAGTGGCAAGTATTAGGTGGAATTGTTGCGTTTGATCGATGCTTTTCATTTTAATGTTACTAGTGCATATTAGTATTTCAGTACCTACTTTGAAATGATTTCTTGGAATTTACTTTAATATGTTTGGAAGTTATAGGCAAATGCATTATACACATGTATAGATAGTATACATTTCGGATTTAAAAGAGGTAAATAGTAGAGGTTGTCCTTCTTAACGTCTCATGCAGTGAGTATATTGAAGGCACTAAGAATGTAGAATTTTAGTTTACCGTACATTTCTTACTTGCCGGGGATAAATATTTTGATGGTTTTACTTAAACTGTCATTTACCCCGTAAGAGTAAATCGCTGCCAATCCAAGAACTCTTGCTTACTATGCGCTTCTTAGTTATTAGAAGTAAATAGCCAGGCAATCTTTCATATGTGACCGAAACTTGTTTCTCCTGCAACGCCAAAGTTGAATGAAAATTCGCTAATTAGAGAATGCTGTGAAATAAAATCTGCACTATTGACAAATTAAAAGTATTTATTAAATCGAAAATCAAAAAATTAGTTTATCAAATCTTATATCCACCGGTGCATTGTATTGAAGCATTTTAAACATAAGTGTAGCTCGTCAATGCAATCTTGGGAGTATTTAGTCACATTTTTGGTACGATTTTTTGTTCTTTGTGTTCCGAAGCTTGCAACATTTTATTGGTAATACTGTTTGCAAAATTTGCGTACCAAATACGTTGGCCCTTCCTCCTTTTGCAATTGATATCGTATTCTTCTAAACAACGAATTTAATTATTATTTTGCCATTACATGCTGAGAATAGTAAAAATATTTTCGTGGCGTCCTGAGCGAAACATGTGATTTCGTCGTGGCACTCAACGTGTTAAACTCACATCTACCGAACACCATACCTAAACGTTTGCAAATCTCTCCTTTCTTCCTTGGCGCATTTTTGCGAAGTGCCGCACAATTCGCCCGCTTTTTTCTTTCGCGGCAGCTCATTGTCGAGGAGCGTCACATCAGCGACGTTCGAGAATTCTCGCGTGACCTGGAAAGAAGCGACCTGAATATTTCCCCGGAGAGTTATACAGCACGGTAAATGTTGCGAACATTACAGAATCAAGGCCGCTCGTGTTGCACAGCCAAGAACGATCCTCCCTCTCCGCCAATTCCTCCTCGTCCTCCGCTTCATCCACCTCCGCCTCCTTCTTCAATGCTGCAGGCAACGAACCGTTACTCGATTTGTACGTTCGGCACGTAAACATAAGAGCTTTAACATTTGCGATAGTTATCGTGGCCGACCGTGCATCGAATAAAGTGCATCGGGACTGTGCAGAATTATTGCCATATTACACGGCGCCTGACGACAATGTTAAATTGCGCGCAGAAAACGCAGAACCGTTGCATATCGCCGTTCGTCATGAAATCGTACCGCCTGACAAGCGGCCCTGGCGAATATCTAATATCTTAAGCGATGGTAGTGCCCGGAGTTTGACTCTGAGCATGCAGAAACGTAGGCCTACGGTCAGTTGCTGAACAATTGAATGTCCCGCTTCGAGTCGTAACTGTACGCGAGCGATGGCGGTTGCGATGAAGTTCTGGATTTTAATGCGCGAGAGGTAAGTGAAGCGTTTCGTAGGAAATGAGACATTGACGGTGGGTGACGTATTATGAATACTGGGACTGTTATCTAATGGGAAAGTTTTTATCTTATTGTGAAAAATGGAAGAAAGATAAAATCCATCTTAACACTTTATCGGGCGATTAATTAATTGCAATGTGGTGTTAAAGAATGGACAAGACAAGCGTTTTAACAGTATTTTTGTGTTATAGAGCTTTACAAATGATTCCTGCGCGGTGTCCAAAACAAGCGTATTTTCCTAGCGTCGATAAAGATAAGATTCCGCGATGCGATGAAATGCTGCTGTTATCTTGTTGTGATGGAAGAAAATGGGGCTATTAACCGCAATGCTGAAAGGTTGGGCAACAAGTGTATTAATATAAAATTATGAAAAAGTTCTTGAAGCCCATCGTAAGATTCAGACGGTGGGTGATGTATTGAAACGCCGTTCCAATATCAATTGCTTTTACAAGATTGCAAATAGGCTTCATTGCAAACTTTTTGCATTTTCAGTAAAATGTTTTGCGCCAGTCACCGGTGACCACCGCGGCAGTCAATGTATTAATGTAAAATTTTTCAAATTGCGAATTAAGCAACATTGTTGTCAACAAGATTTGCCATGATGATATAATGCTTGTCGGCTAAACCCGTATTTGTACATTGGAGGTTTTGTCACTTGGTAGATGGTAAAAGAAGATATAAAAATTCGCAGCTGCCGTCGACATCAAACTTTCTCATATACGATCAAACATATGCGGTGAGCGTCACATTCTTTTAAACCTATCATAAGATTCCAACCAGGGATCAACAGTAATCACTTGCATTACAAGTGCGTGCGTCTGAAATTTAATGGAAGAAAGTGGGACTAGGAACGCATGAAACACGCAATAAATGTATTAATACTCGTAAGGAGATTGAAGTCTCGAAGCTTATCGAATTTGTTGACCTAATAAATTAGTAATGATGTCAGCCAGATACTAGGCTATATGCCGTGAATTATTCATTTCCTTATACCATTCCCTTAATACGTTAAACGCCATATTGGAGACAAACATTAAACTTTGTATTGTCGTCTCTGAGAGGTGGTACTTTGTAAATCATACAACATTGCAACAAATTCTTTACACTTTCTTAATAGGTTTTATTGGAACGTTTCAAACAAATGTCACATTTACCGTTCAGTTCCTCTTGCTTATACACACCGATTATCTGTGTATATCCATATTGTCCATACAGAAAGTCGAATTTCTCAAAAGAGTTTTTTACCATCACCCCTTTCTAACATTGAGGCATCGTTACATTCCCAAATTCTACACTTTACACTCCACCATGACCATATCAGCACATTTTATCGAAACGTTTCAAACAAAAGTCAGATTTGCTGTTCAGTTCCTCTTGCTTATAAATATGCATTATCCCTATATCCACGTTGCCCATACAGAAAGTCAAATATCTCAAAACAGTCTTTTACCACCGTCCCATCCCCTTCCCTTTCTACTATTGCGACATCATTATATTCCCAAATTCTACATTTTATATTCCACCGTGGCCATATCAGCACATTTTACTGAAAGTTCCTCTTGCTTATACATATGCATTATCTGTATATCCACATTGCCCATACAGAAAGTCAAATATCTCAAAACAGTCTTTTATCGTTGTCCCGTTCCCTTCCCTCTCTAATATTGCGACATCGTTACATTCCCAAATTCTACACTTTACACTCCACCATGACTATATCAGCACATTTTACTGAAAGTTCCTTTTACTTATACCTCCGCATTATCTGTATATCCACATTGCCCATACAGAAAGTCAAATATCTCAAAACAGTCTTTTACCATCGCCCCTTTCTAACATTGCGACACCGTTACATTCCCAAATTCTACACTTTACACTCCGCCACGACCATATCAGCACAGTTTCTGACATGCAATAATCGTATCGTATGCCAATGTCGACATATGCGCGGCCGAAATGGTGCAATAACGTTAATTGTGCTATTAGGGCGCAGAACTCGTTGTCGTGGGACGCGAAGAGGGGTGGCGAAAAGGAAGCAGGAAGAAACGTGCAGCGTTGCACTTAAGGGTCGAGAACGAACGCTTGACCCCCGAACTGCGAGCAATGCGAGCGTATAACTACGGTCAACGCTGACGAATGCCACGTTATACGTCATTAGACCTTCGACCGGGGTTTCGATGAACTGTCGGTGGGAGGTTAGGGAATCGCCAGATGGTCCGCTGGCTGGCAAACAGCAGCGGCGTGTTCGGGGAATAAAATGCTATCCGGGCTCGGCACTCATCTTCGTTTCGTATTCCTACGGAGAAGAAACAGAAGCACGTGGCTGAGGGCGCGGGATCTAATGGTACTGGACGCGTAGTAAGCCTTCGTGGCCTAATGCAGTTTAACTCTGTAAGGACCGCTAAGAAACTGTCAGAAATTGTATAGTTGGAAGTATTTTGTATTATTAAAAAAAGAAATTCGCACGCTTTTTGTTCAATGGAAACTTGAATGAAGATTTTGATGATAAAAAATCATGATACATGTGCTTTAACTTTAATAATTTACTAAATATTTATTTTAATACTGAAATAAATACCATTTACTAAATATTTTCTTTAATACTTAAAAATATGATACATGTGCTTTAACTTTAATAGTACAGTTGAGTATGGCATATTTACAGCACGGTATGACACATAGATACAGAATGATACGGATCGGCATATTAAAAGGAGTACCTGGTACATTAAGAGCAAATAGTATATTTATTCAAACAGAAAGCCAGAATTCATACTTGACACTAGCGTATCGGAAACAAAGACTGTATATTCTGTTTGTATATTGTTAACACTGTTATAAAATGTTGTGAAACAAAAAAATTAAAATACATTAGGTAAAAAACATGCCACTATAGTGGCCTATCGTTTCTAAGAGGTTAATGCATTGAATATTGATGTAAATACTTAAATAGACAAAATAGATGCAATGTACCAAAATATGTGATTTCTAAAGGCAAAGTGTAGAAAACACGAGAAAACTCGAGAGCTGTCCTTAAAGTGTAATATTTAATATGCTTGTTTTGTTCTTACGGCACTTGATGCAAAGCACGACATACGATTTATAAATTCCATACTTATCCGTACGTATTCGTGACAAGAAGTTGCGAGAAGTACAGTTATGCATGCAGTATTACTCCTCAAAAGAAATCTCAAGCGTTACGCTCATAAACTTGTGATAAACAGTTTCAGAAGAAGTAATGTTATGTAGAGGTCGTCGATGTTTTGCATTTATCGAAAAGTGAATGCACTTGCGAAAGACTAGCAGATTACAATTAAACCTTTAACCTGATTAAGACTTTAACTAAAACTGATGATAACTAAAACAGGACGGAAATCGGAAAAACAAGGACGGAATCGCGTACACCGTCTCTGGGATATTAATTCTGTGATTATAAACTATTAAAAAATGCAAAAAAAGAAATCAATTTTTTCGACCCGTTCTACTGCATGTAACATTTTCTTTTCGAAATGATATCATAACTTTTGTAGCCATAACTAAAGAATCAGTTTTATGAACTTTATATTATTTTATATGTATTCGTAACAAATATATTTTTTGTTATTGACACTTACACCAGTGCCACTCAAAAGACTGGTGCATGTTTCTACGTGATGAAATGACTTTGGGACATCTACAACAATTTATAAGTACTGCCGTGTTTTGTCGGGACAGAATATATGATTCAAAAATATGATATTCAGAGAGATGGCAAAACTGCAGCTACGAGGAAACGTGAGTCCACAAATTTGACGTATATTTGGAAAAAATATAGGCGATCACGGACCATTTACATACATCCAACGAAAATGATCGTTAGGACCCGAACGTCTACTCAGACTGATGAGGACAAAAAGAGAAGGGGAAAGGAAGAAAGTGAAACGAAAGAGGGTGACGCGTATGATGGTCAACGGAATGAGCAATGGAGAATGAGATAGGGCACGAACAACGGCTGATGATGATTACGAGCCCACATGTTCGGGCACACGCTCATCCACTAAACTTCGGTCTCCGGGCGAGTGCAGGAGAAAGAGGAAAGAGTGAGGGTCGAGTTTCCCAAGGGAAGCCTCGATTTTGAAGTCCTCTCGCTACCGTGGACCAGCGCCTTCAACCCCCTTCGGACCCCCATACAAAACCCATAGACGACCCCTGAACACACTCGGTCTACTCTCCTCCATGCCGTCCTCTTATTTTCTACTTCTTCGCCTCTTATGTCTCCTTGTTTTTCTCGTTCCGCTTATCTCGCGCGTTTCTTCGTGCATCTTCTTCCTCCTTTAGTCTCCCTCGTGTCAACCCAGCCTTACACACTCGGTCCCGTTCTGCCGCTTGAACCTTTCGGCAAATCAACTCGGACATAACGTTGTAAACACGTCCGTGTAAAGACGAGGGAGTTTACACAATCGTCGATGGTACTTGTGCCACGCTTTCTAGAAACGCAGGGAAGGAGGGGGAACTATACGCGCCGGGATACGTAGTTCCTCGCGAATCACGATCGTTGCGTCGATGGCAAATTCTATTTGTAGGGTTGTAGTCGGTGGATAATGCCGAAACGTCATATAAAACAAATAGTCGCAACGCATAAAAGAAAACGGTCACTTCGTATTTTGCACAGCTTCAGTTAACTTCGCGTGATAAGTGCCAAGGCATCAGAAGATTACGTTCACTTTAACAAAACCGCACACTGACACCAAATTTCTTACTCGTTCCACCCACAATTCTTCGTCTCACTTTCAGCTACTTTTCGTAACACGTTCGCGGACATTAAAAGTTTCAGCGATGTGCAAAAATTAAACACATTTTATAAGGGTAGTCGGATTATCACATTTTAGTTCAGTTAGTCATTACCTTGACAGGTGTAATAATTACAAAAACTTAAGGTTATATAAAATTAAATTCAAAATAATTGACTTTAAGATTTGAATGCTATAGCATTCATGTCATTCTGCATCATCATGAAAATGAATGCTATAGCATTCATTCATGTTATTCTGCATCATCATGAAAATGAATGCTATGGCATTCGTGTCATTCTGCATCAAAATGAATGCTATAGCATTCATTCGTGTCATTCTGCATTATCATGAAAATTAATGCTATAGCATTCGCGTCATTCCGCATCATCGTGAAAATCAATGCTATAGCATTCGTGTCATTCTGCATCATCTTGAAAATGAATGCTCTAACATTCGTTTCATTTTGCATCATCCTGAAAATGAATGCTATAGTATTTGGGTCACCCTGCATCATTGTGAAAATGAATGCTATAGCATTCATTCGTGTCATTCTGCATCATCATGAAAATTAATGCTATAGTATTCGCGTCATTCCGCATCATCGTGAAAATCAATGCTATAGCATTCGTGTCATTCTGCATCAAAATTAATTCTATAGCATTCATGTCATTCTGCATCAAAATGAATGCTACAGCATTCATTCGTGTCATTCTGCATCATCATGAAAATTAATGCTATAGTATTCGCGTCATTCCGCATCATCGTGAAAATCAATGCTATAGCATTCGTGTCATTCTGCATCAAAATGAATGCTATAGCATTCTTGTCATTCTGCATCAAAGTTATAGCATTCATGTCATTCTGTATCAAAGTTATAGCATTCATGTCATTCTGTACCAAAATTAATTCTATAGCATTCATGTCATTCTGCATCAAAATGAATGCTACAGCATTCATTCGTGTCATTCTGCATCATCATGAAAATTAATGCTATAGTATTCGCGTCATTCCGCATCATCGTGAAAATCAATGCTATAACATTCGTGTTATTCTGCATCAAAATGAATGCTATAGAATTCATGTCATTCTGCATCAAAGTTATAACATTCATGTCATTCTGCATCAAAGTTATAGCATTCATGTCATTCTGCATCAAAATGAATGCTATAGCATTCATGTCATTCTGCATCAAATTTAATACTACAGCATTCATGTCATTCTGAAGCAAAATGAATGTTATAGCATTCATGCCATTCTGCATCAAAATTAATGCCTATAACATTTATGTAATTCTGCATCATCGTGAAAATGAATGCTATAGCATTCGTGTCATTCTGCATCATCGTGAAAACGAATGCTAGAGTACTCATATCATTCTGTATCATCGTGAAAATGAATGCTACAGCATTCATTCATATCATTCTGCATCCTCAAGAACAAGAATGCTATAGAATTCACGTCCGCGACAGTGTTAAATACTTTGTTTTATTAAACCTTCATTCCCACGCATATCACGCCGAACTGTACAATAGGGAAACTGTGCCGGCGCTAGGCAAAATCTGATTTTTCTCCTTTCAAACCCAGTCCGCCCCAATAACGCTCATGTTGACTCGATCAGCGCAGAACTGTCGGCTGGCACCGCCGACGAAGGCAAGGCGGAATTTTATTAGGGAAGCTTTCTGGTCCCAATGCTCTCGCCGTATCGCGTGCGTAGAGCAGCCAGTTATAAAAGATGCAAGGAGCGATGTCCGGTAACAGGATTTCCGACAGACGACGGAGAAAGAAACGCAATCATCGAGACTTCGTTGCAGTACATCGTGTGTACGTGTTCAGAAGCATGTCCGAACGTTGCATCGCCACGCCCGCGCAGGCAGTCGGGACTTTGAGTACCGAGATAAATAATTCAGTTGCGAGATGGCCGATGGCTCCCACCTAAAAGGCGAGGCCAGCGGGAGGAAGTCGTTGACGATGAGATCGAGAAACCGCGCGGACTGGCTTTTTGAAGACGCTCTGTAAAGGGAGGTTCAGGATTTTAGAGATTTCGGACACGTTGGAAATTAGGCTGTTCTGTACGTTGAAGAAGTCTGATATTCACTAGGGAGACGGTTTCTCATATCACCAGAATTGCCACACGTGATTCTGGCAATAAGTGCATCGTCTGTAAGCTGCATTACAGTCTATTAACTCTTTGACTGTGAATAGTCCAGGCCGAAGGGCCCGATGAGGACGAAATACGTTTTGTTAGTATTAACTCTGTTGTTTGGTTATCTAAGGCGCAACTAAGTTATATTTGTCATTTTCCATATTATTATATTATATATTGCATATTTTTATACTTGTTATTTTGTCAGTTCATATTTGATAAAAAAAAAGTGTGTGTTTACATCTCGTATATATATATATATTCCATATTTTCATATTTGTTATTTTGTCAGTTCATATTTGATAAACAACGTATGTTAACTATAGTGGGCGCAGTACGTAACAAATTGAAACGAATAATATATGCGCCCATAGTCGACACCGATAGATTTCGACGGACGCATATATGCGTCCATAGCAGTCAAAGGGTTAATACGGTTGCAATGCAAATATGTTTTTGTAACATCGAACTGATTTTAAGCTTGGAACTATAAGCAATACAAATATAAAACAGCAGAACGGCGAACAAAATTATTGAGGAACTTGACGTTTTGAAAAGACTGAAGTCTTGATTTTAAATACTCTGGAGATTCAACTGTTGTTATTACAATTACTATCGTTCTTAACTTCTAGATTTGATAAGTACGTTATCTACTTATCCTAATAAAACTAACTGCAATACCTAAAAACCAACGAAACACAGCCATCTAGGAAAGCATAACTAATTCCAGTTACACATTATAATACTCTGTTTACCGAATCACATAAATCACCCATACAACTCTACACATTCGATACTGCTCCAGGACGAGACTCATTTGATTGCATCAGCTCACAATTCGCATGGTATTCCCACGCGTAAGGACACTAGGAGCATCTAATTGCCCTTCAGCTCGACGTCCGACATATTCCGCCCCCTTCTGACAATTAAACCCGCTGAACCAAGTATATTCGCCCTGCACACGTAAGAGTGCAGGGGCTCAAGAGTAAAACTCACTTTCCGTCATCATCGTCAAGTATCCTTCCCTCGGGCGATACGATCAAATTTAGCGATTCATCACATTTCCGATCTCCCATCTCCCATTCGCGGGACACATAGTCCTGCTCCGCTGTTCTGTGGAACGGCATGTGCCTTCGTGAAATTTTATCTACGCGTCGAGGGCCACTCGAGAATCGTTTTCAGAGCGAGTAATTGAAATGGTACTCGAGCTGTCGACACACCCGAGCGCGACGAAATAAATGAGGGACGAGCTACGACACTTATCGACGCTTCTTCCTCTGCCTTCTAACTACTGTCTGTCCTCTTTCACTTTTCTCGCCTTTCCGTCGAATGCGCAATGACGAGGGGTTATTATTTTATGTGAGTGCATTCGATATTCTCAGATTAACCCCTGCCATACTTTGACGAGTCTGATTCGTGATAAGAATTACGGGCCAAACGTGAATATCACGAGACGGACTCGTGATGAAAATGTCGGACTGAACGTGAATATCACGAGTCTGAGTTGTGATGAAAATGTCGGACGGAACGTGAATATCACGAATCTGACTCGGGATTAAAATTTCGGACCAAACGTGAATATCACGAGTCGGACTCGTGATGACAATTTCGAACCAAACGTGAATATCAGGAGTCTAACTCGTGATGAGAATTTCGGACCAAACGTGAATATCACGAGTCTGACTCGTGATGAAAGTTTCGGACCAAACGCGAATATCACGAGTCTGTCTCGTGATGAGAATTTCGGACCAAACGTGAATATCACGAGTCTGACTCGTGATGAAAGTTTCGAACCGAACGTGAATATCACGAGTCTGACTCATGATGAAAATTTCGCACTAAACGTGAATATCACGAGTCTGGCTCGTGATGAGAATTTCGGAACGAACGTGAATATCATGAGTCTGACTCGTGATGAAAATGTCGGATCAAATGTAAATATCACAGTGTAACTCGCGATGAAAATTTCGGACCGAACGTAAATATCACGAGTCTGACTCGTGATGAGAATTTTGAACCGAACGCGAATATCACGAGTCTGACTCATGATGACAATTTCGAACCAAACGTCAATATCAGGAGTCTAACTCGTGATGAGAATTTCGGCCAAACGTGAATATCACGATTCTGACTCGTGATGAAAATTTCGGACAAAACGTGAATATCACGAGTCTGACTCGTGATAAAAATTACGGACCGAAAGTGAATATCACGAGTCTGACTCGTGATGAAAATTTCGGACCAAACTTGAATATCACGAGTCTGACTCGTGATGAAAATTTGGAACCAAACGTGAATATCACGAGTCTGACTCGTGACGAAAATTTCGGACCAAACCTGAATATCACGAATCTGACTCGTGATGAGAATTTCGGACCAAACGTGAGCTGGATATCAGCAATAGTGTGTAAACGAACACCACGTTACATAATACTGATGATTCTAAGTTAGGGAGCATCGCAGTCAAAGGGTTAAATTGCATTTATATGGCGTCATTAGATGTCATCACAGCATTCGTGGTGCAGATTAGTGAAAGTGTAACGAATAGAAATCGCATTTACGGATTATTTGTAGTATTTTTTACAGTTTCTGTTTCTCAGCGGATCGACAGAAGAAAATTGTAAGGGTGTAACTCTGTCTGTATCACTCAAACGTTAATATAATTAACTCTGGCATGTGCAGTGATTTAAAAAAAATGAATGAAGATTGGCAACTTAATGTTTACTTTAAAATAATTCCGTGAAGTTTCGGCCGTTTGTCACCGAAAAATTGTAATGGAAATAAGTAGTCTTTCGGGTGGTTACATTGATGGTGGGCATTTCGCAAAACTGGGAATTTCCTCGATCCATAGTCTTGAAGATGGAGATAAAAAACTGGATTCACCCGCCAAAAATTCTGCCCGCCAAAGTCTCAAATATAAACGAAATCATAATGCTAAATTTTTATGCGGTCAACCGAAGCTTAACCGTCCGACTCTGCAGCATGCAGTCAGAAAAAAAGTGAAAAAAAGGAATCAGAACCCATGCTTCAGTCGCAAAAAGGACGAAGTGCATGCGCGTTCCTTGCGATAACATGATCGAGATTCCACGCGAAGGCGACATCGGGATTAGATGGCCGACGTTGACCGGTCGAACACGCCTGGAACGTAAATGGAACAGAATTGTCCGACGTGTAGCCATTCGCACTGTCTATACATCAAAACACGTAATTTCGAGAGGATACGGCGCTCTACCCGGAGGTATGACGCTACACCAGTATTCCACGGAATGCAAAGAACGACTGTAATTCTACCAAATCGTACAAGTCCAAAGAATTTCCTTCGCTCGTGATTAATGCGTTCTCCCTCGCTAACAAACGTCCATCTTGACATGTCATAAACAGGATATTTATGAGCAAGTCCTCAGTAAGAAATTGTTCCACGCCTGTGACTTTATACTTTTATCACACTACATCGAATATCACGTCCCGCGACCCACATTACCTTTTTCTTTCCATTTTTATTTTTCTATTTCATTATTCCCATATCTGAATACAAGTAAAATTTAATTAGAATTAGTATAAAAAATTCCACTTACCCATAAGTCTTTTTTTCTTTTCCATTTTCATTTTTCTATTTCATTATTCATATTCTATTAATAGAGTCATACGCCCACCGATCAAAAAAGACGGCAGTGACGCCTCGCGAAATCGTTATATCCCCTACAGACAATTTAATTGTATGCAAAAAAACTCAAACAGCGTAGGGCATTAGCAAAAATAATATAGCCTTCCCCCATTTATCTACAACTCGTTTAGCAGCATTTTTTTTAAAACTATCATGTACATTACAATGTGCCCAGGATCCGAACGCGTTAACTAAGAAACGCATTAAACACAAACAACCGACCTTTATCTCGATGCGCAGTCTATGACCTTAACAAACGAAACCCACCATTTCACCACATATCCGCCTGCGTCCAATACTCGTGTTTTCTCCACACCTCCGAATGCCACCATCTAACTACCGCCAACAGCCACTTAGAAAAGCAAAGTCGCGAGTGGCCAACTCGGGGCATATTTATTTGCGTGGTTCTCGTTTTCATACAGCGATCGCTAGGGCTATATATTCGGGCATCGAGAGGGTGGTTGCATAGAGTAGCAGGAGGGGGTGGGGGTGGCAAGCGAAACGTGCAGTTTTAACGGACTTGTGAAAGTTTTGAGCTAGTGTTAGGTAAGTTATTTCACTTATGTGTGTTAACTATGTTAACTATAGGCAGGAGATATGTTAAATTTATGCGTTTGAATAACAGTTTTCTTCGAACGAAAGATCGTTGACTGATATATACAATTGATTGAAATTATATAATAATTTTAACGATGATTGTGGGCGGTAGACCTAAAAGGAAAATTCTCTGTATTTTGTTTTCTCACTATTGCGAACAGTTTCTCCACACCTCCGAACGCCACCATCTAACTACCGCCAACAGCCACTTAGAAAAGCAAAGTCGCGAGTGGCCAACTCGGGCCATATTTATTTGCGTGGTACTCGTTTTCATACACCGATCGCTAGATAAGTTATTTCACTTATGTATATGTGTGTTAACTATGTTAACTATAGGCGGGATGTATGTTAAATGTATGCGTTTGTATAACAGTTCCAGTACATAACAGTTTTCTTCGAATGAAAGTTCGTTGACTGATATGTACAATTTATTGAAATTATGTAATAATTTTAACGATGATCGTGGGCGGTAGACTTAAAAGAACAATTCTCTGTATTTTGGTTTCTCACTATTGCAAACAGTTTCTTCACACAATCTAACTACCGCCAACAGCCACTTAGAAAAGCAAAGTCGCGAGTGGCCAACTCGGGCCATATTTATTTGCGTGGTTCTCGTTTTCATACAGCGATCGCTAGGGCTATATATTCGGGCATCGAGAGGGTGGTTGCATAGAGTAGCAGGAGGGGGCGGGGGGTGGCAAGCGAAACGTGCAGCTTTAACGGGCAATCCTCGCAATAACACGATCGTCGCATCCAAAGGAGGCAGAGCGCGCAATGGCCAGAGATAGCCGGTATCGACCGATCACACGAACACGCCTGGAACGTAAACCGAACAGAATCGCACGGCGTGTAACCCGTTCGCAGCCCGTATACATCAATACGTGTAATTTCGAGAGCGGGGCGGAATCAGTAGCGTGCGCGAGTGTATGATGTTGTGCCCTGGCTATGCTGTTCTGTTCTGCGGGTCGCTGCGTCGGTATACTGCACGATGGCAGTACGCGACGCTCTGTGTACTAGGTCGATTCACGAGTTTACGCTGACCGGGGGCCGGCAAAGGGGAACGGAGAGAGAAAATTAGAGAGCGAGTCGCGAAAATAAGAGACGGCGAGACAAAAGAAGGACGGGCCGTAATAGAAAAAGTCGAAGACATAATCGAGCCTCTCGAACGGCGCACTGATTAAAAACACCGGACGATCAACGCGGAACCGCTGCATAGGGATTGCTGGAAAGAAACAAGTGACGTCACTTTCGGAATATTTAATTAATGCGTTGACTGTCAAGCGTATTTTGCTATGTTAGAACTGCAACGTGATGAACCAATGCAGAGTATGATTAAATCGTGCAAAATAAAGGTAACGCCAAAGTATTGAAGTACCGTTCTAATAGCAATTGCTCTTACAAGATTGCGAATAGACTTCATTGCGATTTTTTTGCATTTTTAGTAAAAAGTTGAAGACATAATCGAGCCATTTGAACGTCGCACTGATTAAAAACACCGGACGATCGACGCGCAACCGCTGCATAGGTAGTTCTGGAAAGAAACAAGTGACGTCACTTTCGGAATATTGAATTAACACTTTAGCTACCGTGATGGTAACCAGTAACTGGCGCAAAATATTTGACTGATGATCCAAAATATTTGCAAAGAGTACCAATTATTATTTTATAAATGCAGTTGTTGGTAGAATAGCATTGTTTACAGCATCGCCGTTCTAATACAGTAAAATACGCTTGGCAGTCAACGTGTTAATACCGGAACGTGATGAAGTACTAGAGAATATGATTGAATTGCGCAAAATGAGAATAATGCGAAGGTATTGGAGGGCAAAGAATTGAATCACTATTTAATATTAATTGCATTTGCAAAAATATTTAAATACTATATATATATAAAATAGTATATATAAATACTACCGATTGGAAACTTTTTGAATTTTTCGTGAGACCTTTTGCGCCGGTCACCGATGACCAACACAAGCGTATTTTGCTATGTTAGAACCGCGATGCGATGAAATCCTGCAGAGTATAATTAAATCGTGCAAAATAAAAGTAACGCCAAAGTATCGAAGCACCGTTCCAATATCAATTGTTCTTACAACATTGCAAATAGGCTTTATTGCAATTTTTTTGCATTTTTAGTTAAAAATCGAAGACAAACTACCGAACGAAATTAGCGCGCACCCGCTACACACGTATTTCTGCAAAGAAAAAAGTGACGTCACTTTCGAAATATTCAATTAACAATAACATGTTATAAATGTCATAATGTCATAATAAAGAAATCTCAAGCCGTCGCCTAACGAAAATCCATAATATATACACCCCGGAAGTTTCGCAGAAGAAACAAGTGACGTCACTTTCGGAATATTCAATGAACACATTTTCTACCAAGTATTTTACCACGTTAGAATCGCGACGCGATAAAATACTACAGAGCATAATTAAATCATGCAAAATAAAAGTAACTTTTCTTGCGACTTCATTGCGATTTTTTTGCATTTTTACTAAAATCTTTTCCACCCATCACCGATGACCACCATGATCAGTCAGTGTTAAAAATACCCCCACATCATACTAAACAAATCTAAAGCCGTCGTCCAACAAAAAGCCATAACCCCTGCTATACGCCCCGAAGTTTCCCAGAAGAAACAAGTGACGTCACTTTCGGAATATTCAGTTAAAAATATAATATTCAAATAACCCCATGTCATATTAAACAAATCTAAAACCGTCGCCCAACGGAAAGCCATAACCCCGGCGCAGAAATTTCGCAGAAGAAACAAGTGACGTCACTTTGGGAATATTCAATTAAAAATATAATATTCAAATAACCCCACGTCATATTAAACAAATCTAAAGCCGTCGCCCAACGAAAAGCCATAACCCCGGCGCGCGGAAGTTCCGTAGAAGAAAAACAGTATGTACACCCCTACCAAAGTAAAGACGGCTCGAAACAAAAGTGCGTAAACCGAAATCGTGCGAGTGAGGAGCGGTAGGGAGCGAAACGAACAGAATCACTGCCGTTCTCCTCTCACCCTGATGGCGGTAGGGGTAGTTTCCCGGGAGCTGCGGACTATAGAGCCTTCCGGGACGGGTACAGAGGCCAGGATTAGCGCTGATTGGTCCGGCCTCGGCGTGATTAGAGATGTTATCAGCCCGGTTACGCCGCTACGCTCCCGTCGGTCCGTGTGTACCGCAGTGACGTGGTTGCGTCCTTCCAACGCCTACTCGATCCCCCTCGATCCTGAAGAATATCCGCAGCCGGCTCGCTGTCGCTGTTTCGATCCTGATGGCGCTCAACGTTCAACGATCATCCGCGCGCTCGACCGGTTCGTGTAAGTATGCCTGTTGTTGTCGCAAACCACCCTCGACTACTGAAAACCGACGGCATTTTGCTCGGAAGATTCGCGTTTTTAGATTTGGTAGGCTCGCGGTCGGTTTCGAGTGCGTTTTGAGCGAAACACAAATTTTTAAAGAGGCGCTTTGTTGGTATTGGGATTAAATGTGTGGCATTGAGGAGTACGAGCAATTGTTAAATTAATTTTTTTTTTAAGTTTATGTTCATGTCATGGAGACGATCACTTGAAAACGATAATAAATAGAAAATGTGTATTTGAACTATAATATTTTTTTTAGATTAAACTTGTAAAAGTTTTGAGCTGGTGTTAGTATTTAGAAAAACTTTATAATATTTTCTTTTTTTTTAGAAGAGGTGGTGTAGGATAAGGTATAAAGTCATGTATAGAAAATGTGTACTTTAACTACAGTATTTTTTTTTAGATTGGACTTGTGAAAGTTTTGAGCTAGTGTTAGATAAGTTATTTCAAAACATCGCCAATCGCATTAGTAAAAGTTATATCAAAGGAACCGATTGAAACGTAGAACATTCTGGAATTAGAACTTGAACGAAGTTGTCAAACGACTAGTTCGATATTATGCAGGCACGCTGGAAAACTTGTACAACTTTCAACCTATTTGTCCTTGTAATCAAAATGACTTGCACATAACCAGTATACTCGAGGTTATCGATAACTGTATTCTGAAATATAGCGTCGGATGATCTCACATTAATTTTATTTACGACGGCGATAGCCAAATTACCGCTAGATATTTTACTGCACAATAAATTATCCGATGCCCCGCGATTGGTTTTCTGCTTCACATAACATATCATTTGCGGTTGATGCATGATGACATCGATGCGAAATCAGCATCTCTATTAAAAATTGTCGTCCCACGTAATAACTGGTACATACAGCGCGTTTGTATTAGGACATTTCCGACAGATATGACGACAATCGCAACGGCTTGGTCCAAACATAAATATCATCGAGTCGCACAAATCACACAACATAACACCGACCGCAAAAACAAACCATCGCACGCTTGTAACCGCAACACAGGTCACGCGTAAAAACGTGTGTTTTGAATTTCTATTAACACGTTGACTGCCAAGCATAATTTGCTATGTTAGAATCGCGATGCGATGAAATACTACAGAGTATAATTAAATCGTGCAAAATAAAGGTAACGCAAAGTTAGAAGCCAAAGTATTGAAGCACCGTTCCAATATCAATTGTTTTTACAAGACTGCAAATAGGCTTCATTGTAAATTTTTTGCAATTCTAGTAAAATATTTTGCGCCGGCCACCGCGTATTTTGCTATGTTAAAATTGCAATGCAATGAAATACTGCACAGTATGATTAAATCGTGAAAAATGAAGGTAACGCAGAGTTTCTTAGTAGCCAAAGTATTGAAGCACCGTTCCAATATCAATTGCTATTACAAGATTGCAAATAAACTTCATTGCGATTTTTTTGCATTTTTAGTAAAATCTTCTGCGCCGGTCACCGTGTATTTTGCTACGTTAGAACTGCAATGCAATGAAATACTGCAGAATACGATTAAATCGTTCAAAATGAAGGTAACACAGAGTTGTTAGAAGCCAAAGTATTGAAGCACCCTTCCAGTATCAATTGCTTTTACAAGATTGCAAATAGGCTTCATTGCGATTTTTTTTTGCATTTTTAGTAAAATCTTTTGCACCGGTCACCGGTGACCACCGTCAACGTGTTGAAAAGTTGTCGCCCCACGTAATAACAGGTACATACAGCGCGTTTGTGTTAGATCATTTATGACAGATAGCAACACGTTGCTACCGACTACGCTGTCAAGAATCCTTTACGCCCCGCAACGGTTTGGTCCAGACATAAATATCATCAGTCCGCCCAAATCACACAGCATAACACCGACCGCATCAGCAAACCATCGCACGCTCGCAACCGCAACACGCGTCGCGCGTAAAAACGGTCACCGCAAGCGAAGAATCCGTTGCACGTCGGCCAGCTCGTTCCACCACGGCTAAAAGAACACGAGCGACCGCGATATTCCGGCGAAGTAACGCAATTATTAGGGGCCGCGCAGCTTGCAACAGAAGCAGCGCCATCCGTTAAGCCCGCACGGACAGTTAAACGCATTAAAAGAGTTTGCATTCGTCCCGCTGGCGTGAACTTTTTCGTCGTGGTACCGGAATCCGACGAGAAAGAGGAAAAGGGGTGAGCTCGGGTCGGAAGTGCAGGGAAACGGGACGCAAAAGGGGCGAAAATCCGGGGGCAACGCGGAAGGGGGAGGCCGTGTGGGTTTATGAATACGAGCCGAGTCTTTTCGTTGGACGACATTTTAAGCGGGTAGGCGAAGCCGGCAGATCGTTGTAGGCATTCGTCATCGTGGGACAGTCGCGGGCGTCCCGACGTTCATTAGCGGCTGACACGAGGCACGCGTTTTCCCCTTCGCGTAAGGAGGAGTCATAAATATAACTTACGGCCGAGTACCTATGAAAAATTTGTCGCGACTTAGGGCGCCAGACAGATTGCACGCGACGCGTGTGGTTTCCATGCGCAGTTTTATCGGATTTTTTTTCAGCTGGACGCACGCTACGGCGCGTAATTATGCGAACTAGGGTATGTTGTGGATTTAGTCGGAACGCGTGTGAGGGATTTACTCGAGTGATGTTAATGATGAGGTTTTAGATGCGCGGGTAATTTATGGGGTAGAGTGCGAGGCATATTGTATTAGGTTTACCGGAAAGTTCTGGCTGAAATATAATCTCAAGTGAAAACATGTATGAATATGTTTGTTTGAAACGTATATGGTTACCTCTATCTACCACTATATTTCTATGTATGCACTTTTCTAAATTTCGCTGTCTCAGTATTATATATTGGACATGTGTTATTTTCTTTTGATACGAGAACGGACGAAAGTTTCCGGTAGACCTAATATATTGCGATTAAATAAATGTAGGAATTAAATACGTGAAACTACAGAGTATAATATTTAGACCTAATATATTGCGATTAAATAAATGTAGGAATTAAATACGTGAAACTAGAGAGTATAATGTTTATAAGCAATAGCAACACAATCCAGACACTTTCGTCTTATTTCCTAATCTTTCGTCGTTTCGTCCTTATCTAGGAGGTGAAGGACTAATAACTGATCGGGCAGTTAGAAATTTATTTGTAAAATTCCGTTATGGAGATACGACCGTAAAAGACGAACTGACGAATACCTCACAATCAACTGTTAACCGCCACCTGCAGAAATTAGGGAAAGTCAGCAAGTTAGGAAAAAGAAGGACAGTTATTCATAATAGGCGGATACATAATAAATTAATATAATTTTGTTATTCAATGAAAGCAAAATAAATGTCTGATAAAAAAACGGAAGTTACTTATCACTCAACCTAATACATTCACGCCTGAATCCGTCCGAATATCAAAATTATTATTACAGAAAAATACCACCTGCACCTGTAAATTTTCTTCTAAGAAAGCAAGTCCTATAAATGTAGAAATAGCGCGCAGTCGTTGTGCCGTTAAAATAGTCCATCCTCACGAAACATCATTTGTACATCCACTGACCAGTCCTCTTTCTCCCCCGTTCCTAAAAATAAATGACCAGATCAATGCGTACAACCGCGGCGTGTTAAAGCATCGTGCAAACAGTCGCGCCTAGAGGTGTCAGAGTAAAAATTTACTATCGGCCGCGTTATTTGCGTTCGACGTCGAGGTCGGGAAGGGTCGCCGCGCGTTTTTCTTTCCCTTTTCCCTCGGCCGGCCGGTCGGTCGAAGAATCGTTGAATTATTATTACGGAGTTTATGGCGTGAGCCACGAAATCGATGGACGGGAGATGCATCGGGACGCCCGGCGCCGTCTCGACTCCCAATTAGCAGCTTATCGCTTATTGGTTTTCGATATTTGTTTTCCTTTCCGTTCGGCGGGCCCCATCGCCGAAGCGAGGCCGAACGCATCGACAGGAGTTGCACACAATTTCCCGAAGAATGAAAATCAGTCGAACGTTTCCCAGACCACGCGCGCTGCAACACACGTCCGCAAACAGTCGTACATATTCACGCGCATACCTACACTAGACGCGGAAATTGAAAATAGCCCACGGATACGGCGCTGAACGGTAAACTACCCGTTAATTGTCGACAAAATTTTAACGAGGTACTCGCTGACAATCCCGACTAATCTTCGAGAAGCGATCGCGCTCCCGCTTGACGGAGGCGAAAAATTGTCGCGCGGCGAATGAAAATCGTTTGACGGATTTTACGCGCGCGTGAGCGCAATAGTACGAACGGGAAAATTGAAAATGTTTTCTCTTTGTCTCACTTTTTAGCGGACGAGCGATACAATATCTGCGGGAATTTCAATTGCAAATGTATACGCGTGGCACGACGCGAAGAGTGTGTCGTGAATCGTTGAATCATTTGATAATGTGAGAATTAGTAATCATTTCGCTGTTTGATCAAAATCGTTGTAGGCTGCCGGATGTTTTTGGGAAAAGCACACACTGCTACAGAAAGTTTCTATACCAAATATGAGTGAATTATCGATACTTCATAAAAGAAAAGAATTTCTCTAAGCTGAATAGGTTTGGTTTAAAAAGAGGCATTCTTCCTTTTCTTGCAGTCTTCCAATCAACACGAGGAGGGCAAAGAGGTCAAATATGTATAAGCAAGTAGAACAATAAAAAGCATTTTATATTAAATAATCCGATCGACCGTCAACACATGAATTGTTTGGTATCGCAGAAAGTAGCACGAGTTTAGTCTGATAATACAAGAGAAACAGTAGCAATTTATGTAAATATATTTATACGTCCATCCAATATTGTATGTGTATTAACATTAACAGACATACGCGAATTATTAATCATTGAAAGCACAGCAGTGCACAATTTTGAAACGAAAAAAGCGCGAATGCTTAAAATGTAGTGAGCCTGCAAATAAAAATGATCGTTCAACGCCGCACGGGTTTAATTTGAAAAAGTGGTATTTTCCATCTCTTTTTGGGTTCGTGGGCAAAAAATGCACACTAAAGGCAAATTTAATCGATGCTCAACTGATAAGCTATTAGCCAACGTGAAAATGAATAACATCGCATTGAACACTGTAAAAATGGATTCAATTGCAACATTTACACATCCACACGATTTCGAGTCAAAACCGTACATTTTCACATACACTCCCGCTGTCAAACATACTTAAATTATTAATAATTACCAGCACAGCAGCGCACAATATTTCAAGTAAGAATAAAGGTAAACGTAAAAATCCAGTGAACTTTCGAAAAGGGCAATCATTCAACGGCGAGCGGGTTCAGTTTGAAAAAGAAGGTATTTTCCATCTCTTCTTGGGTTCTACAAAATGCACACGAAAGGCAAATGTAATCGACGCTCAACTGATAAGGTATTATCCAACGCTAAAATAAATAACATTTCATTGAACAGTGTAAAAATGGATTTAATTGCAACATTTACACTTCTACCCGACTTCGACTTAAAACCGTACATTTTCACATGCACTCCCACAATCAAACATACTCAAATTATTAATAATGCACAGGACAGCAGCGCACAATATTTCAAGCAAGAAGGAAGGTACACGTAAAAATCCAGTGAGCCTTCGAAAAGGGCAATCGTTCAACGGCGAGCGGGTTCAGTTTGAAAAACAGGTATTTTCCATCTCTTTTCGAGTTCTAAAAAATGCACAGGAAAGGCAAAACTGAGAAGCTGTTATGCATCGCATAAATTAATAACATTTCACTGAACACTAAAAAAATAATGCATTTCATCACAACGTTTACAGATCCACACGACTTTTACTCAAAACTGTACGTTGCTAGATGCACTCCCACAATCATACGAGTTCGAATTATTAATAATGCACAGCACAGCAGCGCACAATATTTCAAGCAAGAAGGAAGGTACACGTAAAAATCCAGTGAGCCTTCGAAAAGGGCAATCGTTCAACGGCGAGCGGGTTCAGTTTGAAAAAGAGGCATTCTCTCTCCCTTCTTGGATTCTAAAAAATGCACACGAAAGGCAAATCTAATCGACCCTCAACTGATAAGCGATTAGCTAACGCTAAAATGAATTCTTATTGAACACTATAAAAATGGATTTAATTGCAACATTTATACTTCCACACGACTTCGACTCAAAACCGTACATTTTCACATGCACTCCCACTATCAAACATACTCAAATTATTAATAATGCACAGCACAGCAGCGCACAATATTTCAAGCAAGAAGAAGGTAAACGTAAAAATCCAGTGAGCCTTCGAAAAGGGCAATCGTTCAACGGCGAGCGGGTTCAGTTTGAAAAAGAGGCATTCTCTCTCTCTTCTTGGATTCTTCGAGCGAACGCGCGGGTGGCGAAGAGGGCTAATATATATCAGCAAGGAAAACAAAAGCCTCGGACAAACAGCGAACGGTGATGTGTCTACCTCAAGGTTTGTCGGACGAGGGAAATGAGGGTGTGCCGGGGCAGGGTGTAAAGGTGCACGGAGGGGTAGGATGGAGTGGGAAGGAGAGGCAGAAGGCCTGGATGCGAGAAAAGAGAGAGGGTTGCCGGAGTGAGATATATGGAGAGGCTTTTAGTTTCGTTAATGGGTATCTCGCAGACCGATAAGTGCCGAGATCTGTCTACCTCCGCTTGCTTTACACCTTTCTCGCCGCCGCCGTGTGCTGTGTGCTCGTTCTACTGTAGAGTGGCGGACGTGTAAGGGAACGCTGAAGATATCGTCGTGCAAAACTGAGCCGCTGACGAATGTCGCGCTCCCCCATGTATGCTCACTTTTGTGAACGCTTTCTTGCGTACGTTTGTAGTACAGCGATAACACCGCCGGAAGTGTGCGAGATATTTGGGCGACGAGAACAGCGAAGTTTTGTTACTGTGCATTAAATTATGAGGCTGTAGTATTAGAGTATTAAAAGTAAGTGCGCTAAATTAACACGTGACTGTTGCGGTGGTCATCGGTAACCGGCGCAAAAGGTTTCAGGAAAAATTTAAAAAACACCCAATCGGTGGCATTTATAGTGTTGTAAATGCAATTAATATTAAATAGTGATTCAATTCTTTGGTATCCGATACCTTGGCATTATTTTCATTTTAGACGTTTTAATATAGTAAAATACGCACAGCAGTCGAAGGTCTCAAGAACAACGCGAAAAATACCAAATTGGTAGCATTTATAATTTTGTAAATGAAATTAATATTAAATTGTGATTCAATTCTTTGGTCTCCGATACCTTCGCATTATTTCCATTTTGCACAATTCCATCATATTCTGTAATACTTCATCACGTTGCGGTTTCAAAATAGTAAAATACGCACAGCAGTCGAAGATCTCATGAAAAATGCAAAAAATACCCAATCGGTGGCATTTATAGGTTTGTAAATGCCATTAATATTAAATAGTGATTGAATTCTTTGGTCTCCGAAACCTTCGCATTATTTTCATTTTAGACGATTCAATCATATTCTGTACTACTTTATCACGTTGCGGTTTCAAAATAGTAAAATACGCACAGCAGTCGAAGATCTCATGAAAAATGCAAAAAATACCCAATCGGTAGCATTTATACTTTTGTAAATGCAACTAATATTAAATAGTGATTCAATTCTTTGGTCTCCGATACCTTGGCATTATTTTCATTTTGCACAATTCAATCATATACTGTAGTACTTCATCACGCTGCGGTTTTAATATGGTAAAATACGCATGGCAGTCACAGGTCTCACGAAAAATGCAAAAAATACCCAATCGGTAGCATTTATAATTTTGCAGATGCAATCGATATTAAACAGTAATTCAATTCTTTGGTCCCGGATACCTTCGCATTATTTTCATTTTAGACGATTCAATCATATTCTGTAGTACTTCGTCACGTTGCGGTTTTAATATAGTAAAATACGCATGGCTGTCAACGTTTTAAGCAACTGCCGGGATGCACCATGTTAAGTGTTACTCCAGTGAGCATCGTCCTTGACATGAGAGTCTTGTCATAAGTTTAGTGCTGGGAAAGTTTTTCTCGGGGAATCTGACAATCAATTAAGGTTCTTTCGAGAAAAGTGGATGACGTCAATCAGTGATCGCGATTAGAAGAGGGGGTGCGCGTTCGAGCTCCTCGTGCTAAGGCAGTGGAGCGGCTAATAGTACTTTATTGTAGCAAGAGGCCGAGATGACTGACAGTAGCGATTAGCGATCGGTAAGGGAGAGGCAGCAATCGATCTCGAAACAGCTCAGTGAATGACTTTCTCCCTCTAAAGCTCCTTCATTCTCACGGATGATTACGTTGATTGAAGGCATATTAAAATATGCGCATTATTTGCCAGGGGTCTGCGCAGTTTGTGGCGATTAAACGTTCATATAAACGGCGCTTATGTATATGGTTGAACGCGAAACTTTTGTGTGCAAGATTAAAACTGTCTCTTTTTTGTTATATAATGCCATTTCCATTGAACGCGATATGCAGTAACACGTATATTCATTGCATACTTTAGAGCATAGTGTTGCATACCTTGTCATTTCTATAATAGGAGTTCGTATACCACATTTTCTTAATGTACAGTTACTATTTACGATTCATTGCGCCGCGAGATTATCGGACTCAAAATGTAATACCACAGCCTCATCACACTTAGCCCACTGATTGGGGAAATCTCCCACTTTGACCTTAGCAACGTGTCTCCTTTTTTCTGTTATTATCAATTACCTTTACCTGGAGTTGTTGGCAATTACTGAGGAACTGTTTCTATAAAGTACAGTATATAATAAAATTCACCAATTTAGGGCTGAAAATTACTTAAAAGGTTACACAATCGCTGGGAACTAAATAAAGTCATAGCCGTATGAGGTGTGATAAGTAAATATTAACAAATACACAATCCACTGTATAAACTGACATGCTGTTAAAAAATAGTAGTTGACTGCCGTGGTGGTCATCAGTGACCGGCGCAAAGAGCCCCACGAAAAATTCAAAAAATACCCAATATATTTTGCAAATGCAATTAATATTACATAGGGATTCAATTCTTTGGTCTCCGATACCTTCGCATTATTTTCATTTTGCACAATTCAACCATATTCTATAGTACTTCATCACGTTGCACCACCGTATCAACTATTCAAGTGTTAACGCCACCGTATCAGTTAGATACCTACATAACGCTCACCCTGGAACAGTAGCTATGCATAGACACATAATATTTCTGACGAGCGCACTCTGTCATTTATTTCCATTACCGAGCAACATGGATCCGAAATACACGAAGAGATACGTTGACGCATACGTATTCGAGCACGTAGCTATAACGTGCTGGTAGTTTAACGTACAGAGACCGAGAGAGACAAGGACGGAGATTGACGAGAACAGAAGAGAGAGCGAGAGAGAGAGAGAGAGAGAGAGATTCGTGCACAACAAAGGGTCGCCGAGGGATGAAATGGGAAGTGCAACCAGCAGTGTAAGAGAGAGATAGAGAGAGGAAGAGAGAGGAGCACGCAAGCACGCGGTTGCAAGCTTTGTAAACGATAGCCGGGAGGGCATGGCGATCAATCGGCACCGTCAAATTGTAGTAGTCGACTCTGATTAGATTTCCAATTGTTGACGTTATTCGATACTGCGCGACTTGCCTGATTGCGTCTGATTATTCCCGCATGTAGCGGTATTCCGGCGAGTTGATCATTCGCGGCGTGTAATCAAACCGTGCTCTGCCCTTCCAACCGTGAGAAACCATCTTCATTTCATCCTGATGTATCTTTGACAGCGGAACTTATTACGTTGAGGATATTCGACGAGTTCTCACTTCGCCGCTGCCCGTTACTGGGTATTGCGCGAAAATACTTTGACAAACGTAAATATCCAGCACGTGGTTAGAATGGAATGACAAGAAAAGTCGGCGGTACACATTGCACATACGCAGTACGGAAACACGGAAAAGTTTGGAGTTGACCTTTTTGAAAGTTCTTGGCGAGATTCTAGACGATAGCCGGAATAAACAGTTTAACACGTTCGCTGCTGTGTGTATTTTGCTGTATTAGGACGGCGATGCTATGAAATAGTGCAGCGTCTGACTAAATTATGCAAAATGTAAATAATGTGCATTTATTGGAGACCAAAGGATCGCATGTATTAGAACGGCGATGCTATAAAATACTACAGCATCTGACTGAATTATGCAAAATGTATGTACATAATGTGCAGGTATTGTAGACTAAAGGATCGCATCATTATTCTCACAATAACTGCATTTACAAAATAATTATTGCTACCTATTGCGAATATTTTGGATCTTCAGTAAAATCTCTTGCGCCGGACAGCTGTGATTATCAAGCCGTCAAAGTGTTAAGATTTCAATGAATACAAGCTTAGCACTGCTTTATAACATGCACGTAGCAAAAGATTAATTCAATGATCGCTGAAGGAAAGTTGTGTCGAATTTATCGTAAAGTGTTAAATCTGTCAAAGTATCAAAGTGTTAAATCATATAGTTAAAGTGTTAAATCAATGAAAGCCATTGTTTTATAATTTAACACGTTGACTGCCAAGCATATTTTGCTATGTTAGAACTGCGATACGATGAAATACTGCAGCATATGTTTAAATCGTGCAAAATGAAGGTAACACAGAGTTAAAAGCCAAAGTATTGAAGGACCGTTCCAATATCAATTGCTTTTACAAGATTGCGAATCTTTTGCATTTATTGACAAATCTTTTGCGTCGGTCGCCGCGTATTTCCTATGTTAGAACTACGATGCAATGAAATACTGCAGAGTATAATTAAATCGTGCAAAATAAAGCTAATGCAGAGTTGTTATAAGCCAACGTATTGAAACACTGTTCCAGTATCAATTGCTTTTACAATATTGCAAATAGGCTTCATTACGAATTTTTTGCAGTTCTAGTAAAATCTTTTGCACCGGTCACCGCATATTTTGCTATGTTAGAATTGCGATGCGATGAAATACTGCAGAGTATAATTAAATCGTGCAAAATAAAGCTGACGCAGAGTTGTTAGAAGCCAAAGTATTGAAGCACCGTTCCAGTATCTATTGCTTTTACAATATTGCAAATAGGCTTCATTACGAATTTTTTGCAGTTCTAGTAAAATCTTTTGCACCGGTCACCGCATGTTTTGCTATGTTAGAATTGCGATGCGATGAAATACTGCAGAGTATAATCAAATCGTGCAAAATAAAGGTAACGCAGAGTTAGTAGAAGCCAAAGTATTGAAGCACCGTTTCAACATCAATTGCTTTTCAAGGTTGCAAATAGGTTTCATTGCAAATTTTTTGCATTTTTAGTCAAATCTTTTGTACCGATTGGCGCGTATTTTGCTATGTTAGAACTGCGATGCGATGAAATACTGCAGAGTATAATTAAATCCTGCAAAATAAAGGTAACACAGAGTTGTTATTGAAAAGTTCATCAAGCTTTTACAATATTGAAGCACGAATTTTTTGCGTTCCAACATCAATTGCTTTTCAAGATTGCAAATGGGCTTCATTGCGATTTTTTTGCAGTTATAGTAAAATCTTTTTTACCGGTCAACGCATATTTTGCTATGTTAGAACTGTGATGCGATGAAATACTGCAAATATAAATAAATCATGCAAAATAAAGGTCACCCAGAGTTGTTAAAAGCCAAAGTATTGAAGCACCTTTCCAACATCAATTGCTTTTACAAGATTGCAAATAGACTTCATTGCGATTTTTTTGCATTTTTAGTAAAATCTTTTGCACTGGTCATCTATGACCACCGTGGCAGTCAACGTGTTAATCTTGTTCCACACTCATTATCGATCGTCGCACACACAATAGGGTAGAGTTGACAGTCCCGACAGTGCAAAAGGGTCCGACATAAGTCTGTGCAAAATGTCCCACGCGCATACAATGGGGTCTGCCGAGGAACAAACATCGCTGTTATCTCGATAGCCCGTACAACCGTAGGCGGTTTTGAGATCGATGTACGCGAACGATCATTTCGAGTACTGATCATCGCGTTAAATCCTGATTCGCCGTGCCCAGAGGCACGGGGGAGTAATCAGAGCGGTGGAGCAGTTAAATAGCATCGTAACCGCGACCGAATTGTTAGCACGTGGAACATGCAAACGCACGCGCACCATCGTGTACCCCCGTGCGTTGCTACGGGGCACAAAATCCGTTTGTCCGCGTCTGCGTATATGCCTGTATATTAACGTTGTATTTCCAGCGGCGAACGACTCGGTCGCTGCTATCTGCCATGCCGAATTCCGAAGCGATTCTGAAGTAGAGGCTGATCAGAGATACGCTGTGACTCGAATTTCAGAGGTGCCTGGACGTAATTGATTAATATTGAACGTACCGGTACTTTGCATTTACCTATTCTTACCATGACGGGTCATTTGACTCCTTACGAAATAAACGTTGATTTTTAGAAAAAAAAATGTATAATTTACTAAAGCGACAAATTGAAGAATCTGATGACATAAGAATTTGCAGAATGTCAAACGAGCGAAAGAAATAACAATGAATGTATGATTTTAAAGTAAATTTTTAAAGGGCTCACTTGACCCCGCTTGGTACATTTAGTGTTAAGTTGGCATTCTACTAATAATAAAATATTTTTATACGCACGTACAGAGTTTATACGCACGTTTGTATATGGAACGTTTCGTTTTTTTTATTACTCGATTGAGTCTTATAGAGATATTATTTTATAGATTACACGAGAGATTTATTACTAGATCATCCTACGAATGTTGACAAGATATTGACAGGCGTCCTACTTTGGGTGTATTAAAAGTGTTAATCACTTATTCTGCAACATACCTATTGATTATAGCACGCCACATAACCAGACATAACATAATAAAACAATCAAAGTTGCAACGTTCAGAACTTTTACACCAGTTCCTATCCTGTCAGTCGGTTCAATTATTTGTACCAAAAATATCTATTGTATGTACTTAGGGACTGAATTGAACTTAGCATCAACATTTAATACATTCTCTCTAGACTCCCAGGAAAAAAGTGTGCAAACTTCAAATAAAACCCTTCAACAACTGTTGATGCGGAATATACAGTAAATAACACAAGACATTCTATTTCACGTATATTGACACTGTCAACAAATATATCTTTCGATCACGTTACACAACATAACGCCGCATGCCATACCAGGACAATAACACGTCTCTGCGCCCGGTCATAAATACGTGTCATCGAGGCTGCGACATTGTGAATTTTTATAGTCGCGAATCCAATATACGCTGACCGATACACACCCCCGTCCGTTCCCAATCCTTATAACCGTCCATTCTCGAGCGTCAGGAGCCGTTTCATAGGTGAGATGAAGTTTCGTCCTGAGCTTCGCTGTGGAAAGAGGCTACGAGGCGGAGAGGTGCAGCAATAAAGGCGAGTGTGTTTGTTTAGGCTCTCCACTTCGCTCGTCTCCTCGCCGCCCCAACTCCCTTTTGCTTTCCACCTTTTCGCTTTGCCTCACTAACCTCCCCCCGAACGCGCACACCGACGGGACCAACTTCTGCTCGCCAACCCTTCGACAAACCCGCAGTCTCACCTCTGCTCGCGAATCTTTTGCCGCCTTTGTCTTTAACGCCGCGATGGCCGATTAATTATTCGACGCTCATTCGTTTGCTGCCGAGCGAATGCCGGTAGGCGGACGACTTGATTTTACATATCTAACGTGAGTGGTATATTATCTGTTTCAGATCGATGCATTGTCTACAAGAGTTGAAATAAACCGGTGAGTCAGACAACATTTCTTGTTATTAATTTAGCTTAACATTAAATGTACCAACCGGAATAAAATGAGTCCTTTCAAAACTTACTTTGAAATCGTAGATTTATTGATATTTCTATCGCTCATTTGACTTTCTGGAAATTCTTTCTGGATAAATCAGGAGTTTCTTTCTGAAAACGTTTATTTCATAAAGGGTCAAATGACCCCTCGGGGTAAGAATAGATAGATGTACAGTATCGGTACGTTTAGTGTTAAGTCCAGTAATTATTATTGGATGAACGAGGAAGTGTGAGAATTGGACAGATACTGTGTCTAGCAACACTTTACGGTCCGTCGACAGTAACCTGGTAGCATTTTTTTTATTGATAAAGCTATACATAGGAGATTATAAACATTTGGCAGGATTATAAATGAGCAAGTGCTTAGAATAATAAGATAATTACCAAGTGAAGATTATTATTGGCATTTACCGGGCCATAATAATAATTGTTACTTTCATCTTGTCAACACTTTGAAGGTCCGTAGAAGGGTTGAAACTTGCATTGCTTTATAATAGAGGAAAACATGAACTTTCCGATCAAAATATTTCGACTATGCTAATTTCAATTGTTCCCGAGGTATGAGTATTTATCTCATAAAAAAATTAGCCAAGTAAGCTCGCAATCATGCGTTGTGTCTATTTTGTTCATATCAAATTATTCGAAATTTCGAATGAAAACAATATAAATGTTATTGGTACCGTCAGAAAAAAGTAGAACAATGTTGTAAAGAAGTTGACATAACTTTAGCTTGAAAGGGAAGGAGTTGACATTTTCTTATAGAGACATTCTGTTCTTATGCTGATTTGACAAGAAAAATATGTATATGAGTTAAAGCATTCAAGAGCGGAAATAATTGACCAGGAAAAAAAGGAGAAGTGTGGAAGATAAAATTTCGTACTATTCCTTAATTGTTGCAATGTCGTCTAACAAGCTTATCAAATCCTAATTAGAAATTTAAACATTTTGTTCTGTCTTTAATCGTGTATGTCCGCTCATTCCAGTCAAGTTAAACCGTATTTTTGGAGTGCATTGACTTGCGTTTCATCTATATATCAAGGGGTTAATTCCGCAGTCAGATTTTCACGGGCGACAAGATAACGGCAAGCGGCACTCTCATACGACGATGTTTCTTTTATCAAAAGCAAAAGCTAAACTTTCACTTTCGCGACTCGAGTCCTGAGGGTGTGCCAGGACACTGCGAGGGGCCGTCTTCTTGCTTCCCATTCCTTTCCTTCCCGACGCGCTAAAATATCTCCCTCGGGAGAAGATCCTCTAAGTTTCCGGAATGTCGTGATTTTTGTCCTCGACCCTTTGTGATCCGCGCTTCACCGAAACTTCTGGATAAAGGACACCGTGCCCTATACGTATTCAAACGTCACCTTTCTCGATCTTCTCGTAGTGCCAATATTTGAGCATAAATACGCAGCTGGTAATTACCCATAAACACACAATGACACTCGCCGTATATACGCCTGTAATAAGCTTGAATCTCTTACAAATGTGTCATGTGTTTATTTCAATACATTTGTGATTATCACTCTATTATGCGTTTTGCTGCACAAATAGAAGAACACACGTAGAAGTATCAAAACAGAGGGTCACATTTTAATTTCTCCGTTCATTTTTTCCATAAAATCACTATGTGTAGTCGTATTTTGCATATGTAAAGAACTGCGATTCGATAAAATACATAAAATATAAATCCTGCAAAATGAAGATAATGCAGAGTTGCTAGAAGCCAAAGTATTGAAGCACCGTTCCAATGTCAATTGCCTTTACAAGATTGCAAATAGGCATCATTGCCAATTTTTTTGCATTTTCAGTCAAATCTTTTGCACCGGTCACTGGTGACCACCATGGCAGTCAACGTGTTAAGAAACCGCAATTTTCAATTACATACGTAAAATATAAAGGTGCCCCGAACATTTCACAAGCTATTATACATATATTTTTTTACGAAAAATCATATTGGAAGATATGCTCGGATTTTATATGCTACGCCAGGATGCTTTGAACGAACCGCTTTCTTTTGATGTTCCGTACATTTTTCACCAATCAGTCGTCAGTTCCTTAGTCTACATCGTCATGAAGAGCGGAAAAGAGAGAATGAACCACCATGACAGTCAACGTGTTAAGAAACCGCAATTTTCAATTACATACGTAAAATATAAACGTGCCCCAAAATATCACAACCTACACATATTGCTTTACGAAAAATCATATTGGAAGATATGCTCGGATTTTATATGCTACTCCAGGATGCTTTGAATAAACCGCTTTCTTTTGATCTCCCGTACATTTTTCACCAATCAGTCGTCAGTTCCTTAGTCTACATCGTCATGAAGAGCAGAAAAAAGAGAATGAGCCACCATGGCACTCAAAGTGTTAAGAAACCACAATTTTCAATTACTTACGTAAAATATAAACGTACCCCCGAACATTTCAGAGCCTACATATATTTCTTTACGAAAAATCATACTGGAAGATATGCTCAAATTTGATATGCTACGCCAGGATGCTTTGAAAGAACCGCTTTCTTTTGATCTTCCGTACATTTTTCACCAATCAGTCTCCACCGTCATGAAGAGCGGAGAGGAGAAAATGAACCACCATGGCAGTCAACGTGTTAAGAAACCAATTGTGTGTTAAGACAATTTTCAATTACATACATAAAATATAAACGTGCCCCGAAATTTCACTGCCTACATATGTATATTTCTTTACGAAAAATCATATTCGAAGATATGCTCGGATTTTATATGCTACGCCAGGATGCTTTGAAAGAACCGCTTTCTTTTGATCTTCCGTACATTTTTCACCAATCAGTCGCCAGTTCCTTTGTCTACACCGTCATGAAGAGCGGCGAGGAGAGAAGGAAGTGGAATCCAATAGTGCGCGTCAAGTATTGGCGAAAACTTGCTGATGTCATTTCCGTGGCGGGCTCACGTATAACGGGCCGTGACGTGATTTGCTTATTGGCCCTCGCCTCGTAATAAATGGGAATCCCGTGAAACGCGTGAAGAGAGAACGACTTCGGCTCGCATCGTCGACGCCGACTTCCAGCAGGAAAAGGCGTACGAACGTTACAGGGGAATGATGAAAAAAGAAGCGACCGAAGAACGCGTAGGTGTGAGTGGAAAGATTTCATTTTCAGAGGAACGAATAATTCCCCGTGAAAAGTCAAAATCATGGCACGCCTCGACGGGGGAAAAAATAAGCCGAGCGTTTAGTGAGGCGGGATGTAATTAAGGAAACGAAATTAATATTTCATGGATTCCTGCAAACAGCGAGCGGGGAAGTTCCGAGGGATGAGCTATTCTCATGGTGTACAACGGTGTTTGGGGATACGTCTCTCTTACCCTTAAGAATATATGAAGTAGCGCTGAATTTCAACGTCTCGCATTTTAATCAGATTGAAAGTTCTTGAATTGGCGCAAAGTTTCGTTATGAAGCACTTAGATCGACTATTGATTCTATAGAAGAAGTAATTGTATTAGAAATAATGGCGAATTGATATGTCACTAGTTAATTTTAAAACCAATGGTAGTCGGTTTTCTTACGATTTGTCTCTGATTACAAGTCATCTTTAGGGGGTGAGTTAATGTTTTTCAATGTCTAAAATAGAAAAATCTATTGTAAAATTTTAATTTATATAAAATTATAATTTTGGAATAGTAAGGTTTGTAAATTATTATTATTTTATTTATCAATTATTATTTAATATATATTATTTATTATTGTATTGCAAACAATTAATAACATTACTACTTATTGTGGTGATAAAACTAAACCTGTACTGTTTGTATGTCTTTCCATCAAAAAGCAATATATTCGATGTCAAGTAAAATTCTACTGACTCAATGAACATAATTTTAGAGATCTCAGTGTGGCTTTATGCTTTCCCATCTTCTATTCACGCAATCTAGTGCTAAATCTATTGGTATATATTAATTTCTAGTAGTTAGGTGTCTCAACATTTATGATAAATTCCGCAAGCGATTAAGAAACTTTAACGAAACGACTGTCTTATTTTGTTATATTGCGCAAAGTATTGTGGAAAAATGAGGATACCTTACAAATTAAACTATTGATAACCGACACGATTATTCACCAACGAAGTCTTTCTTCATTGATTCGTGATGAACCTTAAACCCTAGGTGCTACTGTATTGTACATCAATAATATAATAGTATAAAAAATTACAATAGGTGCTATTGTATTCATGTACAATATAATACCACCTATTGTAATTTTTTCATCATTTGGCAGTGTCTTATGTAACACATTATTTTACTTTAATTCCTTCCGCAATATTATTGTTACTCTCGCTGAAGACTAAAATGTTTTTATATTGATTTTATCCTAGGTACTACCGGTGTTTAACACTTTTCCACACAAACCACCAAATCTCCTACATCTGCTTCCACAAACTTCAACCATTCAGATACTAACAGTTCCGTTGCATTTTAACTTCTGACAACTCGGTCGCCCGAAAAATTCCGCGGCTGTGCCGACTTTCGTTATTAATCGATGCCCTTGATCGACCGACGTTCGACAATTCGCGTCGCGTGAAAATCGCAAAGTTCCCATCGTTTCGAAATCTTTCACCGCGAAGTGGAATGGTGAAGGAGTAGTAAGAGGAAGAGGAATAAGAAACGGCACGCCTGAGGTTTGATGAAGAGAATCGCAGAGAGAGCCGAGAAGCGGAGAGAAACGAAAAGAGAAGGACGTAGTGCGGCCGCTTTTGGGAAAAAAGCCAAAGCCAGCCGGCAACGTAATCGATACGTCTCGAATGTTTTTATACAATTCCGAGTTATTGAATGGTTTGAGGGCTCCCTCGATATGACTGAGTCATCGCTCCGAGCCGTGGACCACGATGGAGAACAAAACGCGTATCCTGTTTCGAGCCAACTCGCCTCATTCACCTCGCCTCGGGAAGTCTGTCAAAAATCTTTCGCAAAAACCGTCCACCCATCCTGCACGTTTCTTGCCTTAATTTCGCGCCAACGAATGTTCGCCGTGGTAAGGACGCCATTGCCTGTCACTCATCATCTACGCTCGAAATTCGCGAGCACTTTGAATCGGTCAGTTCAAATTGTGTGTTTTGCGATAGTGTAATTATGACGAAGTGTAGTCAGTATGCTGAGAAAATAAAATAGCGATAAATAAGACTAGGTCCATCGGTAATAATGTTCTATGACATATTGCAACGACATGTTATTATCGGTATATAGTGTAATTTTGTTAAGGTAGCCTATATATACTATAAATACAAAATAATGACGTCTTTTCTAGTTACTGATGTTGGCTTCTTCTGCTTTTGATATTATGCACTTTGTAATGGTCAGTTCAAATTGTGTGTTTTGCGATAGTGTAATTATGACGGAATGTAGTCTGTACGATGAGAATATAAGAAAGCGATAAACGACACTAGGTTAGTTTTGTAATATGGTCCATCGGTAACAACGTCCCATGACTTATTGCGATGACATTTTATTATCGGTGCATAGTGTAACTTTACTAAGGTATAGTAGTACCTATATATGTTGCATTCCTTGGCACCTGAGCAGTCCACCGAATAATTGTAAAAAGACAGACGTTGTACACCAATCGAAGCGAATGGTCGATATTCTTTAGATTAGTTTTATTAAATACTTTTCAATTTTGTGTACCGTTAATAATTCATGCATTAATTTCCTATCATCCTCACTAAAGAATTCCACATATATACTATAAATACAAAATAATTATGTCTTCTCTAGCTACTGATGTTGGCGTCTTCTGCTTCTGATGTTACGTATTAGCTTAAGTATGAGAAATTGGGGGCAGTGGATGAAGTGGGTTTCAATGTTTCAAGACATTATTGTTCGACATTATTATGAAACTATCGAGGTATATTTTGCGCGAACAAATATTCGCCGTGGTAAGGATGCCATTGCCAATCACTCATTATCTACGCTCGAAATTCGCGGGCACTTTGTATTGGTCATTACAAATTGTGTGTTTTACGATAGTATAATTATGACCGAGTGCAGTTAGTATGCTGAGAAAATAATATAGCGATAAACGGGACTAGGTCAGTTCCGTGATATGGTCCATCGGTAATAATGTCCCATGACTTATTGCGATGATATGTTATTAGCGGTGTATAGTTTAATTTTGTTGAGGTAGCCTACTATAAATACAAAATAATCACGTCTTTTCTAGTTACTGATATTCGCATCTTCTGCTTTTGATATGATGCATTGGCTTCAGTATGAGAAATTGAGCGCAGTGGATGAAGTACGTTTGAATATTTCAAGACATTATTCGGTAATAACGTCCCATGACTCATTGCGATGACACAATATTATCGGTATTCAGTGTAATTTTGTTAAGGTAGCCTACTATAAATACAAAATAATCACGTTTTTTCTAGCTACTGATATTGTCGTCTTCAATTTCTTCTCGTGACAGAATTAACGCTGCTTTTGATATTACGCAGTGGCTTAAGTATGAGAAATTGGGCGCAGTGGATGAAGTGGCTTTGACCGTTTCAAGACATTATTGTTCGACATTATTATGAAACTATCGAGGCATATCCTCGAGGAATGAGCGCGTCGTTCACACTCTCGGTGTCCAAATCTCATTTTCTACTCCCCCAATAAGTCACGGTACGTTTAGCATTCTCCGCAGTTATTCTTGTATTTCTTGCTACCAGAATCCGAACGCTTTACCTTCCCCGGACCCTCCTCTGTCCGAGGCCAGGTCCATTCACCGTGGACGCTTATATACTCAGAGATACCACTCTCGCTCTCTCCGTCTTTGGAATAGGATTTAATTTAGTAGAAACACTTATAAGCCACTTCTGGCCCCAGTAGTTCTCAATGTTAACCTTAGGCTTCACTCAAAACTAAAATCGCCTGTGCCTTTTACGCTGCTATTTGACTTATATGTCCCCAGCCCGCATAATTAATGCGGCTCAACGAAATGTTAGAAATTTGCATTATGCGCCCTGCTATATATCACAACGCAAAAATTCGTTATGCACCAGACAACCGCTGCGCCCCTACGCCCTTATCACATAAGACCATCTTTGGCAAGGTGTTCGTTCCGAGGCAAACCGGAAAGAACGCGACCGCAGGAATGATTTCAATAAATGGCAACAACTTCGGGAACCGGGGTTCATTCTTAACGACAGGGTCAGTGGCAACTTGCCAGACCATTTGTTCCTCGCAGTTCCCTCTATCCTCGGCATCTCTTAAGACGACTGCATCTTTTAATATGCATTTTTATGGACGATTCCTTTTCCACGGACGCGCGTACTTTTGTACCAAATTTCTACGAACGTGCTTCGACAGGGTTACCTTTAATATGAAGTTTCAAGGTTAATACCAGGTTTGGATTCGCCAGACGCTTCTGTGTTAATCCGAAATTGTCGTCAATACGCCTGAATCCAACCGTTTTTAGTGTAAAGGTTTGTTGCAAACGGACACAGGTGATGAAAGATGATAAGGTGTGAAATAACGAAGGTTTCGGCGTGGAAAGTTCTTCTTCGGTAGTTGATTCCTTTTCAATGGACTCACGTACTTTTGTACCAAATTTCTACGGCCGTGCTTCGACAAGGTTACCTTTAATATGAATTTTCAAGGTTAATACGAAGTTTGTATTCGCCAGACGCTTCTGTTTAACCCAAAATTTTCATCAATACACCTGAATCCAACCGTTTTTGTACAAAGATTTACGATCGACGCCGATGCCATAGATGCCCCTACACTGACACAAAATTTTATTGGATCAGCCTTAATCCGGTATGTTGCAAACGGACGCAAGCGATAAAAGATGAGAAGCTGTGAAGTTACAAAGGTTTCGGCGTGGAAAGTTGATTTCGAGGTGAATTTTGGATGGACGCACGTACGTTTTTTTGTGACTCATTGCAACATATTCTACGGACGTGCTGCATCGGTTTTTGTGTAAAGATTTTGACAAGGTGTTACCCAAAATATGAATTTTCAATATTAATACCAGGTTTGAATTTGTAAGACGCTTCTGTCTTAATCCAAATTTTTCATCAATACGCCTGAATTGAACCGTTTTTATGTAAAGATTTACTCATTACAACATATTCAAGGTTAGTACCAAGTTTGGATTCGTCTTAATCCGAAATTTTCAATACGCCTGCATCCAACGGTTTTTGTGTAAAGATTTTGATCAACGCCGGTGCCATAGATGCCTCTACTCCGATACAAAATTTTAATGGACCCGCCTCAACCCGGTTTGTTGCAAACGGACGCAGGCGATGAAAGATGAGGAGGTGTGAAGTGAGAAGGTTTCGGCGTGGAGAGTTGATTTCTTTTCGATGGACGCGCGTACTTTTGTACAAAATTTCTAGGGACGTGCTTCTACAGCTTTACCCTTAATATGAATTTTCGAGGTGAATACCAAGTTTGGATTCACCAGACGATTCTGTCTTAATCCGAAATTGTTATTAATATGCCTGAATCCAACCGTTTTTGTATAAAGATTGACTCATTGCAACATTTTTAAGGTTAATACCAAGTTTGGATTTGTCTTAACCCGAAATTTTCAATACGCCTGCACCCAACGGTTTTTGTGTAAAGATTTTGATCAACGCCGGTGCCATAGATGCCTCTACTCCGATACAAAATTTTAATGGACCCGCCTCAACCCGGTTTGTTGCAAACGGACGCAGGCGATGAAACATGAGGAGGTGTGAAGTGACGAAGGTTTCGGCGTGGAAAGTTGATTTCTTTTCAATGGACGTACTTTGTACCAAACTTGCTTCAACAGGTTTACCCTCAATATGAATTGTCAAGATTAATCTGAAATTTTACTTTTGTACCAAATTCCTACGGACGTGCTTCAACAGGTTTACCCTCAATATGAATTGTCAAGATTAATCTGAAATTTTCGCCAATACACCTGAATCCAACCGTTTTTGTATAAAGATTTACTCATTACAACATATTCAAGGTTGATACCAAGTTTGAATTCTCCACACGTTTCTGTATTAATCCCAAATTTTCGTAAATGCGCCTGAATCCAACCGTTTTTATATAAAAATTTACTCATTACAACATATTGAAGGTTATTACCAATTTTGGATTCGTCTTAATCCGAAATTTTCAATACGCCTGCATCCAACGGTTTTTGTATAAAGATTTTGATCAACGCCGGTGCCATAGATGCCTCTACCCCGATACAAAATTTTAATGGACCCGCCTCAACCCGGTTTGTTGCAAACGGACGCAGGCGATGAAAGATGAGGAGGTGTGAAGTGACGAAGGTTTCGGCGTGGAGAGTTGATCTTCGGTAGCTGTTTTGACACGAATATGGGCTTCTTTCGCGATTTCGATCCGCTCGTTATGTCGAGCGGAGTGGGCCCGATTACCCGTGACCGATACCTGGAGAGGAATGCCTCCTTTTCAAGGACGCCAAACAACGGATATGCGCGCAGTCATCATCGATTCCTTACCGCATGAGGAGCCTCTATTCTTATCCCTGTTGGCTCCTTTTTATTCTCGTCCGGCACTTCAAATCGGTTCTCTCTCCCTCTCTCCTTCTTTCTCTTTCGATTTCGCTTGCTCTCCCGTTTCTCACCACCCCGCCGCTGTGTTACGATGGATCGGAAACCGATTAGACTCACGCCAGTAGCCCCCCGATGATTCCTGCGATGAACAGAAAGGACCAGTGCTGCCATATTCTGACGTCGATGACGATGGAATGGAACGCGGGTAGGACACGCAGGTGTTTCAGAAGTTAATGTTACGTCCTGCGTTTTGTCGTATTTCCCAAGAAGTGGAAGGGTCCAGTATATGAGATTCGAAATGGCAACGTTAGCGTAACACTGAAAAAAATTGCTAGTGCATCAGCCTATATGCAGTAGTTTCGAGATGCATCGAGAGAAAAATACTCTATTCGGTATTGATGACGATGTCAGTAGAGGTTAGTACAAGACTAAACAAAACTGCTAGCGCATCAGCCTACATACAGTAGTTTCGAAATGTATCGATAACAAAGTTTTAATTTATATTTCGAGATGTATCGAGAACAAAGTTCTTATTTTATATTATTTTCGGCCACATTTTCGATGAAAAATAGTTCATTCGGTATCGATGACAAAGTCAGTAGACTACCGCATATTTTTAGATGTTAAACAGAAGAAACGACCTGTGTGATGTCAATATCATTCTAATCGGATGCATCCTGATTCATAAATTGATCAATATCATAGATTCCAATTATAATAGACGCCAATTAAATCCGTGTGGGTAGGACAGGTGTTTCAGAAGTTAATGTTCGGTCGAGGGGTTTTGTCGTATTCCTCAAGGAATAAAGGGTTCAGTGTGCGAGGTTTGAAATGGCAACATTAGTACAACATTAAACAAACTGCTAGTTTTCAGCCTACACATAGTAGTTTCGGAATGTATCGAAAACAAAGTTTTATTTTATATTATTTTCACCCACATTTTCATTGAAAAATACTCCATTCGGCATTGATGACGGTGTCAGTAGACGTTAGCACAAGACTAAACGAAATTGCTAGGGCATCAGCCTATATACAGTAGGTTTGGGATGTATCGAGAAGAAAGTTTTATTTTATATTATTTTCGTCCAAATTTTCAATGAAAAGGGGTTCATTCGGTATGAATGACAAAGTCGATAGATCACCGCTTATTTTTGGATTTCAAACAGTAAGAATGACCTATGTGGTGTCAATTTCATCCTAACCGGATGCATCCTGACTCATAGATTGACGAATATCATAGATTCCAATTGTAATAGACTGCATTAAGGCCGTATGGGTAGAACACGCAGGTGTTTCAGAAGTTAATGTTAGATCATGGATTTTGCCGTATTCCCCGAAAAATAAAGGGTTTAGTATATGAGGTTTGAAATGGCAACGTTAGTACAACACTACACAAACCTACTAGTCTTCCGTCTACATACAGTAGCTTTGGAATGTATTCAGAACAAAGCTTTCTTTTATATTATGTTCGGCCACATTTTCGATGAAAACTAGTTCACTCCGTTTGGCATTGATGACGATGTCAGTAGACGTTAGTACAAGACTAAACCAATATCTAGCTAGCGCATCAGGACACTACGTAAAGTTAGTTAGATCATGGGAATGTATCAAAAACAAAGTTTTATTTTATACTATTTTCGGTTACATTTTCGATGAAAAATACTTCATTCGGTATGGATGATAAAATCAGTAAACCACCGCGTATTTTTAGATGTTAATCAGAAGAAACGACCTGTGTAACGTCAATATCATTCTAACCGGATGCATCCTGACTCACAAATTGACCAATATCATAGATTCCAATTATAATAGACGGCAATTAAGTCCGTTCGTTTGAACATGCATTTACCGTTCCGGCATCGGCCGTGATCGATGACAGGAGACGGAACTCTCGTGTGCCACCGATGTATATCAGATATCCCGCGGTGTGTGCGTCCAATCCTTACATAGCCCATTATTAATTTACTCGCGCGCCAGGTACTAACCGCCCGATAATTCGGAGTGTAATTGAAGAGCGACCATCGGAGCTCGGTCCATCTGTCTGTGGAATAAGAGAAATCAGCGCGGCAGCCCTGAATATTTTACTCTCGCCGACCACCGCGAGAAGTCGGGGTGAGATTCCTCCTTTTCGTTCGAGCGAATGAGAAATTGGACATGTGAATTTTTGCCGTGTCCCGTCCGCAATTTCCCAGCGTTCTGTGTCTTTCAGGAAAGAACAGGCGCATAAATGGAAAAGTGATTCAAACCAAATTCCTCGGTTATTACACGTTGCACTACTGACAAGTACCGTTTGATCAAATTTAAGCCGGATCGGTTGAAAAAAAAAACATTTTTATGTATTTTAATACAAATCTTTATTATCACCTTCAAAATAGGTTCCTCTTGAGTCAATAAAAGCATACCAACAGTTAATCCAATTTTGCATACAATTTTTATAGGCCTCGACCGGGATGGTCTTTAGTTCTTTCAGCGAATTTCTTTTCGTAACTTGATATTTGAGTCTCGAAAACAAAAAAAAAGTCACAGTGCCAAAAACAAAAAAAAATGTCAAAGTGTCAAAAACAAAAAAAAAAATGTCAAAGTGGTGGAAAATCCAATGACTCGCACGAGGCAAATTTTGTACGACCTCACGACCTTCACTAAATGCTTCATACCACTCAAATACTTGCGTTCTCGATAGAGTAGACCCCCAAAACACTTCTGCAACATTTTCAATGATTCCGTAGCCGTAATTCCATTGGAAACACAAAATTTCAAGCAAACTCGTTGTTCAATTTTCTTTTCCATAGTAGAAATCGCCAGACACACTTTTCGCGACGTAAACAAATGGCTGCCAAACACACATTTGTTGACGCATCCAGGTCAAACTTCACACGGGTGTCAAAGAAGGTTGTACCAATCTAGAAAAACAAATTGTTTACGGATTCAGTTTACGCGCGCGGTTTAAATGGACCAGCCGGGTCAAATTTGATCAAGTGGCACAATCTCATTCGGCAACCCAACTCCATCGTAGGGTAAAGTATACATACAGTGATTGACCTCTTGAGAATAATGATTGAATAAAAGGCATATAACTTAAACGTGTAATTTTGCATTTTTTACTTTTTAGCATGGTAGAACAGAAAATTGTTGGAAGAACATGTTCAGGCTGCAAAGAAACAGAAACAAAATTTGATTTATTAATAACAGATCAATAAATTTAATACTGCCAATTAATAGTTATTGACCGCAGAAATCACAGTCATGGACCGTGTTATTTACAGTTATTGACCACCTTGTAAACTTGTGAAAAATGAGAAATATTTAAGCGGTTAGTTTTACTGTATTACTTTTAAATGTTAATATACTATATCTTAACTCCCTTAAAAAGAACCTTTTGCAGAAGGGGCGCAACCATAGTCTTAGTAATGGCTTCATGAATATGATCGTTGCGCCAAATGCGCACTTCTTCCTTCCATGCTACTTTAATATAGAAGAATCTAGGAATAATTCTAGTTGCATTTGGATACAAAACAATTAACACGTTGACTGCCGTGCATATTTTACTTTATTAAAACCGCAACGTGGTAAAATACTATAAAATATGATTCAACTGTGCAAAATGAAAATAATGCGAAGGTATCGGAAACTAAAGAATTGAATCACTATTTAATATTAATTGCATTTGCAAAATTATAAATGCTACCGATTGGGTATGTTGTGCATTTTTCATGAGATCCTTGACTGCTATGCGTATTTTACTAAATTAAAACCGCAACGTGATGAAGTACTACAGAATATGATTGAATTGTACGAAATGAAAATAATGCGAAAATATCGGAGACCAAACAATTAAATCACTATTTAATATTAATTGCATTTACAAAATTATAAATACTACCGATTGGATATTTTTTCAATTTTTCGCGAAACATTTTGAACCGGTCACCGATGACCACCACGGCAGTCAACGTGTTAAAATTATATGCAATTCCGAACACTCAACATTCCAAATTTTGATATTCGAAACATTGAAAATATACCTACATAGCGATCTTCAGATATTCGTTCATGAACACAAAACGGTCAATCACTGTATACCGGTCAATCACTGCCTATTTTACCCTACATTCGAGCGATACTGCAGCACATTAGCGTCTTAACGTTATCAAATGTATAATTTTCGTCGAGTACAACGCTGCATATCTGGTTCCAGCGCACAGCCTGCATTGTCCATCGGAAAACACGTCGACTGATCGCCGGATACAGCCGAATATGATTCGTTGCGCGAAATGCGCATTTTTTCCTTCCATGCTGCTTTAATCGGTCTAAATGCCGATACGTCAGCTGAAGAATTCTAGTTACATTTGGATACAAAGCAATTAAAATTATTTGCAATTCCGAACATTCAACATTCCGAATTTTGATATTCGAAACAATGAAAATATACCTGCATACTGATCTTCAGATATTCGTTCATGAACACAAAACGGTCAATCACTGTATACCGGTCAATCACTGCCTATTTTACCCTACATTCGAGCGACACTGCAGCACATTAGCATCTTAACGTTATCAAATGTATAATTTTCGTCGAGTACAACGCTGCATATCTGGTTCCAGCGCACAGCCTGCATTGTCCATCGGAAAACACGTCGACTGATCGCCGGATACAGCCGGGTATGATTCGTTGCGCGAAATGCGAATTTTTTCCTTCCATGCTACTTTAATCGGTCTAAATGCCGATCGTCAGCAAACTGAAGAATTCTAGTTGCATTTGGATACAAAGCAATTAGAATTATTTGCAATTCCCAACATTCACCATTCCGAATTTTGATATTCGAAACACTGAAAATATACCTACATAGCGATCTTCAGATATTCATTCATGAACACAAAACGGTCAATCACCGTATACCGGTCAATCACTGCCTATTTTACCCTACATTCGAGCGACACTGCAGCACATTGGCGTCTTAGCGTTATCAGATACAATTTTCGTCGAGTACAACGTTGCATATCTGGTTCCAGCGCACAGCCTGCATTGTCCATCGGAAAACACGTCGACTGATCGCCGGATACAGCCGAATATGATTCGTTGCGCGAAATGCGCATTTTTTCCTTCCATGCTGCTTTAATCGGTCTAAATGCCGTTACGTCAGCAAACTGAAGAATTCTAGTTGCATTTGGATACAAAGCAATTAAAATTATTTGCAATTCCCAACATTCACCATTCCGAATTTTGATATTCGAAACATTGAAAATATACCTACATAGCGATCTTCAGATATTCATACATGAACATAAAACGGTCAATCACTGTCTATTTTACCCTACATTCGAGCGACACTGCAGCACATTGGCGTCTTAGCGTTATCAGATACAATTTTCGTCGAGTACAACGTTGCATATCTGGTTCCAGCGTACAGCCTGCATTGTCCATCGGAAAACACGTCGACTGATCGCCGGATACAGCGTGCGCGTACGTATTGAATACGTGGGGCCATATAATGCCAAGGTACTAGAGTTACACGTGGCCGCCCTATAGATACACAAATGTATTAGGTAGCAGAGCGTTATTGAATCGCGGAGCATTGAACAAGTGCGGCGGAGCCTGTCGCCTTGTGCCGTGATACCCACGCACAGTCATTTCCGTTTTCCCCTCTGCCTTCCACTTTGATTCTCCCCGAACGACAGGCCATCCGTGAGCATCGACATTTTTTCGTCGACAAGCGACCATATTCGTTCACACGGTGCCGAGCGATTAGTTTGTGAGAGGAGGCAGTGATGAAAGCTCGTTGATTGATGGAAACTGTCGATGCTTTATTGTTTCCTGTAACGTGGGCTGACGAGTGCGCGGTTGAAGAGGCAGCGTTAGTAGGTATGATAAATGATAACCAGACAGAACATGATGCAGTCGCAATGTTCATGAGATATGCGTGAGACGTAGATTTTTATTATACCAACGTCGCGAGAATTGTGAGTGGAGGTTTTAATGGCAGATATGTCCAGGAATGAATGGATTGCGATGTTAACACGTTGACTGCGAAGTGTATTTTGATATGGTAGAACCGCGATGCGATGAAATACTGCAGAGTAGGAATAAATCGTGCGAAATAAAGATAACGCCAAAGTATTGAAGCATCGTTCCAATATCAATTGCTTTTACAAGATTGCAGATAGATTTCATTGCGATTTTTTTGCATTTTTAATAGAAAGTTGAAGACATAATCGAGCCGCTCGAACGTCGCACTGATTAACACGTTGACTGCCAAGCGTATTTTGCTATGTTTGAATCGCGATGCGATGAAATACTGTAGAAGTTGATTAAATCGTGCAAAATGAAGGTAACGCAGACTTATTAGAAGTCAAAGTATTCAAGCACTGTTCCAATATCACTTGCTTTTTAAAATTGCAAGTATGCTTTATTGCGAATTTCTTCCATTTTTAGTCAAATCTTTTGCGCCAGTCACCAGTGACAACAGTGGCAGTCAACGTGTTAAAAACACCGAACGATCAACGTGCAACGGCTGCACACGTATTTCTGCAAAGAAACAAGTAACGTCACTTTCGGAATATTCAATTAACACATTAACTGCCAACCGTATTTTGCTATGTTTGAATCGCGATGCGATGAAATACTTCAGAAGTTGATTAAATCGTGCAAAATGAAGGTAACGCAGAGTTATTAGAAGTCAAAGTATTGAAGCACCGTTCCGATATCAATTGCTTGTACAAGATTGCAAATAGGCTTCATGGTGAATTTTTTGCATTTCTAGTAAAATATTTTGCGGTGGTATTTTGCTATGTTAGAACTGCGATGCGATGAAATACTACAGAGTATAATTAAATCGGGCAAAATAAAGGTAACGCAGAGTTGTTACAAGCCAAAGTATTGAAGCACCGTTCCAATATCAATTGCTTTTACAAGATTGCAGATATGCTTTATTACGAATTTCTTGCATTTTAGTCAAATCCAGTCACCGGTGACCACCGTGGCAGTCAACGTGTTAATAGTGGATATACCCAGGAATAAATGAATTGCGACGTCAAACGTCGGCAACGTTATAGAGTACAAACAAGTTCAACCGAGAACAAGAAAGGAAAGAAATATTTGAGCCGCTTCCCGAGATGCACGTGTTGTTCGCATATTCGTACCGTCATTCAGAGGGTTGTAAAAAGTGTAAAATACACGAGTCACTTTAGTCCCGCTCCCGCAACGCATTAGAAGCTCATAATATTTTAATAACGACGGCTACCTGCCACCGGCACCGGCCGCGTTGCTATTATGATGTTAATGCGCCACCGATACGCATCACTACTGGGTATCAGCCACGCACACGCGTTCCAGATGGCAACGGAATTGTCTCTTTCCTTGCCCTACTCCCCCCGGCATCCATTGTTAACACGCTGCACAGCAGCATTTTGCACGTTCGAGCCGGTTTCAATGCGAGAATCTGCATCAAAATGGATTCCTCGCCCGGCCAAGCGAATATGTCTCATATTGTCGCTCTATGCGCATTTCAGAATAATTCAAGCCCGTCCGCCGACCGGCCGGTGCACACTCGTTCAGAATGAACATTGACGTCACACAGCGCTAAAATGCAAAAGGTAGCAGCCCGAACATTACAATCGCAATGGAAAATGTAAATGGTATCACGTGAAAACCGGCACATCTTAACTTTTCCCGCCCGGCCAAGCGAAGATGTCTTACATTATCGCTCTATGCACATTTCAGAATAATTCAAGCCCTCCGCCAACCGGTGCACACTCGTTCAAAATGAACATTGACGTCTTACAGTGCTAAAATGCAAAAGATAACAGCCCAAACATTAGAATTACAACGGAAAATGTAAACGGTATCACGTGAAAAGCGGCACAGCTTAACTTTCTTCATAACTCCTCTCATCTTCGTCTTATCAACGCGTCCAGGATCCTTAAGCGGAGTCGCCTGAGACGTTCAATCGGAGCCGCTGAAGCGCGCGTACATTGAACCGGACACACGAGCCGGAATCTTTTGAATGGCAACGACGTGACGATCCTGAAGAAGAGTCCTTGAGGGATTAGGGACGATTCGAGTAAATGCATGATTGGTAGTCGAAGGAGTGGTCTTGAGCGAGATACTTGTGGTCTGGGTCGGTGGATTGGAGAGGTTCCGGTTGATCGGATTGCCGATTACTGAACGGGGGTGGGTGCAGAGGGTTCACGAGCAGCGTCGAGCAGAAGAGGAAGCGGGAGGAGGAGAAGGAGGAGGTCGGAGACGAAGAAGGAAGGGGCAGGAACCGGCGCGAAGGAAAGGGTGAGGGGAGCGGATAGTGGAGATCACTTCCGCTCCACAGAGCGCACTAGAGGACACTCCGCGAGTACGTCTCTTCCGTTGATTCCTTCGTTAATAGTCGAGCGAGCGCATTGTTCACGCTACCGAATGGCGACCCGTTTAGTGTGAGGTCAAGCGCTGCTGGCTTAAGGAAAAATTGCGAGAGTCAACGAGTGCGTCGACGGGACCTGACATGCGAGGGTGCGTTTAAGGTGAATGTGACAGAAATATTGAAGAGTCGCAGATGTTACGACGAAGGTGAAGGGATTCGACTAGTGTACGTCTGGGTTAACACGTTGACTCCCACGGTGATCACCGGTGCACAAGATTTGATTAAAAATGCAAAAAATTCGCAATAAAGCCTATTTGCAATCTTGTAATAGCAATTGATATTGGAACGGTGCTTCAATACTTTGGCTTCTAACAACTCTGCGTTACCTTCATTTTGCACGATTTAATCATACTCTGTAGTAATCCATCGCATCGCAGTTCTAACATACGGTGCTTCAATACTTTCGCTTCTAATAACTCTGCGTTGTCTTTATTTTGCATGGTTTAATCATATTCTGCAGTATTTCATCGCATCGCAGTTCTAACATAGCAAAATTCACGGTGACCAACTCAAAATATTTTACTAGAAATGCAAAAAATTCTCAATGAAGCCTATTTGCAATCTTGTAAAGGCAATTGATATCGGAACGGCGTTTCAATACTTTGGCTTCTAACAACTCTGCGTTACCATGATTTTGCACGATTTAATCCTACTCTGCAGTATTTAATCGCATCGCAGTTCTAACATAGCAAAATTCACGGTGACCAACTCAAAATATTTTACTAGAAATGCAAAAAATTCTCAATGAAGCCTATTTACAATCTTGTAAAGGCAATTGATATTGGAATGGTGCTTCAATACTTTGGCTTCAAACAACTCTGCGTTACCTTTATTTTGCACGATTTAATTATGCTCTGCAGTATTTCATCGCATTGCAGTTCTAACATAGCAAAATTTGCGGTGACCAGCGCGAAATATTTTACTAGAAATGCAAAAAATTGGCAATGAAGCCTATTTGCAATCTTGTAAAAGCAATCGATATTGGAACGGTGGTTCAATACTATGGCTTCTAACAACTCTGCGTTACCATAATTTTGCAACATTTAACCATACTCTGTAGTATTTCATTGCATCGCGCTCCTAACATAGCAAAATACGCAGTGACCAGCGTAAAATATTTTACTAAAAACGCAAAAAATTCGTAATCTTGTAAAAGTAATTCATATCGAAACGATGCTTCAATACTTTGGCTTCTAACAACTCTGCGTACCTTTATTTTGAATGATTTAATCCTACTCTGCAGTATTTCATCGGATCGCAGTTCTAACAAATGCAAAAAATTCGCATTGAAGCCTATTTGCAATATTGTAAAAGCAATTGACATAGCAACGGTACTTCAGTACTTTGGCTTCTAACAACTCTGCGTTACCTTCATTTTGCGCGATTTAATCATACTCTGCAGTAATCCATCGCATCGCAGTTTTAACATAGCAAAATACGCTTGGCAGTCACCGTGTTAATTACGTTACATGTCAGCGGCTAGCTGACATACTTATAAGATATGACAAAGGACATATTCTGCAGGTGTTAGTGACGACGCGCGAGCATCGACCGACAATTAATCCCGCGCAACCTGCCACTGCTCCGGGCGTTCTCTCAAAAGTCCCATAAATCGCCATAAATCAGACGACGTCCCCGCGGACGTCTTCGGGTCCTTTCCTAATTCCAGCCGATCGCAAGCACGCGTATATGTGCCGCCGCGGAGAGAACGCAGGCGTGCGCCCGGTATGCATTGGTGTGGGACCCTTTGATTCACTGGCTGAACAAGCAAATCCCGACAACAAAGCGAAAAGTAAGGAGGTACGAAGAAGAAGAAGAAGAAGATACTTAACTCTCGCTCTCTCTCCAATGCTATATAAAGTCGTTCACCCCGATTCAGACAATCTAGTGTCTGCGCGCGGCTGCCTGGCTCTTAAACCGGGAGTGATCCGTGATTGTATTAATATCACAACACCGCCTCCGGTACGTATTTATACGTCTTATGTCTCTCTCTTTCGCCCGGTGTCGCACGGTCCATCGTCGCGCCGTGGATTTATGCGATCATCGGTGCGCGCCATCCCTGCCTTGTCTCTTGACACTATGTACGTGGCAGAGAATAAGAGTGAGCGGGAGAGAGGGATGAGAGGTTGGCCTGTTCAGCTCACTGTTTGCCAGAAAAGACGTGCCCTGACCTCCGCGTTCGCGATGACTGGCTGCCCTGCTGGTTATTGATCTCGCACTGTCGCACCTTAGACGCTACACGCAGAACGGAGTCCAAACGTTCAGATTGCTAGAGACGTTCGACGCACATGGAATTGTTGCTGACGATTGTTGGTCGCGAGATAGGCGGATGAAGTCGTGGGTTGGGAGTCTGATATTTTGGCTTTAGTAATTGTTGACGTATTAACAGGTTGACTGCCAAGCGTATTTTGCTATGTTAGAATTGCGATGCGATGGAATACAGCAGAGTATGATTAAATCGTGCAAAATGAAAGTAATGCTGAGTTGTTAAAAGCTAAAGTATTGAAGTACCGCTTGAATATCAATTGTTTTTACAAGATTGCAAATAGGCTTTATTGCGATTTTTTTTGCGTTTCTAGTAAAATCTTTTGCATCGGTCACCGTGTATTTTGTTATGTTAGAACTGCGATGCGATGGAATACTGCGCATTATGATTAAATCTTGCAAAATTGAGGTAACGCAGAGTTATTAGACGCCAAAGTATCGAAGCACCGTTCCAATATCAATTGTTTTTACAAGATGGCAAATAGGCTTTATTGCGAATTTTTTGCATTTTTAGTAAAATCTTTTGCACCGGTTACCGGTAACCACCGCGGCAGTCAACGTGTTAAACGGAAAAAAATCGGATCTGAAGGTGTTAACACTTAGCCGACTGATCGGAAAGATTTCCCCACTTTAAAGGAAATCGGGGAGATCTCCTACTTTGAGCTTCGCAACTCGTTTACTTTTTTCTGTTATTATCAGATACCTTTGTCTGGAGTTGTTTGCAATTACTGACGAACTGTTTCTATAAAGCACAGTATATAATAATATCCATCAATTTACTGCTAAAAATTACTTAAAAACTTACACAATCAGTTGGGAGTAAATAAAATTATAGCAGTATGAGGTATGGCAAGTAAATATTAAGAAATGCACAATCAACTGGATGAACTGGCATGCTATGAACGATATCACACTATAAAAAACATTAAAAAGCATTACTATTTCTTCATTTCACATTTGGGTCGCGCTATTTATCTTCAGTCATTTTTAATGTTCTTAATTTTAAAACTTTATTACCTATACTTTTTGAACAACCTACAAAATATAATTCTTATATACTTTTAATTTCATGTTTTTTATAAACAATATTTGGAATCGTTAAAAGAAATTGTTACCGCAAGATATAATTGAACACTTAAATAATTTTCAGACTTATTCTATTTCACATAATGAATATCAGTCCGCATTACTTGTTAAGGATAGTTTAGAAAATGTAATAGATTAAATGAAGGCAACATATGTCGTTGAAGTCTAATGGCAGAAGGTAACGGCTTGAAGAACGTATATTGGTAATATTAAACTTGACCGGTATTGTATGGTACGTGTTAGGGTTTGAATTGTACCCTAGACGTTGAAAGGTCAGAAAAATGGTTGGGTAATGACATATTTAAAGGCTAACTTCTAAACTAGAAACGATAGGATAAAAACGTGTTTATGCATACTTCGAGTGTAAGTGTACCGTGCCAATAACATCATCAATCGGTGTCGATTTCTTCTGCTCCGAGGATCGGCATTGATTCGAATGATTCGTTCCCACTGTCTCAAGTGCCGCTGTTGGCAGACGGCCCGGAATAGGGTTTCTTCGGATTCAAACGCACTCTCGACTTTATGTCAGCGTCAAAAATTTACTAACTCCTCCGAACTTCGTTTCTCGCACTGCAGCTTTCACATTCTCAGCTTTTACCCTTTGCGCAAATACTCTCTGTCCATCATAACTTAACACCTTGACTGCCACGGTGGTCACCGGTGACCGGCGGAAAAGATTTTACTCAAAATGCAAAAAACTTGCAATGGAGTCTATTTCCAATCTTATACTTACTTTTCTAAAAGCAATTGATATTGGAATGGTACTTCAATACTTTGGCTTCCAATAACTTTGCGTTACTTTCATTTTGCACGATTTTGTCATACTCTGCAGTATTTCATCGCATCGCGATTCTAGCGTAGCACAATACGCTTGGCAGTCAACGTGTTAAAGAACATCGAAAAACCTCAATCATTAAACATTCCTCAATGCCCGAACATGACCTATAATTGAATTATCATGCAACCATGGCATCATGCACTAATTTAATCGATGCATATTTTCACACACACCCAGCCTCTCGACTTTATGTCAGCGTCAAAAATTTAGTAACTCCTCCAAACTTCGTTTTTTCCAATGTACCTGCCACATTTTCAGCTTTTACCTTCTGCGCAAATACTCACAATGCCTCATAACTTAAACATTGAACAAACCTCAATCATTAAACATTCCTCAATGCCCGAACATGACCTATAATTGAATTATCATGCAACCATGGCATCATGCACTAATTTAATCGATGCATATTTTCACACATACCCAACCTCTTGACTTTATGTCAGCGTCAAAAATTTAGTAACTCCTCCAAACTTCGTTTTTTCCAATGTACCTGCCACATTTTCAGCTTTTACCCTCTGCGCAAATACTCACTATGCATCATAACTTAAACATTGAACAAACCTCAATCATTAAACATTCCTCAATGCCCGAACATGACCTATAATTGAATTATCATGCAACCATGGCATCATGCACTAATTTAATCGATGCACATTTTCACACACCCAGCCTCTCGACTTTATGTCAGCGTCAAAAATTTACTAACTCCTCCAAACTTCGTTTTTTCCAATGTACCTGCCACATTTTCAGCTTTTACCCTCTGCGCAAATATTCACTATGCATCATAACTTAAACATTGAACAAACCTCAATCATTAAACATTCCCCAATGCCCGAACATGACCTATAATTGAATTATCATGCAACCATGACATCATGCACTAATTTAATCGATGCACATTTTCTCACACACCCAGCCTCTCGACTTTATGTCAGCGTCAAAAATTTACTAACTCCTCCAAACTTCGTTTTTTCCAATGTACCTGCCACATCTTCAGCGTTTATCTTGTGCGCAAATACTCACTATGCATCATAACTTAAACATTGAACAAACCTCAATCATTAAACATTCCTCAATGCCCGAACATGCCCTGTAATTGAATTATCATGAAATCATGGCACCATACACTAATTTAATCGATGCACATTTTCTCATACACCCAGCCTCTCGACTTTATGTCAGCGTCAAAAATTTACTAACTCCTCCAAACTTCGTTTTTCGCACTGCACCTCTCACATTTTCAGCTTTTACCCTCAGTATAAATACTCTCTATGCATCATAACTTAAAGAATATCGAAAAAACCTCAATCATTAAACATTCCTCAATACTTGAACATGCCCTGTAATTGAATTATCATGCAACCATGGCATCATGCACTAATTTAATCGATGCACATTTTCACACACACCCACGCACTCCCACATTCATTCGTTCCGAAGTCCGTACGTTTCCTACTGAAAGGCAGGCCGGCAGTTTTAGGGTTTCCCTTGTCGGATGACTAAAAAGCCAGAAACACGAGTTGCAGGGGCCGAAGAAAAACCGAATTTCATCTTGTCGACGACCCAAGCGTGCGAGAGAGACACTTTCAGGCGCCGAAAACGCGAGGCAAGACGAAGGACGAAGAAAGAAGGAGAAAGAGCAGAGGAGAAGTGTCTTTTGAACGAGTTCCACTCACTCGCTCGGGCTGCTACGCATATTGTTCTATTTATGTAACCATTGTTCATCCATCGTTTAGGATAAATTTAGCTGGCAGACAGTGTGCGTGCGCTCCGAGGGAAGAGAAGAAGAGAAGTGAGAAGAGTGGCGAACCTCACTTGCTTTGGCTGGCGGAATGTCGGGTCGACTTCTTAAATGTTTCTTCTCTCCCGAGAGCTCTCTTCGATCTCCGCTCTCTTCTTTCTAGCTGGCACCCTCCCCGGCTCCCCGCCCATACCCCGTGGAGCGTGCTATTAATGATACCGATTAATTTAGAACTATTGGGTTTCCCAATTAGCCAATCGGAGGACGCGATATGCGTTGCGGGGATGCGGGCAGATCAGCTCAGACGCTTTCCGCGGCATGATACGGCGCGCCGACCAAACATGGAGAGAATTCTGGCCGGCGGAAAGAACATTTTGGCAGCAGGACGCCGAGTAATTGCGATTGTCGGAGCGAAACCGCGGTAATGTGTTAATACGTTGCGACGTTACGGAATGGAGGCATTGGTCATATCGGGTGTAAATATAATATGAAGAAGGCGGGATGTAGTTACCATGATAGTATGGGATAAAATTGCAATGTAACCAATACCATAGTATTGAGTGAAGAACTAATCTATGTTGAATACTCCAACCGGTTTTTTTACAATTTGCAAAATAAATCGATGCGTTGGAAATTGAAGTGGGTTTATACAGTTGTTATTATTAATTCTACGATGCCAAGAGTTGATATGATAATTTAGTTTAATAGTAATAACGGATGAGTTTGAACAACACGAGATATGGAAAATATGTACAAAATACATACAAATATCATATGGAAATAATATTGAACGGAATGAGTATATTCAAATACATCGCGGGAAGTGACGCTGTTACGAAGATAGAGCTTCCAATTCGCGAATTGTGTTATTTAGTATTAATTCTGCAATGCCAAGAATTGATATGATAATTTACTTTAATAGTAATAACGGATGAGTTTGAACAATACCGGATATGAAAATCATATACAGAATACATACGAATATCATGTGGAATTAATATTGATTAAATTAGTACATTCAAATATATCGCGTGAAGTGACGCGGTTACGACAATAAAGCTATCCAATTCGCGAATTGTGTTAATTAGTGTTAAATGTGCAATGCCAAAAGTTAATATCATAATTTACTTTAATAGTAATAACGAATGAGTTTGAACACCACCGGATGTGGAAAGCATATACAAAATACATACGAATATCATGTTGAACAATGCGTTAGTAATATTCAATTGAATCAATACATTCAAATATATCGCGTGAAGTGACGCAGTTACGAGAATAAAGCTTTTCAATTCGCGAATTGTGTTAATTAGTGTTAATTGTGCAATGCCAAGAGTTGATATAATAATTTACTTTAATAGTAATAACGGATGAGTTTGAACAATACCGGATGTGAAAAACATATACAAAATACATACGAATGTCATGTCGAACTAATATTGAACGGAATTAGTACATTCAAATATATCGCGTGAAGTGACGCATTTACGAGGATAAAGGTTTCCAATTCGCGAATTGTGTTATTTAGTGTTAATTTTACAATACCAAGAGTTCATATGATAATTTACTTTATAAATAATAACGGGTGAGTTTGAACAACACCAGATGTGGAAACATATACAAAATACATACGAATATCATGTGGAACTAATATTGAACGGAATTAGTACATTGAAATATATCGCGTGAAGTGATGCAGTTACGAGGACAAAGATTTCCAATTCGCGAATTGTGTTAATTAGTTTTAATTGTGCAATGCCAAGAGTTCATATGATAATTTACTCTAATAATAATAACCGATGAGTTTGAACAAGACCGGATGTGGAAAACATATACAAAATACATACGAATATCATGTGTTAGTAATATTGATTAAATTAGTACATTTAAATATATCGCATGAAGTGACGCAGTTACGAGGATAAAGCTTTCCAATTCGCGAAGCGTTAAGTGTTACCAAACAAATCCGGGAATTAGCATGCCTGCTCATGAAGAAACGTATTGCGTGTGCGCCCCGTTTCAATAAGAACCTAATAAGAGACTGCTTAATTGTCTGACAAGACGATTCGCGCGTCGGGGAAAATGTTATCGCTTAATCTCTCGCACAGCAATTTGTCCGTCAACATCCTCATAATTTGCATATTATCGCGCGGCCGTCTAACGTATTCAAAACTATCATTCTACTTTCACCTTGCCGCGACGATCATTGTAATTCCTCGCTTGTGTCCCGCGCCAAACAGAAATCCGTGGTTCTACGTACTGCCGACCTTTCGACAGAGCCAAGCTTTCTCTGGTATATGTCGAGAAATGCGTCAAAACGTTGTTACAAACTGATAGACGCCCGACTTTTACCAATCTATAAACAATTACCAATATAATTACTAATTAATTTATATTCAAACATGCGACGTACATAATTGTGAACGGTCGTTAATAAGCGAAAAAGCATGCTACTGAAAAATGATAGATAGAAGCTTTCTCTGGTATATGTCGAGAAATGCGTCAAAACGTTGTTACAAACTGATAGACGCGCGACTTTTACTAATCTATAAATAATAACCAATATAATTACATTTATATTCAAGCATGCGACGTACATAATTGTGAACGGTTGTTAATAATCGAAAAATTAATAAATGAAAAATGATAGATATGTTGACGGCACTGGCTTTTGCTTCTAAGTGCCAAGACGCGTGACGTCACAAATTCTCACATGTGAGGGACCACAAAAGAAAGAACACAATGCAGCGTACATCAGAGATAATGTTCAAAACATCGTTCTAGTATAATGACGGTCATGGATTTCGCTGTTAGGCGCTAAGAGATATGTATGTCATAGGAAAATTTCACGACTCCTCCGCGCCGTCTAGTTTCCGAAGACGCGGATAAATGCGGCAATGAGCACTCGCCGCAATTACAGCGCGGGAGTAATCAATTTACGTGTCCGCGGAAATGTTACAGAGTTGCAGTGTCAGAAATGATTGCCGCCCATCTGCAACGCGCGGTTCATTGAACAATGAGGAGTCATCGTTATCGTTCCTTCTAGCCAACTGCTGACCGGAACGAGGTACCAGAAACGTGAGATGCTACAGAACTATTATTGGAGCTGATTTATACATTTGTTTAGTTTGAGTCCTTACAGTTTCCGAGAAGTGCAGCGTGTCGGGGATTTGGCCGTCATACAGTCGTGGCGCCATAACATTGTGTGATGAACCGTCGATGTCTGGTATATTTATCTTCCCGCTAAATCATCGAATATTAACACTGACTGCCACGATGGTCACCGGTGACCGGCGCAAGAGATTTTACTGATGATCCAAAATATTCGCAATGGGTAGAAATAATTATTTTATAAACGCAGTTACTGTTAGAATAGTGATGCGGCCCTTTGTGTCTTCAATACCTGCATATTATTTACATTTTACATAATTCAGGCAAGTAATGTGTTATGACTACAAATCCTAATATATTAACGTGTTGACTGCCAAGCGTATTTTGCTATATGAAAATATATTGAATTTGATTGAATTCTGCAAAATGAAAATAATGCGAGGGTATCGGAGACCAAAGGATTGAATCACTATTTAATATTAATTGCATTTGCAAAACTATAAATACTACCGATTGGGTATTTTTTTGAGACCTTTTTTGAGACCTTCTGCACCACCTAAATAATTATTTTATAAATGCAGTTACTGTTAGAATAGTAATGCGATCCTTTGGTGTTCAAAACCTGCATATTATTTACATTTTGCGTAGTTCAGATATCGGTGACCAGCGCAAGAGATTTTACTGAAGATCCAAAATATTTGCAATGGGTAGCAATTATTATATTATAAATGCAGTTGTTGTTAGAATAGTGACGCGATCATTTGATCTCCAATACCTGCATATTATTTACATTTTGCATAATTCAGTCACCGGTGACCAGCGCAAGAGATTTTACTGAAGATCCAAAATATTCGCAATAGGTAGCAATAATTATTTTATAAATGCAGTTACTGTTAGAATAGTGACGCGATCCTTTGGTCTCCAATACCTGCATATTATTTACATTTTGCATAATTCAGTCACCGGTGACCAGCGCAAGAAATTGTACTGAAGATTCAAAATATTCGCAATGCGTAGCAATAATTATTTTATAAATGCAGTTACTGTTAGAATAGTGATGCGATCCTTGGTCTCCAATACCTGCATATTATTTACATTTTGCATGATTCACTCACCGGTGACCGGCGGAAGAGATTTTACTGAAGATCCAAAATATTCGCAATGCGTAGCAATAATTATTTTATAAATGCAGTTACTGTTAGAATAGTGATCCGATCCTTCGGTCCCTAATACCTGCATATTACTAACATTTCTTTAAATTATTTTATAAAAAATATAATATATAAATATACTAATATAAAAATTATATAATAATTGTTTTATAAATGCAGTTACTGTTAAAATAGTGGTGCGATCATTTGGTCTCCAATACCTGCACATTATTTACATTTTGTATAATTCAGTCAAACGCTGTAGTATTTCATAGCATCGCCGTCCTAACACAGCAAATACGATCGGCAGTCAACGTGTTAACAGCAACAATTGATTGCGGCGTTTTCCGCTATGGTTTTTTCGCCGATAATTCCTCCAGCCATTTTCGACGCCGGACGCCGTCAAGTTATACTGATTTACTAACGTCTCCCCGAGACACCATCACAGGCCGCTCCGTCGTATATCCAAAAAGGAAAGAATCCAACGAACCACCGTGCCGCGAGCCGATCGAATTTCTACTTTCACAGTAGCGTATGTGCATACCCGATGTTTGCCAAGTTTAATGCACCGCCATCGTGCCAAATACCGCGGTGTTCCATCTTCTTTTTTCCTGGCAGCGAGGAGCCGCGCGCCCTCGAGTGGAAGAGAAACACAACGAGGCGGTGGGGGACGATCGGCGGACCAGGCCGCGGGACGGGAAGGAAGAGTTAGGTAGAGAGAGGCAGGTACATTATTTTTATCTGGTCATTCACAGCCGCCGCTCGCCACCGGCTCGAATTTGAAATTCCCTTTCCGTCATGAACGATCGAATATCGAACCCGGTAAACTCATGAGGCTTCCCCCTCCTCTTCTCTCTCCTCGTCTTCCTCGCCTCTTCGCATCCAGCTTCATCCGCGTCCTCACTCACTCTCGACCCCGAGTTAATTTGCATCGCTGGATGGCTGCTCTCGCATATAGATACGATGGCACAAAGCTATAATTATTAGTGCGCGTCGTCTGTGCACCTACCGTGCTCATTTATAAGGGGCACGCCTCCCTTCCCACCCACCCCCGCGCGTCCATCTTTCTCTCTCTAGCTCTGACGCCCGCCGATGACACACACCTCTTCCACAACCGGGCCCGTTCCACCGTGGTTATGAACTGGTCGCATACCGCGAAGATGAAATTCCTTTGTTCTAATCTGCCTGTCTTTCTCTCTCGGTCCTTCTCTTCCGCCTGCCTCCGTCTTCCTCGCCGTCTACGTCTCTCGTCGTTTATCCGCGCTTCTTCTTCGCTTCTAACTCTGTCTCTTTCGGCGAAAGCGGCTAATTTGTCTGGCGCACGGCACATGCATATATATAGAGGTATGCACGGGAGCTGAGACAGACGTTACGGATCCTATGTGAGTTATAGAATAATCGGCCGTTTTTGAAATTATGACGGAACGCCGGATTTATCGGGGGAATATTGAGTATGGGTATGGGAGAGGTTTGGTTGTTAGGTAAGTTTCGTCTGTTGCGTGTCAACAGGGATCGGTGGCATATTGACGGTTTTTTCTATTTCGGAGCGAAACGGAAGGTGAGCGGTTAGAAGTTAACATGTTGACTACCACAGTGGTCATCGGTGATCGGTGCAAAGGATTTTACTAAAAATGCAAAAAATTCGCAATGAAGCCAATTTTCAATCTTTTAAAATTGTAATTGGCATTGGAACGGTGCTTCAATACTTTGGCGTCTAACAACTTTGCGTTACTTTAATTTTGCATGATTTACTCATACTCTGCAGTATTTCATCGCACAGCAATCCTAACATAAAATACGCGGTGGCCGATGCAAAAGATTTGACTAAAAATGCAAAAAATTTGCAATCTTGTAAAAGTAAGTGATATAGCAACGGTGCTTCAATACTTTGGCGTCTACCAACTTTGCGTTACTTTGATTTTGCATAATTTATTCATACTCTGCAGTATTTTATCGCATCGCAGTTCTAACGTAGTAAAATACGCGGTGACCGGTGCAAAGGATTTAATTCAAAATGCAAAACATTCGCAATCTTGTAAAAGTAATTGATATAGGAACGGTGCTTCAATACTGTGGCGTCTAATAACTCTGCGTTACTTCCATTTTGCGTGATTTAATCATAATGTGCAGTATTCCATCGCATCGCAGTTCTAACATAGCAAAATACGCTGTGACCGGTGCAAAAGATTTAATTCGAAATGCAAAAAATTCGCAATCTTGTAAAAGTAATTGATATAGCAACGGTGCTTCAATACTTTGGCGTCTAACAACTTTGCGTTACTTTGATTTTGCATAATTTACTCATACTCTGCAGTATTTCATCGCATCGCAGTTCTAACATAGCAAAATACGCTGTGACCGGTGCAAAGGATTTCATTCAAAATGCAAAAAATTCGCAATCTTATAAAAGTAATTGATATAGGAACGGTGCTTCAATACTGTGGCGTCTAATAACTCTGCGTTACTTCCATTTTGCGTGATTTAATCATAATGCGCAGTATGCCATCGCATCGCAGTTCTAACATAGCAAAATACGCTGTGACCGGTGCAAAAGATTTAATTCAAAATGCAAAAATTCGCAATCTTGTAAATATAATTGATATAGGAACGGTGCTTCAACACTTTGGCGTCTGATAACTCTGCGTTACTTCCATTTTGCGTGATTTAATCATAATGCGCAGTATTCCATCGCATCGCAATTCTAACGTAGCAAAATACGCTGTGACCGGTGCAAAAGATTTAATTCAAAATGCAAAAAATTCGCAATCTTGTAAATATAATTGATATAGGAACGGTGCTTCAACACTTTGGCGTCTGATAACTCTGCGTTACTTCCATTTTGCGTGATTTAATCATAATGCGCAGTATTCCATCGCATCGCAATTCTCACGTAGCAAAATACGCGGTGACCGGTGCAAAAGATTTTAGTAAAAATGCAAAAAATTCATAATCTTGTAAATGTAATTGATATTGGAACGGTGCTTCAATACTTTGGCGTCTAATAACTCTGCGTTACCTCCATTTTGCACGATTTAATCATAATGCGCAGTATTCCATCGCATCGCAGTTCTAACGTAGCAAAATACACGGTGACCGGTACAAAAGGTTTCACTAAAAATGCAAAAAATTCGCAATCTTGTAAAAGTAATTGATATAGGAACGGTGCTTCCATACTTTGGCGTCTAACAACTTTGCGTTACCTTCGTTTTGCACGATTTAATGATTCTCCGCAGTATTTCATCGCATCGTAATTCTAACATAGCAAACTACGCGGTGGCCGGTGCAAAAGATTTTAGTAAAAATGCAAAAAATTCGTAATCTTGTAAAAGTAATTGATATAGGAACGGTGCTTCCATACTTTGGCGTCTAACAACTTTGCGTTACCTTCGTTTTGCACGATTTAATGATTCTCCGCAGTATTTCATCGCATCGTAATTCTAACATAGCAAACTACGCGGTGGCCGGTGCAAAAGATTTTAGTAAAAATGCAAAAAATTCGTAATCTTGTAAAAGTAATTGATATCGGAACGGTGCTTCAATACTTGGGCGTCTAACAACTCGTTACTTTGCGTTACCTTCATTTTGCACGATTTACTCATACTCCGCAGTATTTCATCCCATCGCAGTTCTAACATAGCAATTGAAGACAACACTTTTGATGCATACGGATTCTGACAAAATTCAGCTGTGACAGTCCAAACTTCATGTCAGGACCTGCGGCATTACGAGCATCGTAAATTTTAATTACTACCTGCGACCACTCAGAATGATATCTTCCGACGTCGTTCACAACCCGTCAGTCTAAAAAGCCATCATCAACAACGGACCGTCGGCGCATGAATTATCACCCGTCGAACTCCGACTTTAGAAACGCATTGCGTAGAACCGAATTTTAAGCAGAACACACACCCGGATCCCGCGCAAACGGGGGAATCAGGCTATCGATGAGGATTCGTCACGAGACGCTGATTCTCAATCTACTGATCACGTGCACGTCGACGTGCGGAGTCTGGCCGAATCGAAGAAAGTGGCTAGGATGTTTTGCGCGACGTGGCTCCGAGCTGACGAAAGCGAAACTGTCGAGGAATGACTTCGATCCGCCATCTCTCGGCGAAGCAACGGACTGTCTGGCGTTTTTACGCGGTTTCACGTAAAAAAGGCGGGCTGGCGGAATGTCTCCTGCCGCTCTATAAGTTCTGCGCAACCAAATACAATCGGATATGAACGATTTTTAATGGACTACGACGTGTGAGAGGGTTAAGAAGGAATGACGATTGGGTTGAAGATTAGGGAATGGGTGGTAAAGCGATGTAGCAGCGTAAAATATTATCTATTATTATTACACGTTGGACGTTGAGTTGCAATTCATTAGAAATTGATGATGGATGAGTGAAGATTCGGAATAAAGCGGTAGAAGTGTCGCGAAGGGCTTCTTACCGTCACATACACGTTCTCCAATCAAATAATACCTGTATGACTATCTATTAACCTTTCCAACTGTTGAATCCTTCCGGCCGAAGCGTTCGTTGAGGACGGAACACTTTTCGCTAATGTGAACTCTATTGATTGATTATGTAAGGCGCATTTAAGTTCTAATGATAATTCTTCATTTCTGCCAAATTGAATAATGCTAGAAAATTATTTGCTAAAGAACGCATCTGTATTCATATTGGATTTTGATAATTGTTGCGGCAATAGGTAAGAAATCGAAACGATTGGGGCCGCATATATGCGTGTGTAGTCGACATCGATAAATTTCGCCGGACGCATATATGCGTCTATAGCATTCAAAAGGTTAAACGCGCAGACAATGGCTGAAACCTGAAAGTTGAATGGGTGCAAAAGACCATGCGATGCAAAGACGGAGAATAAATTAAATTGTACTTTTCCAGTATATGTGGTTTTAATTGCGTGTGCATCAAATTATTCGTAACAGTTGTCCGATGCAAAAGATCTTCATGCCGAAGCGATAGTTTTAGTTGCGATAGATTTGTTGCACACGCAATTAAAACCACATATACCGGCAAAGAACAATTTAATTTATTCTCCATCAAAGCCCCATTATAACCGGTAGCCCAACGATCAGCTTGACAAACAACTCCACTTCCCCTTAACGCTTAGAAATTGATAACCATCGCAGTTCGGGCGGCCGGAATTCCCAAAATGACATTCTACTGTCGCGGGTGCGATTAGTTGCGCAGAAGATCGCGACGTCCTCGATGTCCGGCTGATTCCGGGGAGACGACAGTCGGCAGGCAGTCAGATTCCATGGGATCTTCTCCTAAAGAGAAGAGTTTCACGAGTCCTTTTCCATGCTCTCCCGGACGGGGTCCCGCGAGAGACCGTTCCCCGTAGGTAGACCAGATTTATGTGCAAAACTCCCGTGCCGGTCCCCTCCGTCCGAGTTGACGGAGATGCAGGAAACGATCCCCGAGGACTCGAGGATAAACTTCGTTTTAACGAGTGGCGGATCTGCACTGCCGTTGCGACGACACCTGGACGGACGTGAATGGAATGAAGAAGAATCTATGGAAATTAATAGAGACCAGGCGACGTGTGGATACAGTTCGATTTTCAAGCATGATTTTGCATTGGTCTGGATTTATGAAGAAAGCTGGGAATTTGGGAGATGGTAGTGCAATTTTCTATTACGTTATTCGGGATGTATTAGCTATTTTAAGAAGAATCTATGGAAATTAAGAGAAACCAGGCGACGTGTGGATATAGTGCAATTTTCAAGCATGAATTTGTACTGGTGTGGATTTATGAAGAGAGCTGGAAATTTGAGAGATGATAGTGCAATTTTCTATTACGCTGTTCGAGACGTATTAGATGTTTTAACACGTTGACGTGTGTATTTTACTATATTAAAGCCGCAACGTGATAAAGTACTACAGAATATGATTGAATTGTGCAAAATGCAAATAATGCGAATGTATCGGAGACCGAACAATTAAATCACTATTTAATATTAATTGTATTTACAAAATTACAAATGTTATCGATTGGGTGGTTTTTGAATTTTTTGTGAGACCTTTTGTGCTGATCATCGATGACCACCACGACAGTTAACATGTTAAGAAGAATTTATGGAAATTGATAAAGAGCAGGCGACGTGTAGATATAGTTCAATTTTCAAGTATGATTTTGCACTGGTGTGGATGTATGACAGAGACATATGCAGGGAGTTTTTGGGACGTTTAGACTGTTTTGAGCATTTTGTGCAATTTATTTAATGACAAAGTATAGTGTTCAATTTTCAAGCATAATTTTGCACTGGTGTGGATATATGAAGGGAGTTGGGATTTAGGAGACGGTAGTGCAATTTTCTATTAAGTGCTCGAGACGTATTACCTATTTTACATTTGAGACATATGTTGCTGGAGTTTTTGACTTTCAGACGGTTACAGTGTCTGTTTTGAGTACTTTGCTGAAATTGCGCATATTATAGTATTTAATATCTACGCATAGTATATTGTTACCCACCGCAGTTGTTTTACTTATACTTAGTAACAAGTTGGCATATTTATTATGTCACTATAACCGCAGTTACAATTAAGACCGTCATAGTTATTAATAATCACAGATATATTTAGGAAACGGTAGAGAAATTTTCTATTACGCTGCGGAACGTATTAGCCATTTTACATTTATATGCTGCCGGTGTTTTTGCGGACGATTAACTGTTTTGACCATTTTGCTTAAATTGCACGTTTTAAAGTATTTAATCCCTACGCAAAGTATATTGTTACCCATTGCCGATGTTTTACTTATGCGCAGTAACAAGCTGGCATATTTATTATGTCACTATAACCGCAATTACAATTAAGACCGTCATAGGTATTAATAATCATAGATATGAAGAGAGCTGGGAATTTAGGAAACGGTAGAGAAATTTTCTATTACGCTGTTCGGAACGTATTAGCCATTTTACATTTGAGACATATGCTGCCGGTGTTTTTGACATCCGGACGATTACCGTGACTGTTTTGACCATTTTGCTTAAATTGCACGTTTTAAAGTATTTAATCCCTACGCAAAGTATATTGTTACCCATTGCCGATGTTACCGTAACAAGCTGGCATATTTTTAGCTATAACCGCGATTACAAATCAAACTATCACAGAAGATTACCGAACGCGCGTGTTATTAATAGTAGTTCACTAATTTTTTCCCTTCATCTAAATTTTAGTTCTTGATTACCATTTATTCGCAATGTCAATAATAACATCGCAGAGTCTCTCCTCCAGTAGATCTAGGGACCTCCAATACTGAAGCTGCATTTGCTCATTATGTCGTTGAGTATCCCTGCTTATTGACGCAAATCATTGCACTAGTCAATCAATGATTTCTTATTGATTACCTCGTCAATTGGAAAACCGGAAGGTCGTGTATCTTGACGAAGTAACAAGTTGGCATATTTATTATGTCATTATAACCGTATTACAATTAAGACCATCACAGTTATTAACAGATTACCGAACGATCTAAACGAGTCGTGTTATTAGTTGTAGTTCACTAATCTTTCCTTTAGTCTAAACTTTAGTTCTCGATTACCATTCCTTCGCAATGTCAATAATAACATCTGAGACATTGTCTCTCCCATCAGAGCTAGGGACCTCCAATACTGAAGCTGCATTTGCTCATTATGTCGTTGAGTATCCCTGCTTATTGACGCAAATCATTGCACTAGTCAATCAATGATTTCTTATTGATTACCTCGTCAATTGAAAAACCGGAAGGTCGTGTATCTTGACGAAGTAACAAGTTGGCATATTTATTATGTCATTATAACCGTATTACAATTAAGACCATCACAGTTATTAACAGATTACCGAACGATCTAAACGAGTCGTGTTATTAATTGTAGTTCACTAACCTTTCCTTTAATCTAAACTTTAGTTCTCAATTACCATTTCTTCACAATGTCAATAATAACATCACAGAGTGTCTCCTCCAATAGGTTTAGGGACCTCCAATACTGAAGCTGCATTTGCTCATTATGTCGTTAAGTATCCCTGCTTATCGACGCAAATCATTGCACTAGTCAATCAATGATGTCTTATTGATTACCTCATCAATTGAGAACCCAGAAAGTCGTGTATCCTGATGAAGCAAACTGAAGCATTTCCAATAACCATCCGGAACCCAGTACCACATAACTTTGTTTATAAAGCCATTAACGACTTATCGATTTAATAAGAATACCCCATAAAATTTGTCAGACCGCGTGACACAAACTTACAAGCATTACTGAAATACTGCACCGTTGAGGAACGTTTAAACGAATTTATCGGCGGAACAGAAATGGGCGTGGTGCGGAATACGTTAAGTGCGCACGATTGAAAGAAAATATTCCTCGGCGCGGAGACAAAATCCCAGTGCGGCGTCAATATAACATCGGGGAATTACATAGGCGGAGAGGAATGCGTGAATATAATTTGATGTACGCCGTCGCGAGGACGACGTGGCAGTCTGCCGATGAACATGGTTTCTGTCTTAGGATCCTCAATGATTCAGACCGTTCCGACCGAATAGCTTGATGCTCCTGGTATGTCTCATTCTTACATTAGTAATCGTAAGATACTCCCCGGCTCTCAATTTCCACGTAATCTGCGACAAAACCAAGATACTTCGCTTATAGTCGGAATATTCGCGGGAAACGTTAAAGCGCGCCCCATAAGATGGAAGATATATTTAACGATCGGCTCAAATTTGAATGACGCTCACGGACGGGTGGATTTTTATCGACGTTCATATCTTTCCTTTATATATCTCGCAAAAGGGAATCTCGTATTCTGCAGGAAATCTCGTATTTCCCTCGTCGCCTTCTTCCAAGCCGGATCGCGCGTAACTGTCTATTCTAAATCTCAAATAAGCGCATGAGCATACCTTAAATAGATATTTTCCGTGTAAACATTATGTATTCCATCCAACCTCGTTGTCTTTATAATGCCGCCGTGGTGTATAATACATATTCCGCATGCAACTTCGCTTTTACTTCCCTTTACTTCGCCTTTATGGGACTTTCACTTTTTCGCACGTATCTACAAATGTCTGCAAGCGGCTAATGGAGATTTGACGTTTCCGGATAGTCGACAATCGACCAGCTATGCTCGCGACAAAAATCTCACAAAGGCAAACTGAGACTCCGTAATTCTCCAGGTGCTACAATTCGTCCGGCTATCAGTTCCGCGCTTTTTCAATTCCATAATCGTCCAATTCTATAATTCGCTTCGTTCCGACATTTCGTAATTTCCCGTTTGCCCAGCCTCATAACTTTCTAATTCCATAAGTAGCGCAGTTCGCCACTTCCACAATTTTGCAATTCGATAATTCGCCGGGTTCCACAATCGTCCACTTCTTTGTCCGCGCCTTCATATTTACGGAACATTAATCATTACCAATCCACCACTCATTTCACTTCTTATCCAGTATGCGCAGCAACAAAAATGTCGACCGCCGCATTCGACACCGTACGTCCTTCTAGGATAAATGGACCGTTTATTTTGAAAGTGGTGTAAGTCCATTTTCTCTTTTTTCGAGAAAATTAAAGGTTAGCATATCTGTTAATTAAAAAATTTAGGCAAATTATATGAATTTGACTAAACTAATGTATATTTTGGTTGTAGAAATTTGACTTTTACCACTTTGACTAATCAATGAATACGCAAATTTCTTTTACACCTATTTTAAATTGTACAAAACATGTAATTGTTTTAAGAAAATCTAAATATTACTACAAAAAGATTTTATATTAAAGTATACCGTATTTGACCAAGACCAGTCAGAATGACTGGTGATATGTAGAAAATGCAGGCTATAGACTTTATTTACTTTTAAAAAATGAAAAAAGTTGAATAATATTAATTGTAATACAAAAATAGATTTATAGTTACTGATAATATATTAATAAAAAATTGTTTTTTCATCGCATATCAATTTTTACTTATTATGCGTTTTCTCAATGTACACTTTCCGGTAACTTATTTTTTTTACATATATTGCCTTCGTTGGAAAGAATTTTCAATAAACTTGTTGCAAACTGTTGAAACTAAAGCGAATTTATCTCTTTGTAAACGTTGACTCTTCTGACTTTTTTTTTGTCGAAACTTGTATGTATGTAATTCTGTAAAATCAAATCTACTTTAGTTTGGAAAAAAATTTTTACCATTGTTATAAGCAAAATAAATTACAAATGATATTTTTGTTTCAAACTGATTTTGTTGTGTTAAGTTTATACCTATTTACTCTCTTTTATTCATAGGAATCATTTTGAATTAGTAAAGTAAGTGCCGTATAGTCGTTACGATGGTCATAGCCGTCATTTGCTCTGGGAAGAGAAAAAATGACATGATAAAAATTACGGTTATCCCCCTTCGTCGAGACTCTTTTTGTTTGGAAAAACTGTGGCTAAATCCTCGAAATATGAACTGATAATATTCCAACAATACACTCCTTCAATTTTTGGCAGTCATAAACATTCTGAAAAAAATATGTTTTGAAATCATCATTTTGGCATCATATATTGCGGAATCATATATACTATTCCGTAAAAAACGTTGCTCGCTCAACGTGCATCCATTGTTGCATAGGTCATTTCATCACAAAACATGGACCAGTCATTTTGACTGGTACATGCACTTTTTTAAGTGTCAATTATAAAAATATAAATATTACTATATACATATAAAATAACATACAGTTCATCAAAATGTTATTTAGTTATACAAAAGATAAATCATCAAAAGAAAGTCGTTTTGGCTTTCAGTTTTTGATTTCCATGCAAGACATATTTGACTTTTTAAAATTAGGTTTATTTATTGCGTACTAATTCAAAAACTGTCGCCTTCAGCAAATTAAAATGAGGCCGTGACAAATAATAAAATAAACAATGATAATATTGTCATTATTACGATACTAAGGTAACGAAGCCTTGCGTGAGCTTATAACAGAAGATTCGCGAAATAAATGAATATCGAAATGTCGAAACAGTAGAAAACAATCGGCCAGTATCACAATTACATCAGTGAGTCCGGTCCATTAGTCTATCGTATCTTATAAAAGATTTTATTATTGTGCTTTTTATTATTTGAACGATAGCATTTTAATTTGTGAGGAAAGAGTTTTTGAATTAGTTCCCAAAATAAACCCTAATTCTAAAAAAGTCAAACATGTCTCATGGAAATGAAGAAAATGAAAACCAAAATAAATTATTGTTTGATGATTTATCTGATGTACCAAATAACATTTCAAGTGAAAGTGAACTTAGTGACGATAGCGACATTGTTGCAATAAGTGATGAATTAAAAAACTGCAAGTATGCATTGCACAAAGTTATCTTGAAGCGCTCGAAAATATGCGGGCCCTGGAAGCACGTTGGGCGAGCAGCGTGAAGTAAGCAATGAGTTAAGCATAAATTGCGTGATATCTCATTTCTTTTAAAAACGGACTTACACCGCTTTCAAAATAAACGGCCCAAATGTCTCGCATTTCCTCACGAAATGCCCTTATCACGTACCCGCCCGAAGACGATACTCTCACGCGGCAAAGGGCTGGCACTCTCAAAAAGCCCGTATCGAAAACGTCGCAGTGGCTTCGCACCAGAAACTAATGTCACCGTGCTTGAGGCCACTTAACGATTCCACGCGCGGTTCCTAGACGCGTGACCTGGACGGTTCCCACGCACAATGCGGAACACCAATGTGACGTGTCACATACGTGATCATGTTCTAATGCACGGTGCGCTCCTCGGAAATTACGATTAGGCGAACGGAACGGACGGACTCGGGATGGACAGACGTTTGCTTCTATTTTCAGAACTGGCGCGCGTATTATGGCTGCTCATTAGTTACGGTGAACATTGTCTTGCGGCGGATAGGCGGAGGCTTATTGCGCAGAGAGCCTGTCCGACTGATGCGTTACACGTGATTTATTATGGAGAAACGCGTGCGTTCGTCTGTTAATTTGGAACAGTGGCCACATGTTTTGAAGCCTGTCGCAACAATAGCGCAAATCGATTATACGTGACAGATTGTGAAGGAATTGTACGGTGCATTTTATCGTAAACCTCATTTTCCGCAGGACGTTTGGTAGGAGTTCAGCATATTTTAATGAATGCTGGCGTGTGGCTGTCAGTTTGGATCTACTTTTTGTGAGAGACCTCCTGCGAATAAATATGACATTTTAACACGTTGAATGCCACGTCACCTATATTTGGGTGATGAGGGAAATTCTTAGCGGGCCACGTTATCCGTATTTGGGTGACTTTTTTTTAGTATTTACGCGGCAAGCCAGTAGATATTTGGAAAGATACATCACAGGATGTAATAATTATACGAGTATAAAAGTATATAAAAGTATAAAAGTATATAAAAGTAAACAAGTACAACTATAAAAGTATAAAAGTATAAAAGTATAAAAGTGTAAAAGTAACTTTAACCTTTTGTCTCTACACAAACAATATTTAAAAAAAAAAAACAATTTTCGAACCTCCACTACAAAAAAAATATTTGAAAAAAAAACTTTTGAATCTCACACTCTCTCTCAGATGCTTCATTGAGGAAAAGATTTTGAACTAAATGCATGTCCTGAAACATTTCCTTCCGAACTTGCTTATCTTCTGCCACGATAAGAAACGATAGGCCTACTACGATTCTCCAGTATAGATTTTCAACTCGATCTAAATCCCTAGGCATTTCGGTTTGTACGTAATAACCTTCTACTATGATGAGAAACAATTGGCCTGACGGAGATTTTCTTAATAACCCGCATGGCAGTGTCAACGCGTCAACACGTGACGTGTGTATTTTGCTGTATTAGAACGTCGATCCTATGAAATACTACAGCGTTTGACTGAATAATGCAAAATGTAAATAATGTACAGGTATTGGAAACCAAAGGATCGCAACGCTATTCTAACAATAACTGTATTTATAAATAATTATTGCTACCCATTGCGAATATTTTTTATATCTGCACTTTATATTTGCTTATATACACTATATACACTTTATATCTGCTACGTGCTCTTCTCTCATGTAACCTTTACTACGCTTTCTTGTGTTCTCTACGCATTTGATCAACTTTCGCTAGTATGCGTTTGTATACTCAGTTAATAGATGTAAAATATTTCAAACCGAAAACTTCGTGTTCAGAAGATTACTTTCTTTTCAACATGCCGCCGTTAAGAGATATTTTAAAAATTACGCACTTTATATGTGCTCCGTACTTTTCTCTCGTGTAACCTTTACTACCCTTTCCTGTGTTCTCTACGCATTTTATCAAGCGCTTGTATACTCAGTTAATGAATGTAAAATCGTTAGGTTCATGTTCAGAAGATTTCTTCCTTTTAAATATGACGCCGTTGAGAGATATTCTCAAAATTACGTTTCTCCTCACGATACATTTTCCATCAGCACCATATTATGGAATATTTTCAGATCAAAGTGTTAAACAGGAACAATTCTTCACTCACATTTTCGATTCGCATTCCCGGCAGCCCGAACACGTCTTAATGTCCGTCGTCGCGACAGTTAGCTCGATTAGTTTCTTATACGTGCTTCTACCGCGGAGAAATGTTAAATTCTCTTTTAACGAAGAGTTCATTTCCCCGATCACATGCGATGCATACGAGACGCGAGAATTGTCCGATGTTCGTAAGTCGATGTAAGGGATATCTCCGTGGCGTCGTTGTACTTTCCGTAACCGTTGAGCCGAGGAATGGGTCGAAGCCAAGAAGAGATAGGCCGTGTGCCAGGCAAGATCACTTGTTCGTTCTGGAACCTTAGATCAGAGTTTAGATAGAGGTAACTTAAATATACAATTGAATCGCTTGCTTTCTGCGGCTATCGACGACGACAGGCGAGATGAGGCGGGCGATACACATCCACACCCTGACGTCACTCACGTATTTTCGTGGTCAAGCCTTTCTCTCTCCCTCTTTCGCTCTTTCCAAAGTGACGCCCGTTTTTGATCGACGATCCTAGATCTCGCGCACGTCCGCGCGTGCATGGCGTGAGACAGGCGATCTTAATGTATGCTGCTGTGATCTGAGACGTATATACGATCGCGAGTTTCTTCGGTTTCAGTACAGCTGGTAACTGGAATCATTGTATTTCTTCATTAATCCTCTATATTTCCATCAGTGTCGCACAATGCGTCTAAAATGAGTTACTTTTGAGCTTTTAGGTACGGCTGAATTCTGCGTGTGGCTATTTCCCTGGACGGCTGAGTTTAACGCAAACTTAGTTTAAAAAAAAATTATTTATTTAAACGATACAGCACTGCAATGTCTGACGCATAATGTCGTTCCTAAAGGAGTACATTGGAAAGAAATATTTGATGATTAAATTATTATTTTTCTTAAAAATATATGGTACCCACTCTAATTTTAACAATTCCTTTAATAATTAATGATGCAATTGGGTATTATATATTTTAAAACATAGTACGACACATAGACCCACGTCACAATTTCCAGACACATAGCTTGATCTTCGTCTTATATCGTTTTTTGAACATACCATACAATTTCGTAACGTTATTTTAGATTTTTTGGATTTACAATATGATTGAAAATGTTTTGTGGTTAGTCTGGACGGCTGATCAACGATATATTTGCTGCAGCTAACGTGAAAGATGACATTCGCGAAAACCACTATAGTAGCGTGTCGTCCTAAAAGATGATATCCGCAAAAGCTACTGTAGTGGCGCGTCGTTTCTAAAATGTTAAGTTTTAATGCGTATGGCAAAGAACTATTCAGTGTGTGTATGGCATGGAAAAAGCATACCTAGAATATCAGTGTGTGTATGGCAAAGAATAGAATTTCGTGTGTCAATCAGTACATTAACTTCGATGCTATTAAGTCATTAAATGTCATATCAATCGTATACGGATAGCACTATGAGTATTTAGGAAATTGTAATGGTGTATGTTTAATTCTATAATATGATTATAGTGTAATCACACTAGACTATCACGCTAGATCCAACATGTCTATTTTGCATCTCCTTCAACACATTTTGAACCGTAATTCGAAAAAGCACACCTATTTTGCTAGTTTACTCAGCACAGACATACATTTAACTATTCAGTGTGCGTATGGCGAAGAATAGAATTTCGTGTGTCAATCAGTGCATTAACTTCGATGCTATTAAGTCATTAAATGCCACGTCCATCGTATGCGGACATTACTATGAATATTTAGGAAATTGTAATGGTGTATGTCTTCATTCTATAATAGGATTATCCATCGTATGCGGACATTACTATGAATATTTAGGAAATTGTAATGGTGTATGTCTTCATTCTATAATAAGATTATAGTGTAAGCACACTCAACTATCACGCTAGATCGACATGTCTATTCGCATCTCCTTCAACACATTTTGAATCGTCATTCAAAGAAGCGCGCCTATTTTGCTAGTTTACTCAGCACAGCCATTTAACTATTCAGTTAGAATTGCACCTGGAACATCATTCACTCTTGAAAAATTATTATACCACCGAAGCAGCATGCTAATGTTAAACCTGTCATCAGCGACGCACCCCTATGTTCCCCTTTCACGTTTTCCACAAAAACCCTGCCGCAGCACCAGTTGATACCAGTACGTAGAACACGACTCTTACATCCGGTCGTGTCATCGTCATATTTTCACATTTACCAACTTGTCATCCTCGGAATACAAGCAGCGGGGAAAGAGACGGGCCGAGTTCGCATTTTACGCACTATAATCATATTCATATCTGATTCGAATATCAATGTCGCGAGTCCGGTGGATACACGCACCATGCAGGCAAAGTTGTGAGTATTGTTATGCGACGACATGATAGCCCGGCTGGCATTCCATCATGCTCGCGTTTCCCAGATCGAAATAATGCTATGCGGGCATTATAATCGTAAATATAGGGCCCGGACGTGTAGTAGGAGCACTCAGCCCGCGACTCCGTTAGGAATCCGTGTGGCACCCACCTATTTCAAAAGAGAATCATAATTTATTATTACCGCGAGAACGCTGCGCGGCGAATAACAATTCGAAACGGCGACGTTCTCTTCCAAGAAGCGGGTCGAGTTTCGATCGATCTGTGAATACTTACGCGCCTTCGCGCTCTTTCGCTTCATACTGTTATGCCGGAGGACGCACTCGTTTGCGAGATACGTTGTATTATTTAGGGATAAGTTGAAGGATAAGTATAAAGAATAATCTTTATTATAAATGTAGGAATTTATTACGTGAAACTAGAGAGTATAATATTTATAAACAATAACAACACAATCAAGACACTTTCGTCGTTTCGTCGTTTCGCCTTTACGCTGTTTCGTCTTTAGGTCTTATCGTCAACTCCCTCCTTAGCAACCAAAATAACACAATTCCATAAACTCGTCACCTATGATACATCAATATAATAATTAAGGATCATAGGTGACCTCTACTCGCCAACTAGAAGACCCTGTATCTGAGATCCCACATAAAGATACACGTCTTTACACTTCGGAGGTCGAAACGAGAGTGAGTATATCACTTTGATCAAAAAGTTTTAGGACTTTATTCATAAAATCGAAAATACAAGTTTATCCATTATAATTGATATCGTCACCTTCAAAGTACTCCCCATCGACTGTAACGCACTTATACCAGCGCTTGATCCAATCATCGAAACATCGCTGGTATTCAATTTTTGGTATGTCCATCAGAGCCGTCTTCGATTTTTCCATAAGATCCTTCCAAGTGCTGTAAAGCGTTCCGCGAAAATACAAGTTTATTCATTATAATTGATATCGTCACCTTCAAAGTACTCCCCATCGACTGTAACGGACTTATACCAGCGCTGGATCCAATCATCGAAACACCGCTGGTATTCAATTTTTGGTATGTCCATCAGAGCCGTCTTCGATTTTTCCATAAGATCCTTCCGAGTGCTGTAACGCGTTCTGCGAAGCGGTTTTTTAAGTCGGTTATACAGAAAAAAAATCCAGGGAGTTAAATCAGGTGAATTCGGAGGCTGGTGAATAGTATTCGTATTATTTCGGTGAAAGACTCGCGAATAAGGATCGCATTGTGCGACGGTGCGTTATCGTAGTGCAAAATCCACGAGTTGTTTGCCCACAAATTCGGTCTTTTTTGGCGAATTGCTTCAAGCAAACGTCTCATAACGCCCAAGTAATACATTTTGTTGACTGTCTGTTACTCTGGCAAGAATTCATGATGCACAACACTGTTGTAATGCATGAAAACCGTGAACATCACCTTCTTTTTCGACTGAAAACAACGTGGTTTCTTCGGAAGCGTTGAGGCCACCGAAAAACGTTTGATCTTGAAAGAGCATCGTTACCGAAACACTTTTCCAACATTTCCAGGGTCTGCGGACCGTCACATCCGTTTTCCACGCAAAATTTTATGCAAATTCGTTGATCCAAAATTGATGCCATCTTCAAATATGTAAAAAATCAAAAACACGCATGAAGGTAGATGTACTCAACACGGTATAACTTTTATAAATGTCAAGCTATGACGCTCAAATTTGGTGGAAACGTTAATGACAGATGTGGCAATATAACAAAAAAAAACAATTTTAATCGAGTGTCCTAAATCTTTTTGATGAGAGCGTATAAAATCCGTACGGCTGGTGAATAGTATTCGATATTATATTTTTGGTCAAAAACTCGAATAAGGATCGCATTGTATGCGTTATCGCAGTCAAAATCCACGAGTTGTTTGCCCACAAATTCGGTCTTTTTTGGCCATTGCTTTTATCGTACATTTTGTTGACTGTCTCCTTTCCTAATCCTCCCGTAGCGGGGAAATTTTTAAATCGTCATACAACCGAACAACGAAAAGCCACTAACACACTTAAATTTTGTGAAATGTTTAGTCGATCAGTTATGTCAAGCTATGACGCTGAAATTTGGTGGGGACGTTAATGACAGATGGAAATCTCCGGCACGGTCCTAAATCTTTTTGAAAGGTGGTATAAAACTATCTATACAGCAACCTTTAACGTCATTTGTAAACATTAGATTAAATAATCAATTTCATATAATTAGTTCAGGAGACAAGAAAGATTGCGCAGTATGTTCCGATAGGAAAACTGTGAGAAAAAAAGACAAACACACGTACTGTGATATTTGTACGCTGAAATTTGGCGGGAACGTTAACACGTTGACTGCCGTGCGTATTTTTCATTATATGATTATGCGCGAAATATCAGCATTAGAACATTACAGAGATTAAAAATTTGTATTGGAGACCAAACGATCACATTACTATTCTAATAACAACTACGTTTACAAAATAATAAACACAACAATATTTTGAATCTTCAACAAATTCTGTGTGTTTTAATATGCATATATTGACTTTAAATTCTGTACGCAAAACTAACTGCGAAATGCTAGATTTCATTCGACGTGCTAATAATTTATTCTTAAGAGTAAATTCTGCCGACCGCAAAGGGTTAATTTTTACGATTGCTTATCATATTTGTTCGTTTCGGCAAAGGGAATCGATTATCTGTAAGCCTTAGTCTAAGCATAAACTACTGCCTACAGTATGTCATATCGTTGAGAGCATAACAATACGTTACCAGACCGCTTTTGTCGACTTCCCTCATTTTTACCATAACTTTTCAATGGCGTCGCGCAATATTTCATCGCGACATCGCAAGAACGTTCCGTAATTGCACTGAACGGCAATTATCAGGTTCCGATCGGCAGCTTTCAACTTTCGGCGCGATCATCCAGGTGGGAGTAAGAATCACGTAGCAAAAGACTCCAACTCTTATTATCAAGGGACCTGTCATTTTGCCTTCATATCCTTCCGCTATCCTCGTTCTCGTTCTTCTCTCCGCGCTGCTATAGGATTCCGCGTGCATGGGACTTATGGCAGTTAGAAGGCGCGTCCGATAAATCGAAGGCATCGAATCCGGCATACAAATCCGTTAGGTGGCCTCCAGCTGAACGTGGCATGACATTGAAAGGAATGTAAATGCGTTATGAGCACCGGCCCAGTTCTACCAACCGTTCCGATGTCACACGCCGAGCATTCGTCAACGTTCCTTCGCTCGTGGCTTACAGATTGCCCCGTAAATGGACGGATGCCCCATAGGTGTCGTACGTGATCCACCGATTCGCAGGAGACGAATTTCGAATTTTTTTTTCGAGAAAGGTGTACAACAGCCTTTCGAACGTGCGACAACGCGCTCGCCGATGGAGAAGAAATTAAAGCGCGACGGTGGCGTTGTTCGCTTTCACAAGAGAAAGAATAGAACGAGAGGATCGTGACGGTTTGTCGTCGTTGTCGGCCAATTCTGACGCTTTGTCTACTCGGCCACGTACCGGTGTTTTGATACGCGCATTAGCTGGGATTGGGAATTGAATGCGATGATCTGACGTCCGGCGCGATGGACGTGAGAGGAAATAGAAATGACGGGCTTTTTGAGGATTTATGTATTTTTTGGCTGAAAAGCGACGGAGATTGGAAGGTTCGAAGTACGCGGTCGTGAATTCAAGATGTTACGGAAATTTACTGTTGGATCGTCTACAATGTATCAGTCGTGATTCGTACCGAGTAGAAGGTGCACTAACGGGAAATAAAAGAAACTCAACCCATTCCGTGATACTGTGAAATCAAACGCATACAAATTACTAATTACTGTTCAGGAACTATGTAAATATTTTGCGGCTGACACAACCGCTTATTACGAAATTATTCCAATACTCCATCGTATATCTAGCCGACATGTACGCAATCTGCATGAATTTGCTTACAACTCGATGTGAGTTTACCAATCGGCTACGTTTTAACACGTTGACTGCCGTGTCGCCCGTATTCGGGTGACGGTCGAAAATCTGATCAGGCCGCGTTGTCCGTATTGGGGTGACGGTTATGTAAGCATTCACGAGGTTAGTTAGTAAGTGTTTCGAAAGATATTACATAGGATGTGATAAAACTCTTAACCCTTTTCGGACGTATTTAATTTGGACATGAGTATCGTACTGGTCGGAATTAATTTCCGCTGAAAGCGCAGTGATACATAACATGCAGGATTATGAAGAATAAATAAGATTTATTAATTCTTACGATAACTTTATTTATATGTTTATAGAATAATATGTTTTAATGTTCTTTTTTTTGTAAAAATTATATTTTATAGTTCTGCAATGTGTGGAATTTTTCAAAACAGTCTCCAATGTGCAGTCCTGGTTTTCGACTGCAAGTACTGCAAAAATAATTTGTTTGACGTCTTCCGCCCTTAATTTTTCTATTAGAACATACAGCACAATCTTTACTCCTTACGTCTTCGCAATGGCGCATTATGTGCAGTTTTCCAGCTTACCTCAGCGTATTGCATGTCGAGCGAGAAATAACAGCTTCTGTTCGCACTGGATTTCGTTATCTCCAAATGATAAGAATTCTTGAATAGGTCGCATGAGTTCGTGAATAGATCCATTAGATATTTATATTTGTGCAGATAAATTGTAAACTGATACATGGATGAATACAGTATATGATTACGGTAAAAAGGCTATGGTGTCTGAGAGCAGACATGCGTCCGAAAAGGGTTAAATTGACATGAAAGTAGCTTTAACAATTCGTCACCGCAGAAAATATATTTGAAAAAGAAGGAGTAATTTTCGAATCTCACGCGCTCTCTTAGATAAATTTAATATTTTTATTTTATATTATACGATTTTTTTTTTTAATTTCATGATAAAATTAAATAAGTGATTATATTCTACTAATCATAAAGGTATTGGTACTTTATATTTTATTTTTGCTTTATGGTCAGGCGCATTAGGTACTTCTTTAAGAATGATAATTCGTATTGAATTAGGTAGATGCGGCCAAGTTTTAGGTAATGATCAAGTTTATAATTCTATTGTTACTGCTCGTGCTTTTGTAATGTTTTTTTTTGTTATGCCTTTTATTACTTCGTTCTCGTGGAAAGATTTTCAACTGAATGCATGTCTCGAAACGTTGCGATGTAAACGTGCTTATCTTCTGCTACAAGAAACAATAGGTCCAGTATGATTCCGCAATATGGATTTTCAACTCGATGGAAATACCTAGGCATTTCGTTCTAACCGTAAAATTTTCTACTACGGTAAGAAACAACTGGCGCAAAGGTATAATAGTGCACGCGGCTTGATGGAGATTTTCTTATAAACTCGCGTTGCAGTCAACGTGTTAACCCTTCTTTGCATGATGGTGGAAATTTCCATCATAACATTGAATGCCCAAAAATTATATAAAAGGAATAATTAAATAAATGGAAATTTCCATCATATTGTTTTTTGCTAAATTTATACTATAAATATAATAATTGGTATTGAATTAGGTAGATGCGGTCAAGTTTTAGGTAATGATCAAGTTTATAATTCTATTGTTGCTGCTCCTGCTTTTGTAATGATTTTTTTTGTTATACCTTTTATTACTTCGTTCTCGTGGAAAGATTTTCAACTGAATGCATTTCTCGAAACGTTGCGATGTAAACGTGTTTATCTTCTGCTACAAGAAACAATAGGTCCAGTATGATTCTCCAATATGGATTTTCAACTCGATGGAAATACCTAGGCATTTCGTTCTAACCGTACAATTTTCTACTACGGTAAGAAACAACTGGCGCAATGGTATAATAGTGCACGCGGCTTGACGGAGATTTTCTTATAAACTCGCGTTGCAGTCAACGTGTTAACCCTTCTTTGCATGATGGTGGAAATTTCCATGATAACATTGAATGTCCACAAATTATATAAAAGAACCAGTTCACTTTAATCTAACTTTGCATAATGATGGAAATTTCTATCATACTGTTTTTTGCTAAACTTATACTATAAATATATACTAAGATTCTTTTAACCATTTTTCCTTTAATTTTGAACATGAACTATATCACCTTGATTTATTTCACCAATAAAGAAAAAAATCATGCGTGGAAATATGTTCAACTGAATGCACGTCCCGAAATGTTGCGATGTAAACGTGCTTATCTTCTGCTACAAGAAACAATAGGTCCAGTACGATTCTATTTTTAACTCGATGGAAATGCCATTTCGTTCTAACCGAGGGTTAAAGTATCAGAGTCCGGTAAGAAACAACCGCAAGTTCCCCCTCTGACAAACGTAGGTAATTAAATAAAAACAGCACGGTGCATCAATTTGCATCAGAAACCTTATCACCCATCGCCCTTCCAAAGCGATCATCGTTGTCACGAAATTTCACATGTCTCGCCTCACGAAACTCCGACACGCTAAACGATAACGTCGCAACAACCTTATTCCGCATAATTACTCTGTCAACACTTCGATTCCTCAGAAGTTAACCGTAATTGCTGCAAAGTTTCCCTCTTCTCAAACGACCGTATCGCGAAACCTGCACGCATCTATCACGCGATAAACTCAGCTTTCGTCGCGCGACAAGGTGCGTAATCGTCATATCAAGATCGTCCAGGCATCGCACGCAAGACTCGTTCGCAATCTCTTACCCATTCCCACTCGCGAGACGTCAGTCACACTTTTCAGCAGAAACCACCACCCTGTTTCTTCTCTCCGACACGTGACTCTCCGAAAAATCTCTGCGTCTCTCTCCCTCGCCCGGCCACCGTGCAGAAGATCTGCCCTCGCTCAGTTTTTTCCTTCCTTTCCGAGCATACTCGCTTCCTGTAGATCGACGATCTCCTCGATCGCGATCGGCCGGCGACAAGGATCGAAATCGGTGGGGCAGGAGCGTATCGTTAAAGGCAACTGGACCACCAGGATCGGCCGGGCAAGTATCACGGTGTCAATTAATGAGCCCCCGACCGGGTCCGGTACTTCGGAACGTTACGTGGAACGGCGATCTTCTCCTTCTCCTTCCTTCCGTCTGTCCGCGCGTCTTTGTCCTTCTCTCTTCTTACTCCTCCACCAGCGGCGCAGGCAAAAGGACGAAGATCCACATCCTCATGGCTCCTATGGTTTTGTCGCTCGATTCCCGGTAGGCCGCCATAATAAATACATAATATGCACATAAAGGCGAGCCGGCGCGATCGAAATGATCAAGAGAAATCCTCACTCGGCCCTCACCGGCGGACTCCGTGGGTGGCTCCGTCCAATGGTGTTCATCGATGTCCGCTAATGTCCGCCGGTGTTCGCTCATGTCAACCGCTGGGCGACGTCACTGTCTCGGCAGTCTTTGCTAGCGCTCGCTAGGGAAAATTGCGCAGGACGTTTCCGTGTTCTGGCGTTCGCTTCGAATTGAAATGAAACACGGAAAGGAGACGCTAGCTTGAATAGAGACGCTTTTGTTAACACGTTGACTGTCGCGCCAAAATCACATGCTTCGCTCAGAACGCCAAGGAAATGTTTTTACTATTTTGAGTATGTAAGGGCAAAATAATAATTAACACGTTGACTGCCGTGCGTATTTTATTATATTAAAAGCGCAACGTGAGGAAGTGGTACAGAATATGATTGAATTGTGCAAAGTGGAAATAATGCGAAGGTATCGGAGACCAAAGAATTGAATCACTATTTAATATTAATTGCAATTACAAAATTATAAATGCTACCAATTGAGTATTTTTTGCATTTTTCATGAGACCTTCGACTACCATACATATTTTACTATATTAAAACCGCAACGTGACGGATTGCTACAGAATATGACTGAATTTAAAAAATTATAAATGCTACCGATTGGGTATTTCTTGAATTTGTCGTGAGACCTTCTGTTCCGGTCACCGATGACCACTTTGGCAGTCAAAGTGTTAACTAAACGCCGTTTATTGTTCGATGGTATGCAGTATAATCTTAATTAAGCCAGGCATAATGCCGATATACTGTAAACTTGCCCCTGGAACCTTATTGTAACCCAGGAGACAATTGTTTGCTTTAAATAGAAGCCTTTTTTTGTTCGATGGCATGTTGTGAAATTCGGTTCTGAAGAATTGAATCACTATTTAATATTAATTGCATTTACAAAATTATAAATGCTACCGATTGGGTATTTTTTGCATTTTTCATGAGACCTTTGACAATATGATTGAATTGTGCAAAATGAAAATAATGCGAAGGTATCAGAGACCAAAGAATTAAATCACTATTTAATATTAATTGCATTTGCAAAATTATAAATGCTACCAATTGGGTACTTTTTTCATTTTTCATGAGACCTTAGACTGCTGTGCGTATTTTACTATATTAAAACCGCAGCGTAAGAAAGTGCTACAGAATATGATTGAATTGTGCAGAATGGAAATAATGCGAAGGTATCGGTGACCAAAGAAATCAATCACTATTTAATATTAATTGCATTTGCACTGGTCACCGATGACCACCATGGCAGTCAACGTATCAATTTCGTTATTTATAAAAATACGGCATGAATTGCAAAAGAAGGAAAGGCCAAAAAATCGGACAAAAATGTCACGAAATACTGCCAAGAATGCATTGACGAGCTACGCTTATGTTTAAAATGCTTCAATACAATAGTGCAGATTTTATTTCAAAGCATTCAACTTTACAATTATAAGTATTTGATGCACTCACATATGACCGCCGTGGCATTCAACGTGTTAACGACGTCTACCAAAGCGCGAAAATAATTATTTTTTTTATGACACGATGATTTAGCGAAGCAATTATATATTATAACCGTAATGCCATAATCATCGAAATCGATGCTTTTTCTATCGTCGAATGTTTCGCTACTCGTATAATCCTGTGAAATGCAATCGGCAGCGTAATTGTAACATTTGAGAAGGAATAGGTGCAAAACATCCCGCGTCAGCAAAGTTGTTAGCGACGTCTACGAAAGCGCGAAAATAATTTATTTTGTTATGACCTAACGATTTAGCGAAGCGACTGTATATTATAACCGTAATGCCGTAATCGCCGGAGTCGATGTCGTGCCTTTTCTATCATTGAACGTTCCGCTGCTCGTATAATCCTGTGAAATGCAATCGACAGCGTAATTGTAACATTTGAGAAGGAACGGGTGAAAAACATCCCGTGTCAGCAAAGCACCACAAGCGTTTTTCGCGTTTTTACTCCAGGTCGCGCGCGAACTCGCGCTCGGATTAACCGGTTAATTTTCCGTTGTCGCCGAGTGTAATCGCGTGTTACGGTCGCGCTTTATCAATTACACATTTACGGGCCCAGCGGCGCATTACTCCCTCCTCGCTCATTCATTGCGTTCCGATTCCCGCTATCCGCTCGCAACTCCGCTTCGCCCTGGGGGAACGATTTCTTTCATTCGATTCTGGCGAAGGCGCGCGTGAGAATTGCGCCGGGCGAATTCTGCGGACGGAAAAAAATCATCGGAAGATGACGGGTCAAATGAAAGAGAAACAATGTTGAACAGCGAAGGACAACTTCATCGGTGGTCCGGCCGTTTCGTCCTGACAAAAACGTCGCGACAGAATGCGTAGACCATAGTTCGCGGTCGAACGAATATAGCTAGGCCCTTTTCTGCGGCAGGTCTCACGAGATCTCAAATACTTGGCATGAAATCAAGCAAGCGTTCAATATAAGAAGAGCCGTACCTCAACGGGCCGGTTCGTCATGCATCAAACAAGTGTCTTAGGAGAACGATTAAAGTAATTTATCTCTGCATCATCTTAACAGGTTGACTACCACGGTGGCCATCGGTGACCGGTACAAAAGGTTTTACTAAAAATGCAAAAAATTTGAAATAAGGCCTATTTGTAATCTTGTAAAATCAATTGATATTGGAACGGTGCTTCAATATTTTGGCTTCTAACAACTTTGCGTTACCTTCATTTTACAGGATTTTATCATACTCTGCAGTATTTCATCGCATCACAGTTCTAACATAGCAAAATACGCGGTGACCAGAGCAAAAGATTTTACTAGAAATGCAAAAAATTCGGAATGAAGTCTGTTTGTAATCTTGTAGAAGCAATTGACAACGAAACGGTGATTCAATACTTTGGCTTCTAACAATTCTGCGTTACCTCCATTTTTGCATGATTTAATCAGTTTCTGCAATATTTGATCGCATCGCAGTTCCACGTAGCAAAATATTTTACTAGAAATGCAAAAAATTCGTAATGAAGCCCATTTGCAATATTGTAGAAGCAGTTGACATAGGAACGGTACTTCAATATTTTGGCTTCTAACAACTTTGCGTTACCATTATTTTGCACGATTTAATTATACTCTGCAGTATTTCATCACATCGCAGTTCTAACGTAGCAAAATACGCGGCGATCGGTGCAAAAGATTTACTATAACTGCAAAAAATTCGAAATTAAAACTTTTTGCAATCTTGTAAAAGCAATTGATATTGGAACGGTGCTTCAATATTTTGGCTTCTAACAGTTCTGTGTTACCTTCATTTTGCACGATTTAACCATATTCTGCAGTATTTCATCGCATTACAGTTCTAACATAGCAAAATACGCGGTGACCAGAGCAAAAGATTTTACTAGAAATGCAAAAAATTCGGAACGAAGTCTATTTGTAATCTTGTAGAAGCAATTGACAACGAAACGGTGATTCAGTACTTTGGCTTCTAACAACTTTGCGTTACCACTATTTTGCACGATTTAATCATATTCTGCAGTATTTTATCGCATCGCAGTTCTAACATAGCAAAATACGCGGTGACCAGTGCAAAAGATTTTACTAGAAATGCAAAAAATTTGCAATTTTGTAAAAGTAATTGATATCGGAACGGTTCTTCAATACTTTGGCGTTTAACAATTCTGCGTTACCTTAATTTTGCACGATTCAATCATACTCTGCAATATTTCATCGCATCGCGGTTCTAACATAGCAAAATACGCAGTGACCAGTGCAAAAGATTTTAATAGAAACGCAAAAAATTCGTAATGAAACCTATTTGCAATCTTGTAAAAGCAATTGACATTGGAACGGTGTTTCACTACTTTGGCTTCTAACAACTCTGCGTTACCTTCATTTTGCACGATTTAATAATATTTTGCAGTATTTCATTGAATCGCGGTTCTAACATAGCAAAATGCACGATGACCGGTGCAAAAGATTTTACTTAAAATGCAAAAAATTCGCAATGAAGCCAATTTACAATCTTGCAAAAGCAATTGCTATTGAAATGGTGCTTCCATACTTTGGTTCCTAACTCTGCGTTACCTTAATTTTGCACGATTTAATTGTACTGTGCAGTATTTGATTGCATCCCGGTTCTAACATAGCAGAATACGCAGTGACCAGTGCAAAAGATTTTAATAGAAACGCAAAAAATTCGTAATGAAACCTATTTGCAATCTTGTAAAAGCAATTGACATTGGAACGGTGTTTCACTACTTTGGCTTCTAACAACTCTGCGTTACCTTCATTTTGCAGGATTTAATCATTGCAGTATTTCATTGCATCGCTGTTCAAACATAGTAAAATATAAAAAAATACGCTTGGCAGTCAACGTATTAATACTTTGCCGGCCGAATATTTCTCGAGTTGCGTTGCCGCCGACTAGAATCACGCAAGTTCCTGTACTCTCCAACGATGGTATTTATACAATCGTTCGTAACATAGTAACATAAATAGTTGCAATATAATTATTATTAAATAAGGCATTAAGTTACACCATTTTTACTGTATAATCTTAAATTTTTTAATTATTACTTACACATTTTACTTAAAAAATATAATCCTTAGGATCTTCTGTTATTTTTTAATCGTCTCACAACGATATCGCTCCCACTGTCCAAATGACTATCACTATCGCGATCAGAACTATTTTCCATCTCTGATAACGAATCAGCACATATTTCCTCATTGTATAACATTTTGAAGGATATTTTAAAACGTTTAATAAATTTAACGTAATCTTTTGATATGCGAATGTACCGAAAGACAATGTCAAATTAACCAAACAAACAGCCGTTTCGATGCAACCGGCAGAGATTTCAATAAAACACAATCTGGTAAATTGGGAGAGCAAGACAGTTGAAATCACAGTTCCCTGTTCATGAAACATTGCTCTGCAACAATGCATTTCCCTACACAAACATGGAAATTAAGCGTCACCGCTGGAGGAAAGAAAGTCACGTATACGTGACAGCGGCCGGCAATATGTTAATCGCGTCTTTTATTTCACTTCGTTTTCTTTTTTCAACACATTCGCATGTCATTTGCACGCAAAGCAGCTCGTACAAACTGCTACAAAACTATTCGTACAACACTGAAAAACTTACGTAGACGTAAGTGAACATAAATGAGCGTCGATGAGAAGAGGATTCGTTGAACACGCGGAGTCGAAGATCGCTGTTCTATCGAAACGTCGATTTAGTGTCGAAGATCGGGAGGCGAGCTAATGGGGATCCGAGTGTCGATGAGACTTCGACGCCGATGGACGTCCACGTCAGTCAAGAAAGGGGGGGAGGGGAGAACTCGGGGGCCCCCGGTGTTTTTACACGACATGCCAGTAATTTACAGTCGGTCATTCAGCCATACATGGCTGGTAGGATCGGTGGCCTCGTGATACGTCAAATTAGCCCATACATCATGGCTTTCTTTACCAGTCCATCGATTTATGTGCATGGGCATTATATAAATTATTAAATAAGACTATGTGCCTGCCCCGACTGCGTCCTGACGGATGTGTACAACGTTCTGTTTCGATGGCGTCGGTCCTGCGATCACTATTATCCTGCATTTTATGGCACCAGTCTATTATTGTTCTACAGTACGCGTCTAATCTACGCAGTAGAATCTCGGCAGTCTACGCATTATGCAAGTGTACGCGGTATTTGTACCGACACCTTAACTTATCATCGATTATGTGAGTATGGCAGTGCAATTAACACGTTGGCGCCTGAATTTTTTTCTGATGAAAAAATAATTACATAGTATATATCAAAATATTATGCACATTTAAATCCGTCAACAATTTTTATTTTTTAAATGCAGTTACTGTATATAATAGTGATGTATTCTTTTCTCCACATACCGACATTATTTACATTTTCAATACAGTCAAACGCTGTATATTTCGAGCATCGAAGTTCTAATACGGCAAAATACGCGCGGCAGTCAACGTGTTAAGACAGTCGATCGCCACCTTGTTGTCAACACGTCACTCGGTCACTCGACACCAAACAGGAACGCCTACCCTTTAGCATCGTCGACGACTATAACGCAGGCTTCGGTCTATAACTCAGTCTAATAAACACCACGGATCCGCACTATCGAATCTGAACGCTGTACTCGTTCTCTTTATACACGGCGTAGCTATTACACGTATGGGTGCACGCCTCGCGTAGCATACGTCGGTTATTTATCACTCTTTGGTCGGGCACGCCGTCGCCAAATGAAATACTCGAATTGTCGATCGTCGTTTACGGTAATGACAACTTCGAGATCGAGATCCGCTGATAATCGGCCCGCTGGCGGTTGGAATACGACGCGTAAAGCGCTCCGCGAAGTTTCGCCTCAAAGTAATGCACCAGCCGACCTCTCCACGAAGCGCGAAAAACTATCCGCTTTTTCTCGTCAAGAGACTTTTCTCAGCAGCGGGATCAACATCGATTTTCTTCGCCGTTGAGCTCGTAAGATTGCCACGGATTATCAATACATGTTATCAGTTTATGCTCCACGGCTACTAGCAAATAACTGGCGTTGTTCCCTGTTCCGACTTTCTGATCGCGAACACGTTGCGCGACATGACAGAAGTGACCAATTAGAAGAAATCGCTTTTTCGATATTGCACTGCGAAAACGTACGTTGGTATATACATTTTGATCAAAAAGTCTTAGGACTTTATTCACAGAATCGAAAATACAAGTTTATCCATTATAATTGATATCGTCCCCTTCAAAGTACTCCCTATCGACTGTAACGCACTTATACCAGCGCTTGATACTGCTTCATATTGTTATGCCGGAGGACGCACTCGTTTGCGAGATACATTGTATTAATTAGGGATAAGTCGAAGGATAAGTATAAAGAATAATCTTTATTATAAAGATACGCGTCTTTACACTTCGGAGGTCGAAACGGGAGTGAGTATATCACTTTGATCAAAAAGTTTTAGGACTTTATTCATAGAATCGAAAATACAAGTTTATCCATTATAATTGATATCGTCCCCTTCAAAGTACTCCCTATCGACTGTAACGCACTTATACCAGCGCTTGATCCAATCATCGAAACACCGCTAGTATTCAATTTTTGGTATGTCCATCAGAGCCATCTTCGATTTTTCCATAAGATCCTTCCGAGTGCTGTAACGCGTTTCGCGAAGCGTATTTTTAAGTCGGTTAAACAGAAAAATTATTGTCTTTACAGGAAGCTAAATTAGGTGAATTCGTGATCAAAAAGTTTTGGTGAATAGTATTCGTATTATTTTTGGTCAAAAACTCGCGAATAAGGATCGCATTGTGCGACGCGAAACGTTATCGTAAACAGAAAAAAGTGCAAAATCCACGAGTTGTTTGCCCACAAATTCGGTCTTTTTTGGCGAATTGCTTCACGCAAACGTCTCATAACGCCCAAATAATACATTTTGTTGACTGTTTATTGCTCTGGCAAGAATTCATGATGCACAACACCGTTGTAATGCATGAAACCCGTAAACATCACCTTTCTTTTCGAGTGAAAACAACGTGGTTTCTTCGGAAGCGTTCGTGCTACCGAAAAACGTTTGATATCGAAAGAGTATCGTTGCCGAAACACTTCTCCAACATATCCAAAGTCTGCGCACCGTTAAATCCGTTTTTTACGCAAAATTGTATGAAAATTCGTTGATTCAAAGTTGATGCCATTTTCAAATATGTAAAAAATCGAAAACACGCACAAAGGTATGTAGCATCAGGAAAACAGCCGTAGATGCGTCGCATAAAACTGTCGTTGGGCCATCGGGCCCTACCGGATTAAGATAAGGTGGTAGAGGTCCGTATAAAAGGCGGACCGATTTGCGACACGAGTTCAGTTTTAAGTTGTAGTTCAGTCTTAGTTATACTTCAATTTTAAGTTGTCGTTCAGTTACAGTTGTCAGTCAATTTTAAGTTGTCAGTCAGTTACAGTTATAGTTCAGTTTAGGTCAGTCAAGTTCAGATTGTATTATAGTTCAGTCCAGTATAGATGCGTTTTCGTTAGTTATGTAAAAGATGTATTCAACACGGTATAACTTTTACAAATGTCAAACTATGACGCTGAAATTTGGTGGGAACGTTAATGACAAATGTGGCAATCTATCAAAAAAAAAAAAAAGAAAAAAATTAATTCGAGTGACTGAGAGCACCATACGACGGCCGATCCTAAAACTTTTTGATCAAGGTAGTATTCGTAAACGACGAAGTATTCCGCGCGCGAACACGCATGGCGACGCACTTCTTACCGTCGACTTCTATAATCTCCTCCATGACATACACCGGCAACATTAGCGAAGCAGAATGTCCGTCGCCCGCAAGCGCAACCGGAATTTCTTTGCATTCTAATAACGCGGCAAGAAAAATTCTCACTGTAAGTCAATGAACGACTGAAGAACGGGACAAGAAGGGGGTCCGCTTCAACGTGCACACTCGTTGATTCCTTCACCCCCGTGACAACGTCGCGAGACATGATTTCGAAATCTAATCGGTACCAGCTAATAAAACTGTCAAACGCTAAATCTTCAGCGGCCGCCAGGTCTTTCCAGCCCACCACCCCGCGACTCGGATTTGTAGCGTTGTATTGACGTGAATTATCAGAGATAGCCTCGAAATGAGGCTGAGGAGGGATAAGAAGGAGCGGGACAAGAGGAGAGTTGAATTGTCGAGGATGACTCCCGCCATCTCAACCCTCCTCTCTTCTTACAACCCTCAACCGGAGGATTGGCTCCGGCGGGAGGAAAAGAGCCAGCCGAAGGAAGAGAGACGGAGGCTTGTCTCATTTTACTTTACAAGAGGGATTTAAAAACGAGGAACCGTTTGACAGCTATTGCAGAGCCCCATCGACCCGACCTCCACCCCTCAGCTCGGTCCCCTACTACGATTCTGACCCGATCCGCACGCCGCTCGAATTAAATCTAAAATATACAATAAACAAGGAAACAATCAATAACAAGTGGGGATCCCGTGTTCGCTTCGTTCTCCTTCTCGCTCCGCCGGGCTCGTTCGTTCTTTTTCACCACCGCCCGATACGAATGGCCGTTTCCCGACTCGTACCACGGTGATATGTCGATAATTAAAAGTCGAGCCCGTCTTCGGTGATAAAGGTAAAAAAAGTGCGGATAGACACGCAGGAGCGGCGGAGAGGCCGGGCGACTTAGATTAAATTGTGAAAAATGATGGCGCCTTATTGACGATCCTTCTCTCCACGGCTCTCTTGCCTCGCCATTACCGTGAAAATCGTTACCTGCGATCTCCGCGTACTCGTGCCGAATACGAGAACAACCGAGACCGAGAGGTCTGCGTCCTCTCATCTGACGCTTTCTTTTCTTCTCCCCTTTCTCTTCTGTCTTTCCAGTCGCCGTCTTCTGCCCGCGCTTCTTTCTCCCACTTCGCTTTCTGCCGATCGTTTTTTCCCGCTGCTTTCTTTGCCTGTGTGCCTCGTTCTACTATTGCAGCGCGCATCAAGGTCTTACACGCCGGACGATGTTGCACGTTCGCAAAATAAATCGTTTAGGAGCGTTTCGCAGCGCGGCAATGGCGTAATCGTGGAAATAACGTGCAGCGCGAGTGGACGTTACCGATATAAGTCTCTCGGGTGGTTCGATGTTAACACATTGTTGACCGGTCACCGAGTTAACACGTTGACTGCCGTGGTGGTCATCGGTGACCGGCGCAAAAGATCTCACGAACCAATTCAAAAAATACCCACTCGGTAGCATTTATGATTTTGTAAATGAAATTAATATTAAATAGCGATGAAATTCTTTGGTTTCCGATACCTTTGCATTATTTTCATTTTGCACGATTCAATCATATTCTGTAGTATTTGCCCACGTTGCGGTTTTAACGCAGTAAAATACGCACAGCAGACAAAGGACTCACGAAAAATGTAAAAAATACCCAATTGGTAGAATTTATAATTTTGCAAATGCAATTAAAACTAAATAGTGATGAAATTCTTTGGTCTCCGATACCTTCGCATTATTTTCGATTTGCACGATTCAATCATATTCTGTAGTACTTCATCACGTTGCGGTTTTAATATAGTAAAATACACACGGCAGTCAACGCGTTAATTATTATTTTGCCATTACATGAACAGAATAGTAAAAATATTTGCTGACCGGTCACGAGTTAACTCGTGTTTGCACTTGCGTCGGCTATTTTAATTTTTCAAACGCAGGGCAATATAGAATATAGCAAAAAAATTGCAGGTTTGAGGAACGTGCGGTAATGAATGTTTTCCTACGCTACGTTGACTGCTGTTTATATTTTGTTGTATTAGAACGGCGATGCAATGAAATACTACAGCGTTTGACAGAATTATGCAAAATGTAATGTGCAAGGTATTGGAGACTAAAGGATCGCATCACTATTCTAACAATAATTGCATTCATAAAATAATTGTTGCTACCCATTGCGAATATTTTGAATCTTCAGTAAAATCTTCAGTAAAATTCTTTAATACTAATTATATTGCAACTACTTATGTTACGAACGATTGCATAAATACCACTGTTGGAGAGCAGTCGAACTTACGTGAATCTCGAAAAATGTGCGGCCGGCAAAATGTTAACTGCCAACGCGCGACACCCAGCGAGTATCTTCGTCTCAATGACCGCGATAATTTGTAACCGCATTAACAATGTGTATCGTTTTACACGTAGAAATTCTAAGCGACTTTACGCTTACGCGATCGTCCCTATTTAGTTTTCCGTTTCACAGCGTGCTGCGCTGCCACACGTCACGCACCGTAACAAGCTACGATTGAAATAAATAATTTTATACAATCTCGCCCCGATAGAATCGTGCCACGGACACACATGTATATCACGTCAAACGAATCGGCATAAAATTATGTCATATCAAGCGTCTGAGTATAACTTTATTTTATACATTCCCCGCTGCTCACGCAACGTGACGTTCGAGCACAATAGAGTACGGGAACGCAAAAAGGTTGAACATTCGTCGAATTACTCACGGCAGAAACACATCGTAGGCGCTTTTCTTCCGGCCCCCTAACGTTACACGATCGTGTACGTTTGCCGGTTTCGCGCAATACGACGCGCTAGTTCTTCCGGTCATTAAGTCAGGCCACTATGTAATTTGCGAGGAGAGACATTATGCCGGGACTGATTAAAATAATAATGCCCGGCGGCCACAGTCAATGAGCGCGATGCAAAGTCGCTCGGGACACGGGCCCGGGCTTATGAATATTGATCCCCATCCGGTTGCATTCGCGTAATAAACATATCATCTGCCATCGTTCTTACCGGGGGTTGAGCTACAATGGAATTAAAAAGCGCGCAAGGCCACCCAGCGACCGTGGATTATTTTAATCCGTTCGTTTCTACTCTTCCGTGCATACGTTATGCGTCGCCGCTCTCTTTCCCTCGCTTTTCCTCGGTCGCTCACGTCTCTGTCCCGTAATCGCGTCTCTACCTTTTGTTCTTCGGTTCGGATGCTCGTCTGTGTATCTCGCTTGATAGTGCGGCCGCTCGTTCTCTCGCATTGATTAAACTTACGAGCGAACGATGCTTGATCACATTGTCGTTACAAAGCTACCGGCATTCCATTCAGTGCAAATAAAGACGCGGAACATTCCCACGCGACCGAGTGAGAGGAACGAGGCGTGTATGAAGAGACGTAGATTTAATGCCTTCTCATGCGCACTTCCAAGTTAACTGATGTCAACGTTCGCAAATCTTTGTGTCGTTTTCCAATTCTCATCGCATACTTTACAACTCTGAACGGATCCCATCATAACCACTTCAATTCGCAATCGAACCTGCGATAGAATGTAACGCCACGCATCGTGTCAATTTCTCAGCTTAACCCCTTAACCTATAATTACGGGCATAGCCCGTAGTAGATGATCGGGCCAAAAGTGAATATTACGAGCTATGCTCGTAATACAATGATCGAGACGAATATAAGTATTAGCGGCGGCGCCGTCCTAAAGTTATAAATATTTGTGGATAATGTGATAAGTAATTACAACCTGATGTAATAATTGTGGTAGATGCAAGTACTAAAAAAGTTTATTTATACAAAAATCAGTAATACAAAATTAATAATCTGCAATGGTGTGATACAATTCGTCACCGTACTAAACAAATTGTGCGAATGGCTCGAAGGCTGCGCGAGCTTGTTTACGTTTTCGGCCCAAAATTCTCAAACGTGAATCGTAGGTTAAGGGGTTAACACTTTAACCCTTTGCGGTCGTATTAAATTTAGACATGGGTGTCGTACTGGTCGGAATTAATTTCCGTTGAATGAGGAGTGATACATAATATGCAAGATTATGAAGGATAAACAAGATTTATTAATTTTTTTTGTATTCTTTGGATATATGTTTACACGATAATGTGTTTTAATGTAATCTGTTTATGTGAAAATTATATTTTATACTTCTCCATCGTGTGGTATCTTTCAAAGTAATATCCAACATGAAGTCCTGCTTTTTTATTACACGTTTCGCAAAAATAATTAGTTTGGCGTCTTCCGTCCTAGATTTTTCTGTTTGAACATACAGAACAATCTTTACTCTTTACGTTTCGACAGTGCAGCATATATATAGTTTACCATTAAGTAACCATATGTAGTTTTGAGGATGCTCCTTCGCGAAGATCATCTACAAGTTGTTCCACCAATTTTCGGACAAACATTAAATGTGACGTAGGCGTCTTGTTTTCTCTTTTTGCTGACACCTTACATAAGATGTAGCTATTAAAAATGCAAACCTCTGTTCCCCATAAAAAAAATGTTCTCCACTATTTGCAAGATTTTCTCGTAAAACAATATGAATTTGCTAACTGCTCAGTCTTATCGGCACCTCCCATATTCATTATATAATTTATACATATATATTATGTAAAATAATTATTGCTACCCATTGCAAATATTTTGGGTCTTCAGTAAAATCCTTTGCGCTGGTCAGCGGTGACCATCTCGGCAGTCAAAATGTTAAGGACCGCGCTTTTTACACGCTGGCTTTAGGTGTCACTTACTTTGATACATTGTATCTATTTTGTCTATTTAAGTATTTACGTCAATATTCAATGGAAAGCGAAGCGATCACGATACATATGCAAATTTTGGATGGTTCCTCTTCATAGAGAAAAATGCTTTACGCAATATCATACTTTAAAAAACTACTACAAATTCTGATAAAATTGACTTTTGAATAAAATTTTATGATAATTGCTTTAAATGATTGTTTAATCAATTTTTGAAATAATACCATTAATACCAATATATGAAATAAACCATAATATCAATAATTCACATTTCATATAAATGTATTTTTTAAGTAAAAAAGTTATGATAATTATTAAAATTAAAAACTATTCAATTTCTGAAAGTTTCACAAAAATTGCTTTGTAAGTAACAAAGTTATGATTTTTTGTGACGTACAAGTTTCCCAAAAACGTGCGGTCCCAAACGTATTTCATACAGATTTCTTAGTGGCCCTTAAAGTGTTAAACCATCGACTCTCTACTTCGGCTTTCAAAAAAGGCTGATGATTATTACGCAAATCAGTGTGTGCACACGTGTAGCGACGTTCGACGAAATTCTCAGGACGCGTCGAGCCACGAGCACGGAATGAAGACAAAACGGTCCGAAATGAAGGATCGTGGAAAGGAATAACGGCAATAGACTCGCAGGGGGTCGTCGAATAAGTTTGCCGGCGGTCTTCTCGCTACCGGTCTACCATTCTCGCCGGCGAACCCCCGCTGACATTGGGCCCCCCATCGACACCTAACAACCTGCTAGCTGCTACCTACAAATTGCTTTGCATCCCGGTAGGCGGAGGCCCACCGGCGTCTTTAACCCGTGCTGCGTCATGTTCTGACTACCAAGAGTCGCGCACGTTCCGAGACTTTGTTAAAGGGAGGGGTATAAAGAGATTCACGCAGATGCATGGAGAATTTGCTGGGACGAACGTATTTCAGATATGGACCGTTTACTTTGAAAGTGGTGTAAGTAAAAAATTTAGGCAAACTATATGAAGTCTGGCAATGTTTTCACTGATTTATCAATGTGTAATTTGGTTATATAAATTTGTTTCAGGCGAATTTGATTAAATTAATGTATATTTATGGACTGCAAATGCTTACACCACTTTCAAAATAAACGGTCCATATATTCATGTTCGATGCATGGGCTTTGTATATATGTTTGTATTACAAGATTTATGATGAGTTGATTAGTCAGTTGTTATTGATCATGAGGTAAATCATTGCTGAATTATTAATATTGAAGGTAATGTGTGCTGTGACAAGTACTGATATTGTTTTGCACCCTGAGTTATGTAGGGTGGTAGCGGGCAATAAGTATAAAAGTATGATAAATCATGGAAGAATTTAATGTGTATTCTACGTGTAAATTCTATGTGTAATGTACGTGTATGAATAATAAAAACAAAGTGCCGAAATCTAGTACAGCAATCAATAAATGATCGATATGATTACACATCGGTGTGTTATATTAGTTGTTCATTTTTGCATCCGATAATATTCCTACTCGATGAATTGTGTTCTGATTGTGTAGCTGTGACAGTACATAATTTTAGATGCAAAGGAATTAAATAAGGACACATACTGATATTGTTTTGCAGCCCGCATTATCTAAGGTCGTATCGGGAAACACATAGAAAAATATAATAAATCATGGAACAATGTTAATGTGTATTCTACATGTAAATGCTATGTGTAATCTACGTGTATGAATAATAAAAACAAAGTGCCGAAATCTAGTACAGCAATCAATAAATGATCGATGTGATTACACATCAGTGTGTTATATTAGTTGTTCATTTTTGCATCCGATAATATTCCTACTCGATGAATTGTGTTCTGATTGTGTAGTCGTGACTTTACATAATTTCAGATGCAAAGGAATTAAATAAGGAAACAAATACTGATATTGTTTTGCAGCCCGCATTATGTAAGATCGTATCAAGAAATAAATAGAAAAATATAATAAATCATGGAACAATGTTAATGTGTATTCTACATGCAAATTCTATGTGGAATCTACGTGTATGAATAATAAAAACAAAGTGCCGAAATCTAGTACAGCAATCAATAAATGATTGATGTGATTACACATTGATGTGTTATATTCGTTGTTCATTCTTGCATTCGATAGCATTCCTACTCGATGAATTGTGTTCTGATTGTGTAGTCGTGACTTTACATAATTTCAGATGCAAAGGAATTAAATAAGGAAATAAATACTGATATTGTTTTTCAGCCCGCATTATGTAAGATCGTATCAAGAAATAAATAGAAAAATATAATAAATCATGGAACAATGTTAATGTGTATTCTACATGTAAATTCTATATATAATCTACGTGTATCAATAATAAAAATAAAGTGCCGAAATCTAATAGTACAGCAATCAATAAATGATCGATGTGATTACACATCGGTATTTTATATTAGTTGTTCATTTTTGCATCCGAGAATATTCCTACTCGATCAATTGTGTTCTGATTACACAGTTGTGACTTTACATAATTTAAAATGCAAAGGAATTTTAGCATTTCTCAGGACAGAGATTAGGCCCAATAGTAATGATTTGTCGTTTCCGCGCCACTGCAACTTCGTCTTTCGTTTTGTCCACGAAAGTGGATGTCTAACCGTACTTACAATTTGATTACGGGTTTGGGCATTGTCGGAATTGATGACGCGCTCTGTCCAATTGTCAAACGGAAATACGATGAGACGGTAATGATGTTCGCACATAAGAACTCGCGCATTGTACGTGAATGAAAAGAATTCAATAGAGAACCGGGCCGATAATTACCACGGACCACACATCTCGATGCTAACTCCTTCGACCGCGCGTTAATCCCAGGTATAACATTCTATGACGAATCGGCCCTGCAAAAAACACCATTCTTTCGTTTCTACGAAGGGCTCCCGCTCTTTCCTTTTTTTCAAACTCAAAGCATCGCTGGGACTGACTGCGATATTAAAAATGATCGTACAAAGTTATGCGCTAACGAATACCATCTTAAGTCTCTTACTGCAAATTCGAAAGTCAAGAAACGTGACATTTCAGTCTTGCGAATTAACGTCTCTCTCAGATATCGATATTAGCTTTTGTAAGGACACTTAATAAAGCGCATTAAAATCAAAAGCAAAAATTAACAAATTTTTCAACGAACAAAGGTTGAAATAAATAACACGCAATTAATCTACACGGTAATGACAGTAATCTACACAGGCTGACGTAAGAAAAATGCAAAGTTAATTGTGAATAGTGGTATAAAAACAGTGGTAGAAAAACAGGCGAATAATCAACCAAAAATAAAATTATAAAATAAGCTATGATAGTGTGTGAAAGATTGCTCTGATAGGAGATCTTTCCCAAAACAAAAAATGTCAACACCTGAATAGCGGATCCAAAGGTCCCAAATATGTCGAGTTTTCTGAAAACATAGTAATAAATACACCTCCTCCATAACGAAAGCGTCGAGGATCTTTTAAACTAGCAGAGGTTCAAATAAGCCAAACACATTACACCCACAATTAAATCGGCCAAAGTTTCGTCCGTGCCTCCCTCCGAATACATACATACGCCGAAACTTTATGCCCGCCCTGAAAAAGTCAATCTAAATTTAACGCAGTGGCCATCAACACTTGCGAAGTCACGTCACAGCAATCGAGTTAAACACAGAGTCAGCTTAGAATCTCAAATTACTTTTTCCGCGCCCCTGACGAAAGAACAACAGACAGGGCAAGGGGGTGCGAGAGCGGCGTGACAGAGAGAGAAATACGGAACGAAGGAATAAAGCATGAATAAGAACGAAGAAATTGCATTACCGTAGGAGCCCAGGATACGGACGCGTCGCCGTCGAATGCATTAAATTTCGCAGCAGTGCACCCTTTCCACGGGACGCGGGGAGTTTCGAGCGACAAGTGCCGCAAGACAGACACAACGCGCTCCATGGCGTGGAAAAGGATACACGAGCAGGGGGTCCTGCGATATAATAATCCCGTAGGCGTGACAAAGTAACGCGACAATTTCCCGGTGCATTAGAGGGGACTTACATATTTTATGGGGATTTTTGCATATAATTTTACGCCGCGTTAGAGCGACATTTAAATACGGCAGCTGGATAAACAGAGCGTCGTTAGAGGAGGACGCCGAGTCCCTGGGCGACCTGAAGAAGCGAAACGATGAGGTCTGTGGGGAGAAAAAGAGCGAAACGAAGACAGGAGCTCGGTGCGGTGAACATTAGGGAAGAGGACGGAAGAGACCCCATGGGAGAAAGAGAGATTGGGCTTATGGCGAGGAGAGCAGAGAGGGTGGCGAGCGCTGCCTGTTTGCACAGCATGCGATACATGTGTCCAACGTTCGCTGGAGGGTCCAAGGGCAGAAACGATTTGACGATTCACTTAAGGGCTAATCCCGGCCGTATCGATGATCACCGACGATAACCGTTGCGCCTTCACAATGCACCCATTTTCGACGTCGCCGAGTTCGTTGCGGGATAGTCCGCACTATGAACTGCGTGCGATGAATATTGCACCGTGGACAGTGTCACTCTCGGCGGAGTGTTATAGAAAATGAAAACGCCGAGTGATTGCGCGGGATGACACGGACGGCAATTTGCTAAATGGACGTTCGCTGATCAAAGTGCAGATGGTTACTTCTCAGTCGCTTTAGCGGTCCGATTAAAATCTGCAACGACGCAAGCGTTCTGAACCTATACCTGCTGACGCAATCGGGCAAAATATTAGGTACTGGAAAAGTATGTAGTATTATATAAAGTAGTAGTCATTATATAGAGTATATAGTATTTAGTACTGGAAAGTTCGGTCCGTTTGTGCGGCGAAAGAAAATAAGTTTTCATACATTTATTAACATTTATTGTACAATTTCATTTCCTTTGACCCCTTGCCGGCGTGATGGTAATTTGCGAATACAATTGTTGATGATCAAAGTGCAGATGGTTACTTCTCAGTCGCTTTAGTGGTGCGTTTAAAATCTGCAACGACGCAAGTGTTTTGAACCTATACCTGGTGACACAAACGGGCAAAATATTAGGTCTACTGGAAAGTTCCGTCCGTTTGTGCGGCGGAAAAATATAAGTTTTCACATATTTATTAACATTTATTGTACAATTTCATTTCCGTTGTTAACACATTGACAGCTGGAGACCTAAGAGACATTTCAATCCTGAGCGCCGTCAATGTATTCGCCACTTAAATCCCAAACGTCGACCTTATTCACTTGTTTCTCATCAATGAACAGCCAAAAAAAAATATTCAAAACATTATTCATTTTTGTAAAATAGTACATTTCGTTTGCATGTTTGTCATATACAATATAACGGTAATTAAAGACAGAAACAAAATCGAAATTTTTAATTTATGATTATAGAAAAAAATACAGTTCCTTCTTTCATGGTGGATTAATACATTTATATAACGTATTTTAATTTAATAATTTTATAATTTAACGGTAAATAAAAACAGAAACAAAATCAAAATTTTTTATTTATAATTATAGAAAAAGATGCAGTTTCTCATTTCATGATGGATTATTGCATATATATAACGTAAACAGAAACCAAAAGTTTTAATATTCAAGGCAAGTTTGGTATTTCTCGAAATATGGCTAATAAATACAAATCGGTGTGTAAGACACTCATACCAGCAAAAAAAAATTGGGGCCGCCATTCAAGTGATAGACTCAGGAATCCGCGTTTTCGCGGGGCCGCCTGTTAATGTGTTAAGACCCCTTGCCGGCGTGATGGTAATTTGCGACTACGATTCTTGGAAAACTCCTTGTCTTTAGACGCGAACAAGTGACGTTCTGCGATAGAACTTTTCGGTAGACCGAATGTTTCTATTCACAGACTATTACCTAATCACTCTCATCTACAAAATCTCCTCATCCTCGCATCTATCCTCACAATCTTCCAAAACCCAAGCAACGAACTAACATTCCATCGAAATCTGCAAACCGGTACGCCTATTTATCGAGAAGCCAGGCTCCGATGCGTATTGTCGCGCGCAATTATATGTATAGTCGCGCGGGTTGTGCCAACTGATCGGAACGGACAGTCGCCATCGTGTTCTCAGTTGTTGCTTTTACTCTTGGATCCGGTCATCCCTTCTCGCTCCACCCCACCGCGGAGTCCAGCCACCCACACACGCGAACGAAACGTGCAGAACGAAGATACCTACACTGTGTTCGCAAGCGTTCGTACCATACATCGTCGCGAGAGATGCGCCAACCAAACGAGCGCTACGTCCTGCACACACACGCTTCTTCAAGCAAGTGTACCAGTCGGTGTGCATGGGCAGCTCACCTAAACGTGGAACCTCACAAGCGGCGGTATAGGGCACGGAAGTGTGAATGTACAAAACGCATAGATACATGGCTCGCGTATACACTCGCGGATAAATGTACGGCGTGCGTGGGTGTGCGAGGAACCTTCGGCCAGGACCTCGCTATTCTCCCGATGAGATCCGCGCGGGAAATACACGGAAATGGGGCGGCGTCTGTGCGCGCCATTGTGCCTGCCTGCATGCACCGCGATGCAACTTTATGCACTCTCTCTGTCCACGAGACATCGCTCGGCTAAATGTTACGCCATCGAGGTGGCGCATTCTAGAAAGAAGCTACGGGATGAAATTTAGTTTTATATGGCGTTCGCGCGGCAATTGTATCGAAAAAGAGGACCTCAGGTACCGAAATGTTTCTAATCGCACCTTGTCACAGATATCGCTCGGCTAAATCTTACGCCATCGAGGTGGTGCGTTTTAAAATGAAGCTTAGTTTTACATCGCTTCGCGCGGCAATTGTATCGAAAAAGGGAACCTCTGTTACAGCAATTTTTCTAATCGCGCGGCAATTGTATCGAAAAAGATGACCTCAGTTACTGAAATTTTTCTAATCGCGCCTTGTCACAGATATCGCTCGGCTAAATTTTACGCCATCGAGGTGGCGCGTTCTAAAAAGAAGCTACGGGATGGCGTTCGCGAGCGGAATGGAACTTAGTTTTACATCGCTTCGCGCGGCAATTGTATCGAAAAAGGGAACCTCTGTTACAGCAATTTTTCTAATCGCGCGGCAATTGTATCGAAAAAGAGGACCTCAGTTACTGAAATTTTTCTAATCGCACCTTGTCATAGATATTACTCGGCCAAATGTTACGCCATCGAGGTGGCGCTTTCTAAAAAGAAGCTACTGGATGGTGCTCGCAATCGGAATGAAGCTTAGTTTTACGTCGCGTTCGTGCGGCAATTGTATCGAAAATAAGGACCTTGGTTACTGAAATTTTTCTAATCGCGCCTTGTCGCAGATATCGCTCGGTTAAATGTTACGCCATCGAGGTGCTGCGTTCTAAAAAAAAAAGCTGCGGGATGAAACTCAGTTTGGCATCGCGTTTGCGCGGCAATTGTATCGAAAAAAGGACTTCAGTTCCTGACATTTTTCTAATCGCGTCTTGTTACAGATATCGCTCGGCTATATGTTACGCCATCGAAGTGACGCGTTCTTAAAAGAAGCTACGGGATAAAACTTAGTTTTACATCGCGGTCGGGCGGCAATTGTATCAAAAAAAGAGGGCTTCAGTTACTGAAATTTTTCTAATCGCGTCTTGTGGTAAGGTGATCTGCTTCATGACTTTTTATGGAGGTGAAGCGTGTAGATCGTATAACGCAAGTGTTCAACGAAATGATTCAATAACATATATTCTTTCACAAAATTATCAAAAGTTTACAGACAGAAAATGCACTATAATCCTCGTATGTTTAGAGAATAAGTGAGTACTGCGTTGATCTAACTTCGATGGAAGCGCTCGAGCAAGTGACGCCCAAGACCCTTTTTTCTGTATGCAAAAAATGTATTTCTCCCCTCCAGCCGATGTTCTTCCTCATATGTTTATTTGCAGAGTTTCCAAAATTCGTCAAGTAGGTGGGATACGTGTGGATTGTCGTCGTAGGTATGGGATCGTTTAGGTATCAGGATTAAAACAAGGTACTGCGGGCTCGGCATGCGTGAAGAAAGAGTAGTATCACCAAAAAGGACATGAAGGATTAGATGATGTTCGGAAGAGCGATAAGATTGGCGTGAATGTTGATTAGTTTTCGGGTCTATCGAAGTACAGAGGACAATCGGAAACTAAAGGTACTGTTGGCTAACGGGGGTAAAGAATCTGTCGATTTGCGAATGAAGTTACTTTCTACATCACCACACGGTGCGAACGCAGATAAAATTGACCGCTGCAATAGAAATCTTAAGTTCAGCTCCGGCGATAACTCATTTATCCGTCCGACACAGACGACAAAGAGTGACCTGACCGAACGGCATATCAAAGTGACCCGGGCACAATAATCGACAGTGTATTGGCTTCGTGTCATGAGCGACTGGCCTCTCATACGCATACACGATGCCCCCTCCCGCAATACAGATTCCCTCCTATGCTACAGTATCTCGAGTCAAAGGAGGATCTCGACCTCGGTGGGTTCCCTTGGGAACATCACAGTGCGTCGTATCCGGGAAGCTTTCGGGACGCTGTCCCTCTCTCTTCGTCTCCTTTCTTCCGTCCATCCGACTTTCTCTATCTCGTCCTTCGCTTTGATTTATGTCCTTGTAAGTGACGTCACACGTGTGCGTCCGTTGAATTCCCAATACTCCTCTTCTGCTCTATTCTGTTCTCTGTCCCTCCTTATCGAAAAGCCACCCCCACTGCCGGCCTCCAATCACTGTACACTCACTTGTGCGTGTGTGCGCGTTGTGTGTGCACAAAGGATCTGACGTCATATTATCCCGGGCGTAGCGTATATAAATGACCGAAATTGGGACTTATTGTGTTTGTCATCCGTGCCGGGGAAAACTCACGTTGATTTATTATCCTCGATGTCAATGCGACTTTTTCTCGTTTTTTACGAGCCGGTGGGCAGCGTGTGGGCGCTTTCGAAAATGTTATCGGCGTTCGGGTTTTTTAACACGTTCGCGGACATTAAAAGTTTCAGCGGGGTGCAAAAATTGAGAGTCGTTTTGTTTTTAAATTGGTTGTGACGTCAGAAATTTGATTAAACATGTTTTACAAGGGTAGTCAGATTATCTTATTTTAGTTCAGTTAGTCGTTATCTTGACAGGTATAATAATTACAAAAACTTAAGGTTATGTAAAATTAAAATCAAAATAATTCACTTTAAGATTTGAATGCTATGGCATTCATTTTCATGATGATGAAGAATGACATGAATTCTATAGCATTCAAATCTTAAAGTGAATTATTTTGAATTTAATTTTATATTAAGCACAATTTATATTTACACAGTATACATTTACACAATTACAAAAACTTAAGGTTAAATAAAATTAAATTCAAAATAATTGACTTTAAGATTTGAATGCTATACCATTCATTTTCATGATGATGAAGAATGCCATGAATTCTATAGCATTCAAATCCTAAGGTCAATTATTTTGAATTTAATTTTACATTAAACACAATTTACATTTACACAATTTACACTTACACAATTACAAAAGCTTAAGGTTATATAAAATTAAATTCAAAATAATTCATTTTAAGATTTGAATGCTATGGCAGTCATGTCATTCTGCATCACCATGAAAATGTATGCTATAACATTCATCTCATTCTGCATCATCACGAAAATGAACCCTATAACATTCATATCATTCTGCACCATCATGAAAATGAATACTATAGCATTCATGTCATTCTGCATCACCATGAAAATGAACGCCATAGCATTCACGTCCGCGAATGTGTTAACGACAGCGATTCTTCGGAAATGCATTCGAAATTAAAAGATCAAACGAGGAATATTGATTTGTTCGCGCGGCTTTCTTTGTTCAGATTCTTTTATGTTCGATGTGATCGCGTTAGCGTCGTAAGGTTCCCGTAATTTAAATGGAAAAATCAGTCTGCCGAACTAATTATTAAAGTGCCCTCGTCGTAGGGGTAACTTAAAGAAACGACGGAGAAGAGTAATTGACTATAAAACATTTCACTGAACAGCGAAGTCGAGCGTTCGTGGACGAATTAGAGGGAGCCTATTATCTTATGATAATTCGTCAGCGCGGGGGTTGAAATTAATCGAGTAACTACAATTTCATAATGGCCACCCCGGCGAACCCTTCACAGTACTGCGCTTGTTCAGGATTCCGCGACGTTGCCGGTTCAGGGGTGAATTTGCCATCTCCCGCCACCTCTGTATTTCAATCTGCATTGCACCCCGTATTGTGTAAAATCGAAGTACGGAACAAGGGGTTCATGTTTTTCGTGTGACATGCATGTTTATTTCTCTGTGACCTTCTCTTTTCACTCTCTGTCAATTCAGATTCTGTTTCTACAGGCTCCTGTCTAACACATAACCGAAAAATCTCATATATGTACTGTTATGCGAATTGATAAAATGAACTGACAAAAGTATCAAACTTCGACTGTACGTTTCAACCATTTGGTTGATATAGTTACTGTCGGTTAAATTGTATTCATAGTTTGCTAAAATATTTTTTTTTTGAAACGTAAAATAATACGCCAGATTTATATATATGTATATATAAATAAAATATAATATATATATATATATATATAATATAATATTATATATATATATATATATATTATTCGTAATACACATCATGAAACGATCACTTCCAACTTTACATATGCTTTCCAATCTGCGTATGAACCCTAACAATATCCAAAATCATATTCTATCAAAGATCCACTTTTATATGCGGACATTCTTAACACGTTGCCGCAAATGACGGCTATAGCCGTCGTGCACATTTTAATCAATAAAAAAAGGAACATCGTTAGTACGAAGTGTACTAACGCATACACTTATTAATTATTGAGTAATACATTGGAAAAAAAGGTATGGCATGCCAGACAGCATATTAATTGTTCTTTTGTGCGTTTTCTCATGCCTTACCGGTAACTTATTTGTTACGTTGCAGACAATGCTCGACCAACTGAATTAGAAAAGAAACGTCATATAGATGTAAAACTTGTCCGCATAAACCACCATTGTGTCCAGAATGCTTCGAATCCTATCATTTATAATGCTTTCTTGTATGTATGTAATTTGTTTCCTGAATTAATTTTTATTTCATTTTTACTATTTTATATAAAATAATACAAATGATAATTTTAATAAACAGATTTCCTTGTATTATATATATATCTCTTATGATAGCATATATTATAGCCGTCGAGAGTTTTTCTGGAAAAACTGTGGCCAAATGTGATAATTTTCACTTCCAAACATACAACTTACCCTCGATTTCATCTGGCAGGCATAAACAATTGAAAAATAAAAATTTGTTTCTGAGCACGATCATCAAATTAAAAGTGTGCGACAACGGGTTAATTTCTCCTTCACCTTCCATTATTGCATCTGTCACATTGTGCCTTTTTCCCTTCCGTCTTCATCCTCGACACATCGCGTCCTTTACTCCGCCGTCTCCGTCCAACCCTCCCCTCGCACGACGCATATAACTGGAATGACATAATTGAATAATATAAGACGCCACCCTTCGCTTCGGCAGAACTGAACCGCACCGGTCTGAACTGAACTGAGTAATGGTTGCGCGAGTTGAGGACTCGTGGGATCTCTCGTCACGCATATTTCATTATGCGACCCGGGAACCCTGCAACCCCACCTACCACCTACAATCCGACCGGTACTCTTCTATCTTCTGCCGTTCTCCGTTTACCGGTATAACCTGGGCCTGTGCCTCAAACCGAATCGGCCGAACCAATCGAATTCAGAAAACGCGCGTGTCCGACGGCAAATCGGACAACTCAATTAACTCCGTGTTGTTCGCCAGACTGACTTCCGCGGAGACGCAGGAATTGGGTGGGAGATGAATTTTACTATTTATGATTGGACAATGTTAGGCAGGAATTGTCAAATCGGATTGATCATCCTTTTGGTACATCGTATGGACAAAATGGGTGGAAACAGGTAAAGATTGTATACTATCATGCATTGAAGTTGTCAATGTACCAATCGCAGCTTCCGATGCATATACTTTTATTATGTCCTTCATCTCCGTATGAACAAAACGGGTGGGGACCGGCAAAGATAGAATATTATCATGCTTTGAAGTTATCAATGTATCAATCGCAGCTTCCGACGCATATACCTTAATTATGTTCTCCATCTCCGTATGGACAAAACGGGTAGAGACCGGTAAAGATTGTATACTATGATGCTTTCAAGTTGTCAATGTACCAATCGCAGCTTCCGACGCACATATTTACCTTAATTTATCCATCTTACACCCGCACCCAGAGTCTGAAACAAGAACCGAATTTCACAGCAGGCCATCGAACAATAAAAGGGGTTTATTTAACACTTTGACTGCCAAGGTGGTCATCGGTGACCGGCACAAAAGGTCTCACAACAAATTCAAAAAATACCCAATCGGAAGCATTTATAATTTTGTAAATGCAATTATTATTAAATAGTGATTCAATTCTTTGGCCTCCGATACCTTCGCATTATATTAATTTTGCGCAATTCAATCATAGTCCGTCGCACTTCATCACGTTGCGGTTTTAATAGAGTAAAATACGCACAGCAGTCAAAGTTTTCACGAAAAATGCAAAAAATACCCAATCGGTAGCATTTATAATTTTGTAAATACAACTAATATTAAATAGTGATTCAATTCTTTGGTCTTCGATACCTTCGCATTATATTCATTTTGCACAATTCAATCATAGTCCGTCGTACCTCATGACGTTGCGGTTTTAATATAGTAAAATACGTACAGCAATCAAAGGTCTCACGAAAAATGCAAAAAATACCAAATCAGTAGCATTTATAATCTTGTAAATGCAATTAATATTAAATAGTGATTCAATTCTTTGGTCTCCGATACCTTCGCATTATATTCATTTTGCACAATTGAATCATATTCTGTAATACTTCACACGTTGCGGATTTAATATAGTAAAATACGCACAGCAGTCAAAGGTCTCATGAAAAATGCAAAAAATACCCATTGGCAGCATTTATAATTTTGTAAATCCAGTTAATACTAAATAGTGATTCAATTCTTTGGCCTCCGATACATTCACATTATTTCCATTTTGCATAATTCAATCATATTCTGTAATAATTCATCATGTTGCGGTTTTAATATAATAAAATAGGCACAGTTGTCAACGTGTTAAAACAAACAATTGTCCCCTGTGTTACAATAAGTTCCCAGGGGCAAGTTTCCAATTCATCGGCATTATGCCTCGCAATTCAGATTAGACTGCATCTCATCGAACAATACTACCCTACACACCGATCTGCAGAAAGCATATTATCAAGCACGAAATGACATCGCATCGATTGCATCGGACTCGCATCTAACTCGCGCATTCAAATTTACCGAATGCGCAGTGAGAGTTTAGCGCGCACATTGGCGGACAAAAGCGCATGGAAATGACGTCGCTTTTATCTCGTCGTATGGTAATCACCGTCGAAAAACGCGATTCAGGAATGGCGGAGCGAATGCAAGGTAGGGCGATCGCGCGAATAAGATATACCGCACGGATATCTCTATAATCCGTGGTATTAGTAAGCGTCCTCGGTGTCGGCGAGCATATTCCGCCAAGGCATTGGCGTCCCGGACCCCTATCTCCAGCTCGATATAATGGCCCACGGTAATTCTCCCGGGGAAACGATTCTCCACGGATCCGTTCTCGCGCCTCTCGCTAAAGAAGCGCAACCCCGTTTGAACTCACCCTTCGTAAAATGACGGCTACGTTTTTGACGATTCTATTACGATTGTCTCGACACCTCGGCCAGCTGCTCCGCATTCACGGGTTTCGTAGCTTTTTATTGACCTGGGTGACAGTCGAGCGGAAGGGAGCGGTAGCTTGTTCAACGGAGAGATTAGAACAAATAGCGTGGCGAAAATCTGGGCGAGACAATCAATGATCGATGTATAGAGTAGGCGAATGATTGAGGGGCGTGAAGTTGCAGGAAAAATATGCTTTTGCTGAATTCGGAAAAGAGTGACGCGATGAAGTCTGCGTGGGATCGTTTAAAATTAATTTTAAGTAAAGGTAAGTTATTAAGTTTAGTTGACGGTTTTAAGGTATTAAGTTTTAATTTACGGTCGTATTTAATTTAATTTATGTTCGACGCACGTGGAATTGTTGCTGACGATTGTTGGTCGCGAAATAAGCGGATGAAGTCGTGGGTTGGAAGTCTGAAATTTTGGCTTTAGTAATTGTTGACATATTAACACGTCGACTGCCGTGCGTATTTTGTTGTATTAGAACGGCAATGCAATGAAATACTACAGCGTTTGACTGAATTACGCAAAATGTAAATAATGTGTAAGTATTGGAGACCAAAGGATCGCATCACTATTGTAACAATAACTGCATTTATAAAGTTATTATTGCTACCCATTGCTAATATTTTGGATCTTCATTGAAATCAGTGGCGTAACACTTAACATGCTGTATTTTAATACGTATATTATTTTTACGAATACGAATTTTATTTTTTCGTACAAGTATTTCTCAGGATCTCCTTAATGTTACAAATTTTGCGTAAGGACCATTACATATCCATTAGAAATTATATATAAATAAATAAATATATATTTGTGTAAAAAGTATATTGTTGCCTTCATTCACATGAATTAAATTAATTTTAGTATAAAAAATAATTTTTCTTAAACGAAAAAAATCGGGTGTGAAGGGGCTAAAGTAGGTATACAGTTTTGAGAACTCTGGAGCTGCATTTAAATTAAACGCACCCGTACTTTACACCTTCTACTAATTCATACTACGAGTTGACTTTCAAAAAGAAATTACTAATTTGTTAGAGCGAGAAATTGGATAATCAGATGATACAAGAATTTACAGAATGTCAAATGAGCGAAAGAAATAACAATGACCGTAGTATTATAAACTAAATTTTGAAAGGGGTCGCTTGTTAACATTCCAGTAAAAATACGATATTCCGTATATCGCCGTACGTTTGAAAGGACTTTAAAAGTATTCTTAACATTCACCACAGCCATTGTCGTCCACCATGTTTTAAGGAAACGCGAGCGAATCTTGAACGGCTGGTGGAAACTCATTCATTAATATTAACAACGCGAAAAGCCCATAGAATTTGCATTCCGCCGTTTCCCGTTCAGCCGGTATGGCAAGAGACGAAACATCCAACGTAATTCGTGGCAGTGGGTAAGAGAAGGCGGACACACGGGACGCGCCATTGTACTCCTGCTCGCGGCATTATGATGCAAATATCCCATATTCCCAGACCGTGGTAAATAAGTATCTCCCGAAGCATTGCGAATCCATACTATCCGGGAGTAGCAAAGGCGCGGCATTGTCTGCGCGCAATGCTTGTATATATATCGATGGAATATGTAGAATTGAGTTGTCTACGGGACGGAGAGAGAGTCGGTGTATGAGACCAACGTAATTCGAGGTTCTCCGTTTCTGCAGACCCGTAGAACGTATCCGCGGAAATTGTTACGAATCTTCAATAAGCGCAACTTGCGAGACATGCAAATTCTTCGTTGTATCCGTGAATTGATAAAAGTTCCGAATATTTATACGATGGCCTATACTTATGGTCCGCGAGAATGGAAAATGGTCAAAATGCGTAAAACGCATCTTTGTAAAATGCTAAGAACCTTCAAATATCACAACTTGCAAGACATGGAGTAGCTTCGTTGTATCCATGAATTGATAAGACTTCCGAATATTTATACAATGGCCTATACTTATGGTCCGCGAGAATGGAAGAAAGTCAAAATGTGAGACCGACGCGATTCGAGATTTTCTGTTTCTGCAAACCCGTAGAACGCATCCTTGTAAATTGTTACGAATCTTCAATAAGCATAACCTGCAATACATGCAAATTCTTCGTTGTATCCATGAATTGATAAGACTTTCAAATATTTATACAATAGCCTATGGTCCGCAAGAATGGAAGATAGTCAATATGTGAGACCAACGCGATTCGAGATTTCCCGTTTTTACAAACCCGTAGAACGCATCCGCGGAAATTGTTATGAATCTTCAATAAGCACAACTTATTTATGGTCCGCGAGAATGCAAGAAAGTTAAAATGTGAGACCGACGCGAATCAAGATTTTCCGTTTTTGCAAACCCGTAAAACGGATCCTTATAAAATGCTAAGACCCTTCAAACATCACAACTTGCAAGACATGTAGTACCTTCGTTGTATCCACGAATTGATAAGACCACAAAATTTAAAGACATCCTAAACATACAGTATACAAAGCGATCAAATATCTACAAGTGACTTGTCTCCCGCATCGAAAAGCGTCGGTACATAAAACCATCCCGCCATTGATTCTCAATTCCTGCAAACGCCTATCACGTCTCTTTAAAAAAACGCTAACAATCTTGAACGACGCAAGTTACCGAACTGCGCTATTTTTTCTGCGTGCGCGTAGAGATTAATAAGAGCAGCGTCTTAACGGAAATGGAAAAGCATCACAATCGCGAGACATGGACCGTTATCTTCGTTGTATCTTGAATTGATAAGACGGCCGAATAATACAATGGCCTATACTTATGGTCCGCGCGAATGGAAGAAAGTCTGTTGTTGCCTGAAACAACAAGGTAGCGGATAGGCGATATTTTATCGCCGCTTCGCTGGGACATTTCTCTTCGTCGGACAGGTGAGTGCCGTACACGTGGACACAGAGGCGCATCGAATAAGGAATGCAGCTCCACGACAAACCGGAAAAGGTAGTCCTGGACCAGAGGGAGAAGAACCACTGGCCAGAACACATGTATGCCACCGTATATGGGAACGCATTGTGCGGAGCGCAATCGCGTGCCACGTGAGCGCTACATATTGACTTCACATCGTGCTGGACCATTTAGGGATATGTCGCCTTTCATATCGCCTCGGTCGGGATGAACACTTGATGGTCGATCATCACCGAATGATCATGGGCAAGCTATTTTTTAACGGGGTTTCTGCAACTTGATACCAAGGTACCAATGAAGTGTGCACCCGTTTGCGCTTACGTTCATTTTGAGGCATGTCGTCTTTAATATCGCGACGTACGAAATCTAATGGAAACTAGCTAGTAAAGAAAACTGCATGATCGTGGGCACGCTGTCTTCGAAACGATTTTTATACGATGTTGAAATTCATGATGGTATCAGTAACGTGCACATACTCTTTGCACGTATGTTCACGGGCAATTTTGAAACATGTCGCCTTTAATATCGCGTCGTGCAAAATCAAATGAAACTAACTATCGACAAAAACCGAATGATCGTGAGAACGCTGTCTTCGAAACGATTCTTTTTACGACGTCGAAATTCATGATAGTACCAGTAACGTGCACATCCCCTTTGCACGTATGTTTATGTGCAATTTTGATACATGTCGTTTTCAATATTACATCGTACGAAATCAAATGAAACTAATTATCAATGAAAACTGAATGATCGTGCGCACGCTGTCTTTGAAACGATTTTTTTATGACATTCAAATTCATCGTGGTACCAGTAATGTGTACATCCCCTTTGCACGTGTGTTTACGGGCAATTTTGAAACAGACCGTCTTTAACTCTTTGACTACTGAGTACTTGCGGCCAAAGCGCGGACTAAGGACGAGATACTTTTTCGATAGTTTAAACTCTATCGATTGATTATGTAAGGCGCAACAAAGTATTAATTGTAATTCTTCAACCGGAAGTATTCAGCAGTCAAAGGGTTAATATCGCGTCAGTCAAACACCTAATGATCGATGATGACCGGATGATCATGAGCGGATCATCGTTTGCACTTCTTTGGAGCGTTCATTCACTGCCCCTTTTGAAAGAGCGTCACTATACTAGCGAAGGTATCAGTTTGCTTGCGTTGAAGGCAGTTTAATATTGCGTGCAGTTTCAAATGAATCCTAGGTAGTAAAAAAGACTGAATTTTATTCTTAATAAAGATTTTTTTATGACATTGAAATTTATCGTGGTATCACTAACGTGCACATGCTGAATGATTTACAGTTTAAACGATTTTTGAGCGATCGACGTGTACCACCGGCACGTATGTTTACTGACAATTTTGAAACAGACCGTCATATCGTTTGGTTCATGATGGTCGATGATCACGGAATAAAGAAATTTTTTAACGGAGTTTCTACTGAAAAGGTACCAATGATGTGTGCATCCGTTTGCGCTTACGTTCATTTTGAGATATGTCGTCTTTAATATCGCATCGTACGAGATCAAATGAAACTAATTCTCGATGAAAATTGCATGATCGTGAACACGCTGTCTTTGAAACAATTGTTTTACGCCGTCGAAATTCATGATGGTACCAGTAACGTGCACATTCCCTTTGCACGTATCTTTGCGGGCAATTTTGAGACATGTCGTCTTTAATATCGCGTCGTACGAAATCAAATGAAACCTATCTAGTAATAAAAATCGAATGATCGTGAAAACGCTGTCTTCGAAACGATTTTTTTTACGACGTTGAAATTCATCGTGGTACCACTAATGCGTACATCCCCTTTGCACATGTGTTTATAGGCAATTTTTAAACAGACCGCCTTTAAAGGTATGACCACGATATTAAGTCTGTGCTACTAGAAATATCCTGTAATACTGAAAATTTTCGCCATAAGATCAACTATGGAAAACACCCTCTGAGAAAGGGGTATAGAGAGACTCAAAAAATTATCTACCCCCGTTCGGTATTTGCATTAGTTTCAGACATTAATGCAAAATACGTGGAAAAAGCGAAGAAAACATATGGCACGGAACTCCTACATATACAGTTATGCGTTCACACCTTTGTTATTTGTAGTAAATTTTCTTACAGAATTAATACGTTTGCCTATAAAACTTCCAGAGACACACAGCACCAGTCATACGTGGACCTGGCAATCAGTGTGTTAACCAAAACTCATCCTCACACGCGAGATGCTCTAATCGGCGGAGTCAATCAGCCTCGAGGGAGGATCATTAAATTCTAAAATGTAAATCGTAAACGGTAGGACGTGCCTGAAGGAGGGTGGACTCCGAGTGGGCGCTAATATGCACCAGATCCATTAATCATAACCCCAGGGATTTAGACACACCAATACTGCCAGCGACATATGTAAACGTATTGGTTAGCTGCAGATACGTACGGGTTGGACGAGCGTGAATATGCGTGTGGCAGCGAGGAACTGAAACAGGTTAACGTTAGACACTCCCCCATTGCTCGTTGGGGGACATTCGGCATTGTTCGCGGCGCTATGCTACCCTAAATATTAACAACGAGCGAACAGGGGTCAGTACAACCCCTCGAAAACTTTCGAAACGCTTTGCCCCATACCCCCCAGTTGCCGCCGCCCGTGCTGCCTACTGCACGCGTTTGAATTACGGCAGACCTATCCTCGTGCGGGCCGTAAGATGGTCAGAACAATGTTCTCGGCAAATTTTACATTACTAAAATGATGTGATTGTTTAAATTGTAAACATAGCAATGCATTAGGCATTACGAATAAACAGGCCTTATTAAGAATAAAAGGTTCATTTCTGCGGATTGTGAACTGCGTCAGTATTTTAAACTGCCTTCAACGCAACCAAACGGATACTTTCGCTGGTAGAGTGACGCTGTCAAAATGGCCAGTGTATGAACGCTCAAAAGAGGTGCAAACGTCACTGGTAACGTGACGAACTGCGTTAAATCACGGAACGCCGATTCAAATATAGTTCGCTCATTCGGTCATCATCGACCATCAAATGTTTATACCCACTGCCGCGATGTTAAAGACGGTCTATTTTAAAATTGCCCGTACATACGTGCAAAGGGGATGTGCACATTGGTGGTACCATGATGAATTTCGACGTCGTACAAATATCGTTTCGAAGACAGCGTGCTCACGATCATTCAGTTTTTATTGAGAATTAGTGTCATTTGATTTCATACAACGCGATGTTAAAGACGACTTATCTCAAAATGACCCGTGAACGTAAGCACAAACGGGTGCACACGTCATGATGATTCGGTCATCATCGAGTATTCGTTCCGACTGAAGCCATATTAAACGTTTTCAGGTATTTGTAAACGTGTGTCAAAGTCTTTAATATATTATTTAACGGGTCAATACGATAATCCCTGCATCAAAACACTTCGTTCCGCAGCATTCTCTTTAGCCGAAATTGTTCAAACAAAATTTACAAACATTCATCATCCGAACTCTACGAAGCCGTTTGCACGCATTTTCGTGTTCGACGGACAAACTGGTGCGCCTTATTCAGTGTGTTAGCGGAAAATAAATTTGCGGCGAATTTGAAAGGGATCTTAGGTGATGTCCGGCACTGAGGTAAACATTATTGTACGGAATGCGACAAGTTATAATCGAAATACCTGTGATGCACACCTGTCGCGAGAGGCCTCCGTTACAAATTTTTGTTTGGAAAAGGGAAGCAGAATGAAGGGGTGGTAAAGTGTCGTGTCCTTGGCACCTCGGCATTCCACCGGATAATTGTAAAGAGTTCGGACTAGTTATTGTAAAATACAGATTTCGCAATTTATCTCTTCTCTTGATTGTAACACACGTGTTAGCGGGAAATAAATTTGCGGCGAAATTCAAAGGGGTCTTAGGTGATATCCGGCACTGAGGTAAACATTATTGTACGGAATGCGACAAGTTATAATCGAAATACCTGTGATGCGCACCTGTCGCGAGAGACCTCCGTTACAAATTTTTGTTTGGAATAGGAAAGCGGAATGAAGGGGTGGTAGATTATCGCATTTCTTGGCACCTCGGCATTCCACCGGAGAATTGTAAAGAGTTCGGACTGGTTATTGTAAAACAAAGATTTCGCAATTTATCTTTTCTCTTAATTCTAACAAGCGTGTTAGAGGAAAATAAATTTGCAGCGAATTTCAAAGGGGTCTTAGGTGATGTCCGGCACTGAAGTAAACACTGTTGTACGGAATGGATGAATCATAATCGAAATATCTGTGACGCGCACCTGTCGCGGCGAATTTTTGTTTGGAAAAGGGAAAAGGGCTGAAGGGGTGGTAGAATGTCGCCTTCCTTGGCACCCCGGCATTCCACCGGAGAATCATAAGGAGTTCGGACTGGTTATTATAAAATAAAGATTTCGCAATTTATCTCTTCTCTCGATTCTAACAACCGCGTAGTTCAGTTGAACCGCGATCGGCAGCGTTCAGCGCGGAACCACGAAATCCACGGAAACCGGCGACAGTGTGGAAGAAATATGTCCGCGCGTCAGAAGCTTCTTGTCCGAATGGGATTTTGGGGGTCGATCGTGTACACACTCGCCATGACCCGTAGTTGTGCTCCCGATGTCGATGCAGTTGATGACGACGGTGGAACGTGTAACAACTGCCGCTGGGTCAGCAGATGGACCGAACTGACCGACGCTTTCAAGGGGACAATAAAGCTCATGCACATTGTATCCCACTCGAGGCCATTGTCGCCGGCCAGAAACCGTGTACATATATATGTCTACATATATAACGGCTGTACAAGTACGCGCGCGGGTGGGTATGTGTGTACAAATACGCGGAGAAGTGTGCGAGCCACGGTCCAATAATTGTGATTTCACCCACGAGCCATTTCTTGGAATCACCAATTTTCCGAGAGGGCCGTGAACGGCGGCGTTCATTTCTCTGACTCATGTGCAATGCTCGAAATCGCGTGAACCGAGGGATGGCAAGCGTGAGAGAGAGCTAATGACGGGTGAGTTTGTGAAATTTTCATACACCTGCTAGGATGCCGCGCTTGCCTTCTGCTCCCCAAATGCTCGACTTTTGAGGGTTGCGAAAATTTCGAACGCGTGCCGCCGTTATGTTTGTGCGAACGGGAATTAATAACGGCGATTTCGATCTGTGCACAAACTTAACACATTCGCGACCGCTGACGTGAATTCACGTCTTTTGAAGTTTTATTCCTGGTTGCCGTTTACGTGAATTCACGTCATTTTAAATCCTATTCCTCGTTGCCGCTGACGTGAATTCACGTCTTGCATTTTTTTCTGAGTGCGGCAACATTAGGCGCTTTCGATAATTGCCGCTATCAAAAGGAGAAATACTGGAGAAATCAAAATATCCATAAAAACGTTGTAGAGTTTGCAAAACTCGTGGAAAATGTTGTGACACCATATATATATATGCAAATTATGAAAGTTCCTTTATACAAAAGTCATTGTCTTCCGATTCATCACACTAAGTATAAATATTAAATTTTGTTTTTACTCGGCTTTTCCAAAACACCTGTAATATAATGCTAAATAAATTCAGCGCAATAGTAACAAGTGGTCTATTGTCTACCTATGAAGCAAGTATACAAATTATAAAATTCTTTTTATGTCAAACAATACATAATTGCAACGTTGATATTTCCAAACGAATTTTTTCATTTTTATCCTTGCTTCAACGATACAAGTTTGCGGCAACAAGCTTCAAAATGTCATTATTTTTGTCGGTACTTAGTATTAAAATCGGAAAAAATTTGCCGGTCGCAAATTAATACGTCGCTCTATTATAGTTGATATAAAAGGAAATAATGCGCAAGCAAACTTTAAGAAATACTTTATTAACGGTTGGCAACATCAACCATTTTCGAAATCAAGCGGACAAGTGTCTGTCCTGTAACAATCCTCCCAGGAATCAGAATTCGGTAATCAATACTTGCCAGCAAAGCCTCTTTGACGATCGCAAAAGATAATTCAGCATTCCCTTCTCCGTGCGCCCGGTCAACGAGCCTTTTCCATCAGTACATTGGCACCACCTACAAAGTCGTACGTCGACAAACAGCCCTTTGGGCGAAGATGCGTGACGGAACAGCAGATTACACTTTACATAGCCGATCAAAACGCCACGGACACACAGAGAGACTATCCAGTCGCGAGTTTCACCCAAAATAAGAACAACCACCAGCCTCTGCCTCGCAATCGCCATTTAACCGTGGCCAATGATCCAGCTGGCGTATCCTTCGATCTCCCGTCGTACCGAAAGAGTCGAAGGTGAGTACGCGATGGTGTACACGAAGGTGGGCGGATGCGGAGAGTTAGCGGAATCATCTGAGAAGAACAGAACGAGAAAACTCGGGCCGCCAGACCGAGAGGAGAGCAGAAAAAAGGCGAGGAAGCGAGAGAAAATGAGGAGGAGGGTGGAAGGTGGTCCCGAAGAGGAAGTAAGCCTGGCTAATGGCCGAGCATTGGTAGTTGGCGTGTTTCACGGCACGCAAACCCGGCGGGCAGGCTACCATCGTGTGTCAGTTGGCTGATTGACAAGCAGAAAGATTTACCCGCGATTATTATGATCGCGCTTCGGCTCCGACGAGTTCGTTCCGTTTCGTTCGGCTTAGCAAAATTGCCCGGCGGGTCGCCGCGGAGGTCAGCGTTAATTATAGTGGTGCCTGGATATCTATCCGTTTATCGGATCACTTCGGTCGACCAGCAGGCTCAAATCGCCGTTCGGCATTGCTATCAGACGCTAGACGGACCCGGTCAGAGGGGAGGCGTAAAACGAATGAGAGTACACGCCGCAAGAACAAAGGAGGGAACACGTACTCGCACTGTACTCACGCCGGCAACTCTCGTTGTTGATGGATCGTTGCTTCGTGACAATTTGCTGGCCTGCCTTGCACACTGCTTGCGCTCGTCTATTGGTTCGTATGATCAAAGTACGGCGGCGGCGGAATGTGAGAGGTGAACTGGAAACTGATGGAGCTTAATGCCAAGAAACACGGATACGCTGGGCCAATTGTCAGTCATATGGGTAAGATCTCAATACGGGGGAAAACTGTGGGAAATGTAACCGAAGACAAGAATGCGAACACTGATCGGCAACGCGTGAAAAACGGTCTAAAATGTTTAGTACTGAAGCAATGCCAGAAATGTTTGTAGAATCGCAAATACAGGGTCCTGTAGTTGGCGAGCAAAGGTCACCTATGATTTTCAATTATTATTTGAGGTATTATAGGTGATGAGTTTGTTGAATTGTGTTATTTTGTTGAGAAGTATTCAGTTGACGGCGAAAAGGAAAGACGAAACAGCGTAAAGACGAAACGGTGTAAAGATGGAAAAGCGAAACGATGAAACGACGAAATATTAGGAAATAAGACTAAAGTATCTTGATTGTGTTGTTATTGTTTATAAATATTATTCTTTCTAAGGAGAAAACTGTGGGAAATGTAACCCAAGACCAGAATGCGAACACTGATCGGTAACGCATGAAAAACGGTCTAAAAGGTTTGGCACTGAAGCAATGCCAGAAATGTTTGTAGAATCGCAAATACAGAGGCCTCTAGTTAGCGAGCAAAGGTCACCCATGATTTTCAATTATTATGTTGAGGTATCGTAGGTGACGAGTTTGTTGAATTGTGTTATTTGGTTGCGTAATATTCAGTTGACGGCGAAACGTAAAGACGATAAGACGTAAAGACGAAAAGGCGTAAAGACAAAACGTCGAAAGATTAGGAACTAAGAACTGTAAACTGATGGAGCTTAATGCCAAGAAACACGGATACGCTGGGCCAATTGTCAGTCATATGGGTAGAATCTCAATACGGGAGAAAACTGTGGGAATTGTGACCGAAGACAAGAATGCAAACACTGATCGGCAACGTGTAAAAAACGGTTTAGAAGGTTTGGTATTGAAGAAATGCCAGAAATGTTTGTACATACATAGAATCTCAAATACAGGATCCTCTAGTTGGCGAGCAAAGGTCACCTATGATTTTCATTTATTATGTTGAGGTATCGTAGGTGACGAGTTTGTTGAATTGTGTTATTTGGTTGCGTAATATTCAGTTGACGATGAAACGTAAAGACGATAAGACGTAAAGATGAAAAGGCGTAGAGACGAAACATCGAAAGATTAGAAACTAAGAACTGTAAACTGATGGAGCTTAATGCCAAGAAACACGGATACGCTGGACCAATTGTCAGTCATATGGGTAGAATCTCAATACGAGAGAAAACTGTGGGAATTGTGACCGAAGACAAGAATGCAAACACTGATCGGCAACGTGTAAAAAACGGTTTAGAAGGTTTGGTATTGAAGAAATGCCAGAAATGTTTGTACATACATAGAATCTCAAATACAGGATCCTCTAGTTGGCGAGCACAGGTCACCTATGATTTTCATTTATTATGTCGACGTATCGTAGGTGACGAGTTTGTTGAATTGTGTTATTTGGTTGCGTAATATTCAGTTGACGATGAAACGTAAAGACGATAAGACGTAAAGATGAAAAGGCGTAAAGACGAAACGTCGAAAGATTAGGAACTAAGAACTGTAAATTGATGGAGCTTAATGCCAAGAAACACGGATACGCTGGGCCAATTGTCAGTCATATGGATAGAATCTCAATACGGGAGAAAACTGTGGGAATTGTGACCGAAGACAAGAATGCAAACACTGATCGGCAACGCGTAAAAAACGGTTTAGAAGGTTTGGTATTGAAGAAATGACAGAAATGTTTGTACATACATAGAATCTCAAATACAGGATCCTCTAGTTGGTGAGCAACGGTCACTTATGATTTTTAATTATTATGCTGAGGTATCGTAGGTGACGAGTTTGTTGAATTGTGTTATTTGGTTGCGTAATATTCAGTTGACGATGAAACGTAAAGACGATAAGACGTAAAGATGAAAAGGCGTAAAGACGAAACGTCGAAAGATTAGGAACTAAGAACTGTAAATTGATGGAGCTTAATGCCAAGAAACACGGATACGCTGGGCCAATTGTCAGTCATATGGGTAGAATCTCAATACGGGAGAAAACTGTGGGAATTGTGACCGAAGACAAGAATGCAAACAATGATCGGCAACGTGTAAAAAACGGTTTAGAAGGTTTGGTATTGAAGAAATGACAGAAATGTTTGTACATACATAGAATCTCAAATACAGGGTCCTCTAGTTGGTGAGCAACGGTCACTTATAATTTTCAATTATTATGTTGAGGTATCGTAGGTGACGAGTTGGCTGAATTGTGTTATTTGGTCGCGTAATAATATATATATATATATATATATATATATATATATATGTATATATTAACACTTTAACGACCGCTAGCCGATTAATCGACTTTTCGGTTCCAACTGCTATTTACCGTTAGCTGATTAATCGGCTTTTCAGGGGTCAACGGTTATATTAGATAAAATAAATATCAGATGATATTATGAGAATTCTAAATGACAATAAAATTACACTACTATTGAAACCAAATGACTCTCAACAACACATTCAGTATTTTTCAGTTATAAAGCTTTACAAATAGACACATACACAATTCCTGCGCGATATCCAAAACAGAGTCGGTTGTTAGTGAATGGCATCTTCAGTCAATAGCGGTCGGTATAGTCTTAATATTATAATATTATATATATATATATAAGACGTAAAGACTAAAGTGTCTTGATTGTATTGTTATTGTTTACAAATATTATACTCTCTAGTTTCACGTGTTTAAATCCTACATATGCAAGCTGCGAAAGTATTAGGTTTACCGGAAAGTTCTGTCCGAAATATAATCTCAAGTTTCAACATGTATGAATATGTTCGTTAGAAATGTATATGGTTGTTTCTATCTATCACTGTATTTCTACGTATGCACTTTTCTAAATGTGCTGAAACAAATACTTCGCTATCTGAGCATTATATATTGAAAATGTATTATTTTCTTTTAATACGAGAACGGACAAAAGTTTCCGGTAGACCTAATAGTTTCGACACAGACGCAATCTCACTGTATACTAAACTAAATGCCAGGACACGTAAAGTTTTTAGTCCGATTGTTCGGATTATGTTAATGCAGTGTCTGGGCGTTGCAATTTCGGCACAATTTACGGGTTTCGATAATAATTTTAATCTAAATAATATTCCTTGCAGCGGACGCTGCATATTTAGCGGACTTCGAAACACCTTGCACCGGCCTGATAGCATCTCGCTTTTTATCAAGCTTCTGCTTCGCCCGTAGACTTTGTTTATTACGCAACGCAGATTATCACTATAATTAGATCTGCGACTATTTTCGTAATTGCTCGAGTCCCGCGAGGAAGAAGCGAGCGCGAATGAACCCCCCTTTCCCGGAAGATTCGCGCGACCAACCGTGAAGGTAGAACAGAACGATGCACCCATCCCACGCTACCTCAATTAGATAATATCGCGTAAAACCTGCCGTTTCCCGAAATCCGACTTTCACACCGACTTCCGCTATTTGTTATCCCCTTCCCTCGAATCATACACAAACTAAACTGACACGCGATTACATAAGACCGACTGTGATCAAATAATTGATAAGCTGCCTTAGGAAATATCCAAATCAAGCCATTGTTGGTGTAAGGCAAGAAATTGCAGCATAGTATACGAAACAACTAATGTAACTGTCATGTGATGTATGTAAAGAAAATTATTGTTATCGTAAGATAAGAAAACGTACTATGATAGATGAAATAGTCGTAGAACTAAGCCAAACATGACACTTATAATCAGCACGCACGTTCGATAACTATGTTCTTTATCCCGCTTCTGATATCAAACTTAGCCCGGCGTATCAAGATCCGATTTTTGACATTGAGTAATAACTCAGAATCCTTTGAGCCTGGAAAAGCTCCGGCGATGACTATAATTCGGCGCCATTGTGCAGGGTAATCCGAATGGGGTAGATAAGTTATCTAGAAAAGTTATACATCGTGAAACAAGAAAGGGAAGAAGTTGGCACGAAAGATTGCAGAACCCGGAAAATTGAGCTACCACCCCGAAACTGTTGAACAGGACACAATCAAAGGTCCAATCAAAGAAAACGTAAGTGCACGATTCACGGCGAATAAAGTTTCAAATATTTAGAGAGGAGACACGATTTCAAAGTGCACATACGAGGGCTCGGTAGCATGTAAACTAACAGCCAACCGTTCAGTGAGTGATACAGCTTCAAAACACTCGCGAGGGTTTCCCAGGCAAGCAGACACGTATGCTAATCCAACGTGATGCTCGTTATAATAATCTGTGAGCCAAATGCACGTGCGCCGCTTTCTGCCTCTCGCAGGTTGTTCCCAATGATGGTAGTGTGGCATTGGTGGCAGCACTGGCGTCGCTATCTCGAGTGTAGGATCATGAGGAATGGGGTGGTATGGGGTTCCAACGTAAGCTGGTTATCTAAATACCGTAAATAACAACATACCCCCGCCCCCATCTCCCGCTATTCCGCCTCCTAACCATCCACCGTCAACCCCCTTCGACCCACCCCTGAAACACGTCACCCATTATGCGCTAGAACATCTCCTGCTTCGCATTGTAGACGATTCTCAACGTCTTTCTGCAGTCGCCTGGAGAGCATTATAATTCTAACAAAAGCTGGCACTAGATTCTCTGTATTCTGCTGTAATGCATTTAAGCACTCATATTATAAGTAACGGAACAGTAACGGTCACTTTTGCTTAGCTAGATCATAGAAGAACTTTGGATAATTCCGTGACACTAATAAATCAATGCACAGAAACTAGACATGGTAAAGTACATATGTTTGCATCGACAAACCTACATTAATTCCTTTTAAGTATGAATATAAGCACTCATATTATAAGTAACAGAACAGTAACGGTCACTTTTGCTTAGCTAGATCATAGAAGAACTTTAGGTAATTCCGTGACACTAATAAATCAATGCACAGAAACTAGACATGGTAAAGTACACATGTTTGCATCGACAAATCTACATTAATTCCTTTTAAGTATGAATATAAGCATTCCATTTAAGCATTTATATTATAAGCAACAAAACAGTAACGGTCATTTTCGCTCAACCAGATCATAGAAGAACTTTAGATAATTCCGTGACACTAATAAATCAATGTACAGAAACTAGACATGGTAAACTGAAGATGTTCGCGCCAACAAATCTACACTAATTCCTTTTAAGTCTCCATGTAAGCATTCATATTATAAGCAACAGAACAGTAACGGTCACTTTCCGTCAAGTAGATCGTAGAACTTTAGATAATTCCGTGACACCAATAAATCAATGCACAGAAACTAGACATGGTAAACTAGAGATGTTCGCGCCAATAAATCTACATTAATTCCTTTTAAGCATTCATATTATAAGCAACAGAACAGTAATGGTCACTTTCGCTCAACCACATCGTAGAAGAACTTGAGATAGTTCTTTGACACTAATAAACCAATGCCCAGAAAATAGAAACGTTTGCACCAACGAATCTATAGTAAGCTATATTGCATTTAAGCATTTATATTATAAGCAGCAGAACAATAACGATCACTTTCGCTCAACCAGGTCGCAAAAGAACTTTAGATAATTCTATGACACTAATAAATCAATGCACAGAAACTAGACGTGGTAAACTACAAATGTTCGCTCCAACAAATCTACATTAATTCCATTTAAGCATTTATATAAGCATTTATACTATAAGCAACAGACCAGTAACGGTCACTTTCGCTTAATGACATAGTAGAAAAACTTTAGATAATTCCGTGACACCAATAAATCAATGCACAGAAACTAGAGCTATACATCCTAAGGCATGAGTTTGTTCAGAATCGGTCATCCCCGTAAATTCACGCGTTTATTTAAAAGTACCGCGGAATCGGACGCAATCACAGCATTAACCCAGTTGTCCCCGCTTAACATCGGATCAGTCGCCGATTACTCGAGCGGACTAAACGTTCTTCCTAAGTAAACTTAACTCCCGCGACGATTAATAATCGTTGCCGGTCCTTTAGCATGCATCGTTTTCTGCCGGGTATCCGGCTGCTGACTCCCGTCGAAAGTGCCGGCCTGGGGCAAGCAGACAAATGAACACGCCGTGACGACGCAGCATTTCTCGCTCGGTCTGTCGTGAAAATGCTATGGCACGAAGCTTAGTACATGAGCGGCGAGTCGCCACCCTTTCGCGGGCGTCGAATCGTCGGGATGAAAATGTTATCGTCATCTCTCTCGTAAATAATCTTTAATCTCTTCCCCTCGCCGGATGCCCCATCTTGACGAGCCAGAAATGGGGAGAGCATAAAATGGCGCCCGCGCGAGTCCCTTATGGCGGGCACGACGTTCCGATCGCTATCTCCGGATTATTTTCTGGATAAATGGATACGTGGCAGCGCGCCTGGCCTTTTTCCCCGACCCCATACTCACCGTCATACGAACTTCGTAATGCGGATTAGCACGTGCTCCTGCCGTTTCGCACGTCCGATGCTACGGATAATGGCAAATATGAAACGAATGACGTGAGCACAGTGAGATGTACGGCAAAGGATTTAGGGGCTAAGGGTTTTTGTTTGTTTTCGAAGCTATTATGGCAGATTACATCGTCTTTTCGAAGGTGATCGGTATGAAGCGAAGTGGGAAAACGGAACAAAACGGAACATAACGGAACATTATTAAAGAACGTATTATAATATATCACCGTAATGCAACAATCAAATAATATAACAACGCATAGTAATATATCATTATAATACAGCAATCAAATAATATAAGAACGCATAAGAATATATCATTATAATACAACCATCAAATAATATAATAACGTATAATAATATATCGGTCATATGCTTTTTGACATAACAATATGTGCTCTTTCGATATAGATAGTAGCTTCTATATTATTGTATGTTTCTCTCAAAAATATCTGCAATAACGCTAGAAGTTACTGCAATACATAACCTGAATTCATACAGAGTTCTGCTGTGAACGATACCATCGCAAATCACTGAAACGTCCAATAAAATCTCACCGTAACCAATCGCCGAGAACGCATCAACTTGCCCGACCCCAACGTCAACACTCGCATTCCGCGCGCAGTCACATCGCAATAAGACAATCGCAAATTTAAAGCGGGCATCCCGTGTATCGAAAAGAGGAAGGTACAGTGGTGGAGGTAATAATGGAAGGGAGCTTATAACCCTCCGTCTTGCATTCCGACACGATCTACAATGACACGACGCGGGGCGATGCGAAAAGCAAGGGCACCAACTCCCTTTCCGAGCGAGTCAGAAGAGCGTCGAAAATGTTGCGCGATATTAAGTGGGTGGCCCGGTAAATGCGATAAATCTGGAGAGACATAGTTAGACGTGTGTCAGCGTGATGTATGAGGGGAGAGGAGAAACTCACCTAGCGGTGTCAATACACCCTCTCATGCACACTGAATTCTCTCTTCCAAACACAGGCGCACACCGTGAAAGAACTCACGACACTTCCACGAGCTGTATCGAGACGATAAAAGGAGGGTGGCGCGGATTTGAAAGGAAAGTCGATGCATCACCGTGAAGGAAGTAGGCATCACCTTCCTCGACGGTTGTGTTATCTGAAACAGACGAGCCATCATGGCAGCTACGCGAAGACTTCGTTATATCGGGCGAGAGAAATAAGCGTTCGATGCTTTCTGAAGGAAAAATATTAGCTGGAGTACAGTGACTGGTAGTTGTACGATAGTTCCCTCGAATGATCAGTTAGAAATGCATCGAGTATGGTATTGCTTAAGACCGGTGACCGGTGCAAAAGATTTTACTAAAAGTGCAAAAAATTCGCTATGAAGGATATAGGAACGATGCTGCAATACTGCAATACTGCAATACTACTAACAACTCTGCGTTACCTTCGTTTTCCACGATTTAATCATACTCTGCAGTATTTTATCGCATCGCAGTTCTAATACAGCAAAATACGCGGTGACCGGTGCAAAAGATTTTACTAGAAATACAAAAAATTTGCAATGAAGCCCATTTACAACTTTATAAAAGCAATTGATATTGGAATGGTGCTTCAATACTTCGACTTCTCACAACTCTGCGTTACCTGCAATATTTCAACGCATCGCAGTTCTAATATAGCAAAATATGCGGTGACTAGCGTAAAATATTTTACTAGAAATGCAAAAGTTCGCAATGAATTGGTACTGGAACGGTGCTTCAATACTTTGACTTCCAGCAACTCTGCGTTACCTTCATTTACGCGATTTAATCATTCTTTGCAGTATTTCATCGCATCGCGGTTCTAATGTAGCAAAATACGCTTGGCAATCGACGCGTTAATATTCTTGAAGTCCACTAATGCTGTGTTGCACGCAAGCATGAATTTTTCATGGTCTAAACCGGACACTACATACAATATAATCCATATCCCCGTCGGACATCAGTTGACTCGCGACCTCTAATTTGTAAACATTCTAAAAACTCGCGGAAGGATCCGTTAGGTGGAAGAACTATTTTTCGCGTGCCACGCGGAAAACAGTACTTTAGCGAGCAGGATCCGATGCGCGGCAGGGTACTTCACGACTCGCCATCTTCGGTTGAGTTTCTGCCTCGGCGTGGCAGGATGCAGGAGGTGGCCGGGCGGGAGGAGAGGACGATGAATTTTATTTTATAGCCGTCGTGGGGAGCGGCCTCCGGCTTCTTAAGGGTGGAATATGTTTCGTATCATCATAGGGTGGATAGAACGAGAGGGAGCGTAGGCGAGAGGAGTTGGAGAGGGTTGAAGGGGGGTCGAGGGGGTGGAAAGAAGAGTCGGAGGCCGCTACCCGCCGTCTCCTTCCTCTATCCATAACGCTTTCCCGCTCTCTTGCCTTTGGCAGCCATTTTGAATACATTCTCACCCAGCGGAGAGTTATCTCCGAAACGTTTCGATTTCCCATTTAAAGGATCTTATATATACACGTGCTGCCGGGGGTGGTCGGGCGCCGCGCCACGGCGAGGTGAGCATCGAATCGAAGGGGAGGGAGCGCAGGGGAGGGTGTCTGAAAATATTAGCCGGCTGCCGCCACTTCGAATCCAACTACTACCCCGCGCGTCCCACCTGCCACCTCTCTATAAAACGTATATATCCTCTGCTTTTCGAAGGAAACTGCATCTCCAGCACCTGCCCCCTCAACCCCGCTTGCTTGCGCCAGCACGTCTGCTACAAGTGTACGTTTAGCGGCGTGAATCATGGTCCTCTCCAGCGGAACGCGCTTTCCCGCTGATCAATAACCGCTTTGAAACTTTCACGAACCTTCTTAGCTCATTAAAAAAATCGTCACTTACACCCGTCAGCGGCGGAGACACGGGCGGCTTCGAAGATTCTCAACTTGGGACAGGGTAGAGCGTCGATGCATCTGGAGGCGACGTCTTGCGTCGGCCATTAATTTTTATAACCCCCACGATCGGCTTGCGCTGCCACCGAGTGCGGAGAGCGAGGAGAACATTAATGCAGTCAAGTTTCGCGCCCGGCACCGTTTTGCATGCAGATCATGTCACGGCTTAGCAATATACCCTCTCCTTCGCGTTCCCGGTGGGTGTTCCTTTTTTCTCCACCTTCCGGTAAGGTGGAAGAGGGTGCTGATAGGTGGCAGGGGATACGGTGGTCGGTATTGGCGCGCTAGTGGCGTATGCTTATTTTAATTGAAACAGCCGAACACCTCTGCGCTCCCGTCGTCAGTGAATAACAGAAAGAAAGAGGGAAAGAAAGAGAAAGAGGAGGTGATGGAAAAGACGGGGGTGGAAATGCAGGGGTGCCTCATCCCAGGCACTTAAAACGACCTACCGCGCTCGCTCGGGGATATTGTTTCAAACGAATATGCAAATCATGAGCCAACCCAGACCCAGAACGTGGTCCGCTGTAATTTCTATTGCCTCGCTCCGCTGGTACCCCGGGCGACACAAATAGATATCCTTAACGCTCCCCAGATCTAAAGGAAAAACGTGCACCGAATGTGCTCAGCGATTCCCACCGCTGGAAATTCTGCAGAGATGGAGAGAAAGAGGGGGTCGATGGAGAGGGTAGATCAAGGCAATTCTCCGCGAAGATCACCGTTACGGCTGCGAACGAATTTTCATTTATCGAGGCGTCACACTTTCGACCCCACTCTCTGCGACGATCCCATGAGTAATACTCTCGATCATCTCTGTCGGCAGATGAGATTTCTCCGATGAAACGTTTCGTCCTCCATCGACATCGCCCCCGCGCCAACTTTCGCGAACGCGAGAATCGAATAAATTTTGATTACGCAAAAACGCTTGTCCGAGTTCGCCGCGAACGTTATCATCGACAACTGATACGAAAAGAAAGCGCAGGAGGGAGGAGGATGAGAAAGGAAATGAAGTTCCGTACACATCGAACTCATCTTTTCCTCGACAAACGGAACTTTCCGTCCAGACGGGAGAGAAGTTTCACATTTACGCGGGCGAAGTCCACTATTTCCGGATCGCCTCTTGCGGGTGGCGAGATCGATTGCGAAAGTTGCAGAAAGCAGGAGCCAATACAGCTTCGACCCTCGCGCTCGTTCCCGGCGGTGCTTGCGAGACGTTGCACGTTATACGAGTAGGAGCTCGCGCTATTTAATAGTATTGTGCCGAAGAACATGATCCTATCAAACTTGCCAACTCGCCTCTCGCAATTAAACGAAGTCGCGGAAGAGGATAATAATAAGAAAATCTAAGCTAACAGAATTCAGTCAAGCGACGGAAAACAGCTGCACCAGTAGGACATCTAAAATTATAAACTACATGTTTTAAAACGAACTAATTCAGATACACAAAATTCCTATTTAAAAATAGTACCGTATAAACAGATCAGGCATTTAAAACTGTTATTGTAACGGTTGAAACTGAAATTTGCTTTGGTGTGTGGATTAGAACCATATCCTTACCAATATCGGTAAAGTCCTCTGCAAGAATGGTCAGACGTGGAATTTGTTAAAATTGAGTACGTATTCTTCTCCAAAAATGAAAGAATGCGGCTTTAGTTCAGCATAGCATTCCATCAATAGTATTTGAATGTGACACAAAACCTCTGCAAGAATGGTCAGACGTGGAATTTGAAAAAATCGAGTACGTACTCTTCTTCTAAAATGAAAGAAAGCGGCTTTGGTTCAGCATAGCATTCCATCAATAGTATTTAAATGTGACACAAATCCTCTGCAAGAATGGTCACGCGTGGAATTTGTAAAAATTGAGTACGTACTCTTCTTCTAAAATGAAAGAAAGCGGCTTTGGTTCAGCATACCATTCCATCAATACTATTTAAATGTGACACAAATTACTCAGCAACTTGCGCCACATCAATCGCATAAGCAGCATCGAACACAGAAAGGAATACGTGGCTGTTTTCGAAAATCTGATTCCATCGCAAAAGGATGGTTGGAAGGAAGACAAAATTTATGTCCCCGTACCCAGGCACCAACCCCCGATACAGGGAGAGGGCGGGAGTGGGGGGTGGGGGGGCTAACTAAGTGAGAGAGTGACCCGTACTTTGTTTTCTCGCGGCGGGCAAGAATATATTGATAGTCAGCTCAAAACTCCATTAGGGCCGGTCCGTAGTATTCTCTCGTAAATACGAAAATGCTATCCCATTATTTACTGGTTAATTGGATTAATGAGACTCGTTATTCCGTAGAGGGCTGTGAGTCGCGACCCACTCTGGGCTTTTCTCTCTGTCCTCTTTCGCCCTCGCCCGGCTTTCTCTCATTTCCTCTCGCTCGCGCGTCTAAGGGAGGAGGACGGACCGGAGGAAAACGAGGATGGGTGAAGAGGGTCATCCCCATGTTCTGAGAACGGGGCGAGGGGGCAAAGGGTAAGACCGCCGCGTGGACAAATACGTCCTGGCACTCCATACACACGCTTAACTCTCACGCACGGATGTCCGCTCGTGTTCGCAGGCACAAACATGCGCGCGCGCGTTTTCTATCCTCCATGAAAGCCTTCTCTCCTCGACTGTGCGCGCTCATCAGAATTTCGCCGATTGAATCTACGATGTGTCTCCCGCACGCCTTCGGATTCCTTCTGCTGGCTTTGTGCCGACGAACTCTTAAGTAGATGAAATTTTCGATTTGCAATTAGCGTTATTTAGGGACTCGACTAAACAATGCGGATGTTAGTGCTGGTGAGCGTCAATGCATTCGGACACGGATATCAGTATAAGTAGCGACTAGGAAGCTGCGTTACGTAGAGACTTTAAGTTAGACGAAATTAAATATGTACGATTACCATATTTTCTCAGCGTCACGAATGTTGGATCCCAACTTCCACCGTATTACAACTGTTTCAATTTACGGCCCGCAAAATATGCAAATGGCGCTCATTACAAACTCACACACTTGAGCCTGAAATAACATTGCCGAATATTCAAGGAGCCCCCGGTCCGAGCCGAGCGATCCGTGATACTTCCACTAACAGAGGAGCATTTGCCAGCACATCTCATTATTCTTTGAACAAACTATCAGCGGCATAAAATGAGCCTGCACAATGGCGACATGAAAGTTGAAAGGCGAACGAGGCTCTTCTCATCAAAAGAATGTTTCGGGTCTCTGTGGATGAATTATTCCCTGCCCTTGCGGCGGAAATCCCCAACGCTCGCTGCCTCTACTATTTGCGTTTTAGTTCGGACCATCGAGACGAGCGACGATTAATTATTCCTTAATGCGCTTGGCGCAAAGTTTGAGCCCGCGCGCGGATTTCGATTATTCGCGGCATTATTGGGGTTATAAATCAAAGATTCTGGTTACCCGTTCGCGCCCCTGTAGAAAAGCCGCCCCCCACTTCTACATCGTCCGTCAAACCACCCCCCCCCCCCCTCCGACAACCTCGTTGAGTTTCGACGCTGGGGTATACTTTTGAAAACGGCACGATGGGACTCCATTAATCAGCTTCGCCGTGACATCGGGGCCGCGACGCTGTAGTATTATATGGAGTAAAATTAATGAGATACACAGAAACACACTCGACTTCCGGCGCGCAAGCAGCGAGCAGCCAGTTCCGACACAGCGATCTCCACCCTTCAAGTACTTTGAATGCGATCGCTCACGGTTTGAGCGTGAAACGGATTTTGGGCGCTACTAGGAATATGCATCAATTTTGCGCGCTTCGCTGACTGTTCGTAATGATTTTAGACCGTTTACGATTTATTACGAGCCGGTCGAACCTTCTAGAACATGATAGGATTTCAACTGTGGGTGTTGTGATCATTTTTCAATGAGCACATGGTGCACGGTCTTCGGATGACAGCGATTAAAACCTACGTGTTCTTTTATAGCGTTTTATTAAAGTCATATAAGTAATTCCCACGATACTGAAATGCCTTGAAAACCGAATACAACAACGAAGTCTTCATTTTCAATAACAGTACCGGTATCACAATGCATCGGCAGCATAGAAAACGCCCTGATCATCAAAGTACACGTTAATTTGACAGTTCCTAACGATATCGCAACGTCGGAATTTTAGCTCAGTCTTGTAGCTAACTCTTAAAGACTTAAATCAAGACCCTGCTTCAATTCAACAGTTTTACCATCTGTCTTCATTGAAAAGACGATTCATGTTACTTGTACCGAAATCATCAAAAGCATATTCCCAACTACAAGACATGCGAAATAATCCCGAAACACCTAGAGCAGATCTGAAGACACCGTCACCCTCAACGGCGACGCCAGCATAAGGACGCAAGCCGAAGGACGAAAACGTTCTCGACATTTGTCCGCCTGGCAGCCCCTCCGCTTACGATATTACAACATTTTTTCATATTACTCCAAACTATTAAAATCTTACAAAATAAGGATTCGCCTTCAATTTTACCACCTGCCTTCATTGAAAAGACGATTCATGTTATTCGTATCGAAATCATCAAAAGTATATTCCCGTCTACAAAACATGCGAAATAATGACGAAACACCTACAGCCGATCTGAAGACACCCTGACCCTCAAAGACGACGCCAGCATAAGGGTGAAAACGTTCTCGACATTTCTCCGCCTGGCAGCCCCTCCAATAACGATATTACAACGTCGGCATATTACCCCAAACTATTAAAATCTTAAAAAATAAGGACTCTCCTTCAATTCTTCAATTTTACCACCTGCCTTCATTGAAAAGACGATTCATGTTATTCCTACCGAAATCATCAAAAGTGTATTGTCGACTACAAAACATTTGAAATAACCGTGAAATGCCTAGAGCCAATCTGAAGACACCGTCAACCTCAACGACGCCAGCATAAAGACGCAAGTCGAAGGACGAAAACGTTCTCGACATTTGTCCGCCTGCCAATAACGATATTACAACGTCGGCATATTATACCAAACTATTAAAATCTTAAAAAATAAGTACCCTCCTTCAATTCTTCAATTTTACCACCTGCCTTCATCAAAAGAGACGATTCATGTTATTCCTACTTCCATCATCAAAACTATATTCTTGAATACAAAACATTTGAAATAACTCTGAAACACCTAGAGTCGATCTGAAGACACCGTCACCCTCAACGACGCCAGCATAAGGACGCGAGCCGAAGGACGAAAACGTTCTCGACATTTGTCCGCCTGCCAATAACGATATTACAACGTCGGCATATTATACCAAACTATTAAAATCTTAAAAAATAAGTACCCTCCTTCAATTCTTCAATTTTACCACCTGCCTTCATCAAAAGAGACGATTCATGTTATTCCTACTTCAATCATCAAAACTATATTCTTGAATACAAAACATTTGAAATAACCCTGAAACACCTAGAGTCGATCTGAAGACACCGTCACCCTCAACGACGCCAGCATAAGGACGCGAGTCGAAGGACGAAAACCTTCTCGACATTTGTCCGCCTGCCCCTCGAAGTTCGTCATCACGCACGCGACCGCCGGCCGCAAGTAGTCCGAAGCCTGCGAAGACGAGCGAAGCACGTCGACGAAAGGAAGAGAGAAAGCAGCGTAGCGGGGAAAGCTGACGATCCGCCGAGAGAAACAAGGCGAGACAGAGAGTGGGACAAGCGGGAATAGGACCCGCTGGAAAGAGAAGGCGAGATACGGAGAGGATCGAGAAGAGAGGAGAGGGAGACTGCGGGGGAGGGCCAGCCGAGGGGTGTATAAAGATGGCGGCACAGAGGGTGCGAAGGAGCGAGAGAGAGAGAAAGAGAGGGAGAGAGGCCGCGCGTCGGTTATGATAAGGCGATGCTTTAATGACAGCGCGTTACTATGGCAACGGGCGTGTAGGGGCTGGCCGCCGCGACGCCCGGCGTCGGTCAGCTACGAGAGAGGGGTGGTGGAGAGAGAGTGCATTGAGCGGCCAGCCGCCATACTAGTGGACACACAGCCTCGATTCTCAGGGATAAATTTCTGTGTGCGCGTGTGCTCGCGCGATTCTCGCCCTCCTACCTTCGCGCGCGCTGTCTTTCTCGCCCTGCGTGCACCTCCCGATGCCCTCCTCCCGTCACCAACAAGCACTCCCCGACACCACATTCATGCACGCGCGTACGCGTGAACACTGCCCTGTACGTGTGGCCACGCGTACACAAACGTCTACGTATACAGGGTGAGTCAGGAGAAATGACCGCTTCGGATAACTTTGAGATTAAATGCTTCGCGGTGAAATGAATCGAATGATGCGTCATTCCGTGTATTCCGCGTGCGGGGCTTCGAACGGAGCGAAAGTGGCGAAGCATCTTTTGGCGTCGACGCGTGTGATAGCGGAGATGATAATTTATGTTCTAAAACAGCCGACGGTTTAGAGCATTTTTTATTTCAGGATGTTCGGTATGGTAGTGTAGAGATTCGGGTACCCCGTGAAGGGTTTTACTTCGGTTTACGGTGTACGCTGTACAAGTGTATATGCTTTTTATATATATGGGCGTTTATCTGTATACACGCACGACGAGACGCTCGTACGTTCACGTAAACACACGTAGACTTTCTCTCTCACCCTTCTTCTTCTACCCCTACTTCTTCCTCCGGTTGCACCTCCTCTTCCTCCTCCTCTTCCTCTTCCGCCGCTGCCTTTGTCCTTCCGCAGCCACGCTGGGACACTGGGGAGGTCCGCAACAATGCTACGTTATCAGAGACTCGAAGCGACGTGCCAACTTTGGTACGCGCCCGAGCGCGAAAGCCTTTCGAGAGATCCGACAAGATATGATTAAGGAACTTTGAGATGCTCTCATAAAAAGTTCCCGCCGTAATAGCGCCCTTTCGGGCCCAAAAAACCTCTCGACGAAGTTATTTCGAAGTATTTTGCGGTCCTTTCTGCGTTGTATCTTACGATGGCTGGCTGACTAGTTTTGTCTATATCCACTGATTACATCAGTATACTCAGGGTTATGCATTGAAGGTCGGTGAGGGGTAAGTGGTTTTATAAAAACATACGTTATTCGTGTTATATTTAAAGATGTAAAGCGGTAGATTTTCTTTCACTTTCGAAGATACAACGTTATCAAATGGATGAAATTTAGCACCGAAATGCCCCCCACCCCCTCAAAACAGATATTGGGGAGAAATCGTTCCAGCGTAATAAGCGAGTTTACGATCCATCAGCATTAAGAGAAGTTCCTTGGCAAAGTTTAATGACGTAACGTTTCGGTCTGATGCGGTTTCTTGATTTCAATTTGACCGAGCTAATCCGGGCATTAAAGGCGGTACATAAGGATTTCCTCAAGTTATTAAGCGGGTTCAGAAGTTTCGCCCGTGAGGTTTGGATTTCCACAATTAAATGAAGCGTGCGATCCCCTGCGTGTGCAAGAATCTACGGCCTCCTCACCTGTAGGAATTGCTCCGGGACACGGTTCGGCCTTTCAACGAGAACATTTTCGAAGAACATCAAAGAATCTTTAATCGCCCTTGCGCGCCATCTCGTGGTGAATGGATGTGATAATCCGGTTGCCCTCCTTCCAGGCTTGGGAACCCGCTACTCGTCGAATTTACGGACGTAAAGCCAACGTAATTTGGGCTCACGAGATGTCTTGATAAAATTTCGTTGCGTACTTACACCCCTGACTACCCAACAATTCCACTCACAATCATCTTTTTAATCACAGTACCCCTCTCGCACCGCACGGTACAGAACTTGTGTTCTTTGACATCGCACGAGATGTCTTGATAAAATTTCGTTACGTACTTACACCCTTGATTACCCAACAATTCCACTCACAATCATCTTTTTAATCACAGTACCCCTCTCGCACCGCATCGTACAGAACTTGTGTTCTTTGACATCTCAGAGTTCTTACAACTCAAAACTCTTACACGTTCGAAAATTCTAGAAACAATCGCCTATCCACAAAGCTCGTCACCAATCGTTTCACCCCACTCCCAAAGAAGATTCTCGGCAGGACTTTCGCACGAGCGAACCTGTTGGGGTTGCGTGCCCACGTATATCCACGCGGCTGTGTGCGATCGCCGAAAATTCAAAACCAAATCTCCCGCAATGGCGCGAGTCACCATACACACAAACGGAAAACGGAACTTGGTGAAAGGGTCTCTGCGCTTCATCCTGCGCCCCTCTCTTTCTCTTTCCCTCTGGCCGCGTTTCTGTATCTCTGTCGCATGCTCACACCGATTCCTGCAGACAAACCGAGGATCAAGTATCCAGGAGCGCACGGGGGATGTTTAGGGGAACGCAAACATACCGTGTCTCTGCATTATGGATGCAACGGAGTGGACCACCTCCCCGCATACATCCACCCCCTCCGTCTGCTCTATACCAACACCACGCCACCCCATACCATCCACCCACCCGCGCCGCTTTCCATCCTCCCGTACCATTCGAGATGGCTGGCTGGGTTGGCTGAGCTTCACCCCCGCTCGCATTTATTTATAATCAAATTCCGTGTATACCGGTAACCGGTGGACTGAATTTCTATCCAAATGTGTGCACGCACACCGAAAACGGTACGTGTGTCATCACGTGTATGCGGATACACGTGCAGAGTGCATATACAGGGTGTTCGACCTAACGGTGGGTACGATTTTTTAAATGCTACCCGTAATGTGGCGGAGGGGAGCTTAAGGATAAATTTGCCTGTTTTGATCGAACAAGAAGATAAATTAAAGGAAATTGATAACGTTATTGGTTGATATACCGTTAAGAGCATTATTGAGGTTTGAAAAGAAACGATACAATTTGTCCATATATCCATTCTAGTAACAGACGGAAGGTCGCATGGTTCTATTTACCAAACCCGCATAATTTTGCATGCTTGAGAAGCAATATATTCGAAATATTGTTAGTATAACCCATTCAATACCGATGCGTATAATTTTTACGACACCTCATTCAAAGGTGTGTCAAATTTCGGACAAGCCGTCACGACGTACACCCTGTATAGGCCATGAAATATATACGCGCGGACTTTGAGGGAGGTTGAATCTCCACCTACATCTGTCTTTTTCCATCCACGAAGTAGGAGGGGGAGGGGGGGTCGCGGATTCGCTCGGCGGTCAATTTAAAAATCAATATTGACCGAGGAGCAGCCAATCCTTTATTTATCGACGCGAATTGTTGGCTACACGGGAGAGATGCGGCAAGGAGATTGCTCCCTGCCTCTGCCCCATACCTCCTTTCCACCCCAAAGCACCCTGGCACGACGCTCTGCGTCTCACCACCACCGCCACCCTCTGGGTTCCGCTGCCATGTTGTTCGAAACGCGCCCTGAATAATGTGGTCATCCTCGTTACAATTCCCTTAGTCTTACGTATCGTTCATCCACTGTGTTCTTTGGATTTCGCAGTCGAGTCGATTGGAAGCACTCGCCACACCGAGTGCGAATAAACAAAGCATTCGGGGCAATAAATTTGAATGGCTGACGCCACTTGTCAACCACGTACTCGGAGTTGTGAGCATTGGATTATCCGAATACGTGCAAAAGTTGTCGGGGTACCTAATAGTACTTGATGCAGCAGTACCCAACGGATCAATATTAATTCAAAAAATACCCGTATCTAATATCGTTTCTATCCTCCCTACTCATCATTCTAACCACTTAATTCCACTATAAACGCGATTCCCTCCCTTATAACCTTTATCAAACATATTTTGGCAAATACTTTTATTATTTATCGTAGACGGCACTATCCACTGTCGCAAACTCTACTTCCGACAGAAGAATCCTGGTAATTCCCCGCCCAGAGGACTTCTAAGATCGCACTTGTGCGCGATAGTAAACGCCTTGCCCACAAGGGAGGTCATCATCCTGAAGAGATCCGGCGGGGTTCAATAACCATTCGCCGGTTGTCGTCACGCGGGCTGGGCCCGGGTCCATTTTTTGAATTGATTGTCCATAATAGCAGGGTAGTCGTGGCGGGGGTTCTTGTGGGCTGATCAAAGCGGCTGCCAAGGCGGAGTCGGGAAGATGCGAGGCTCAGCTCCGTGTTCTGAGGGTCACAACCCTCAGCGTCCTTCGACCCCTCGCGAGCAGGCGAGGGTGGACTAACTGACACGATCAAGAAAAATGATATCGCTGCTTCAAAAGGAGATGACTTTTTGCGCAATGGCCGACGCCGTCGGATATTGCCAGACTGTCCTCCGTCTGCTGCTATTTGTCTCAGAGGAACACGGCTGCGCGAGTCTGTTTCGGAAGATTAACGTAACAAATGTTTCAAATTTATCGTTAGAAGTGCGGCAACACATCGACGTGGAATCGTGATGAGAAAACTTTTGTTGGAGTGTTCAAGAGATTGCGATGATAGGGGAAAGGGTGGAGTGCGAGATTGTATTATTATTAGGTGATGTTGATATTCGGGTTGTTGAAATTGGGTGCAATAATGGACGTAGAAGTGACGCGACGTGTTTATACGGTCGCAAACGTTATTTTACTGGCGCCTTATTAATATTTGTCTAACACTCGTAACCCTTTCCTCACACACCCACCTCCGAATCTTCCACATCTAACCCGCACAAACATCATACTCTTAAGACGTAGCTATATTACTCCCTCTGATATGTTCGACCCAGAGAAAACACAAATCCGCAAATTAATCTACATCAATCACATTTAACCAAAAAAAATACCATAAACCCGACAAATTCGCCAACTTCCAGCCGCTCCACCATTCTTGCTCCACCACATACCTAAGAGGCTGCAAAAAATAAGTACCCACCGAAAATTCCCTGAATTACCAAAGCACTTCGGCATCCGCAGTCGTCGAACTTTGGCAAATTCAGCGAATAGTCGAAAGTTGCGCGATATCGCGGTGGGCGCGAGCCATCGAAACATAGAAGCGGAAGAACAGAGAGCGCGTGATAGAATAGCCCCGGTACCCAATATGTCCATCTTCGGGGTGGGCGCGAGAGGGACGCGACTCGGCCGCCGCGCAAACAGATCAATGCTCCGCGTTCCAATATAAACAGTATTATTGAAACAAAGCGGACGGGACGGAGGTGTAGCCGGGCGATGCCTGAGGGGGTCGGAGTTGGGGAGGGTGAGTACGCGGCAGGCAAGCGAGAGAAAGACCAGCGGGCGGAGATGAAAAGAGTAGGCGAAATATCGAGAGGGCGCGAGGGAGAAAGGCGGCGGTCGGAGGATAAGAGAGCAAAGGACGGCGAGCGAGAGAGGGTGACTAAGGGTGGGGTGCGCAGGGTGGAAAAAGGGGTCGGAGGAGGAGCGAGGGTTGATGTTTCTGCCGTTCCGCTGGGCTGCGGGGAATGAACGAGGGGAGAAGAGTTATGTTGCCGCGATATTGTGCTGCGCGGCACGAGCGAACCTCGAGGGGGTGGCTTCCTGTTCTCCCACCCACCCCTACGGGGCACCCCTTACTCCGCTTCCACCCGCCGCCATCACCCTACGGATCTCCTCCTATCCTCCTATACTCCGCCACCCCCTCCTCGAGCCACCTATTGCTGCACAACCCCTTTCCACCCTTGCGGGCCACCATCGACTGTCGATTTTGTATTATATGTTAGGACCCGGGACTCCTTGATGCACGTACGTTCCTTACGTACGCCGGTAAGTTATAGCGCCGTCGGTGTTTCTTTCAATAACGAACGTCTCGACGCCCACCTTCTACCCTCCGCATTTTCCTTCCTTGAGCTTTCGCGTGCCCCGTTTTTCCTTGCGCTTGTTTTGCTTCTTTGCCGATCTGCTCTTTCTGCGATGCTGAATTGATCGCGAATGCTTCGAGCGCTGCGAAGATCTTTTTAGGCGATATTACGGTGGGACGGAACGAAGGGCAGCGGGATTTATGTTGTAACGGCGGTTTATGATGCGGGGCATCGTTTTGTTTAAGCCAAAAGACACGGTCTTCGTAGCAGCGATACTTCGCGTACTGTGCTGATTTTGATTTTATACCGTGCGCTCGCGGGATTGACTCACAAATTCGCGGCCGTTTTATGCATCCTCGATATTCCTTTTGGTAGGGAAGAGCGAAAATGTTCGCGTTTAGTCTCTTTGCACGAGGGCTCCCACGTACGGGTAACCGATTCTGTCACTTTCGATTGGTCATTGACGTAGAACAAGCTTTCCAACACTTTCACCGCGCGTATAAACGAAGCACAAATTACTTTTTATTAACCGCGAAACTTTCAAAAATCGCTTTAACCCCTCGCCTTCTTTCTAACCAGTTTCCGTCCCTCCGTTTATCCTTCCTCCACGTATCAAATTTCTCCCTTCCCGGGCATTGTCCTCACTTCCTAAACTCTCCTATTTTACCGACTAGAAGAAAGCTAAGCTTTCGGCCAGCCAGAAGTAACAGGTTAACTTATTCGCCAGTACATTTAACATACCATATTTCACAGGGTTTACTGTGCACACAGTAGCGTGTCCAAAAGGTTCCATCTTATTAATTTACCCGTCAGCACATTAAACGTACGACATTGCCGCGATTGTCGGTCGACATCAACGATACGATAGCGCATCCAGAAAGCAGACAGTCACCCCGACTGTACGGTCGAGTGTCTGAATACGTGGGTGACTGGCCGGACGTAGTCAGCTCGGTGTGAAATTAGCGCAGATGTCGCGGTGACGGCTCATGGTACAGCTTCTCTGTTCATTTTCCAGGAGAGTGGGTCGGAAAGGGGCAAGAGCCGGCCGCTTCTACGAGCCTGGATTTTCAGTTCCCGGTATTAAATGGTCGTTGACCCAATTAATCCACCTCCGACATGGCATCAGACTGGGCGAAGGGGGGAAGAACTGCCCAAGGAAACGTAATCCGAAGGTATTATTATTGTTAATCAGTAAAACGTAGACCCGGATCTCGCGCTCAGAATGGGGGCACCCTTCAGCTTCGGCGAGATAAGTTTATCTACCGTAAATTCCGCTGATTTAACGTGGTCTGTGTATATACGGGTTTTTATGTCTGTAGAGGGTGATGTACAGGGCGACGGCAGATGAAAATTCGTAGATGAGTAATGATCGTTTGGACAATCGATACTGGCAATACATAAAGATTGATTGACAGTTATTACTATTAAATTGACGCCTTGCACATAACTGTAGACGTAGATTAGCAGAGAATTTCTTTCACTTATAAACTTTGCAGCGTTTTATGTCGTACGATGTGATTCCTCGGCTGATGATAGATTATCCTCAAACGTAGAAAGTATGAAATTTGGAATTGCTGACATAATGAACCGAAAGACATGAAGTAGCAATACGGGAGCCACGTCTACCGCGTAGAAAAAGGGATTTTTCATTAGGGCCGCCTAAGCCCCCGATGCGAAAGGATTAATAGAAGTTATAAAGTAGAGCCCCCCAAAAGAGGTGGAGGCACATTACGTGACTTGACTCCGATCGGACCTTTCTTCAGGTTATATTGCAGGTTGCCGTCGTTTCTCATTCACCCCCCACGGCTCATGCGCATCACATCTGACCAATAGAATCGCGTGGTCCATCTCTGCCGCTGACCAAACCCCTTGACTCGCACCACTCTTGCCCCCGAAACACATTCCCCGCGAAGAAAAAAGAAACTTTTTGAGAACGGTCGGTCTCCCTCACCCACCCATTACCCCTTCAGCCCTCGCCCTGCCCCACCAGACCGACACCCCCGCACAGTCCCACTCGAGTGTGTGTATTTTTCAGAGAAAACCTCATCAGCTCCATCGAAACTCCATCCGTAAGAAAACGAAATTGGGAAGATGCCGGGGGATCCTACCCTTACTACGCGAAAACGACAACTGTCGAGCTAAGCCTCTGTAACAATATGGCCGAGAGTTCGATAACGTCTTGTTAGGTATTATTACTCGGGACGAACTGCCCTGAAATAGTTCGTCTTATCTCGCTAAGTATGGATCGCTCTGTCTTGCCAAGACAGATGTCTACAGTAATGAAAATATTAATTTGCATCATGAGTAGTGGGTAGAAGCTGAACGGTTACCGGTTGGCGCTGCAAGTTTGTTCAAACAACAACTACCCCATTCGCCGAATGTCAACGCAGCTCCGCACTTTCCGTCCCACGTCCGAGTGCGCCGTCTCTGAGACCGTGTAAGGCTGCACTTCTCTCTAAACACGTTACAAACCGTTAACAACATCCCGGGTGAGTGGAAAAGAAAGACCGAGTGAGCTGACGAAGGTAGAACGCAGACGATGGAATTGTCGTAAACAAAAGAGAGCTTGCATACGCGCTGCACGAAATCCCAAGGACCGAACAAAGCCCCCGGGAACAGTGTCGTATCGGCAAAAAGGCTGGTGGGCGGGAGGGAAACAGAAAGGGGCAGCTTCGACATTCTCGCCGCGAAGTAATAATATGTACTCGGTCTGAGCAAGAAATCATTGCACGTTTTCGGGAAGGGAAACTCTCGTCCGTGAGACGCGGAAGTTGGTAACGACGAACCGGGGCTTTCCTAAGTATAAGAGGGTTAGAGAAGAAGATGGGTCGTCAACGGTGGGCCAACGGCGGAAAACTAGCTAATGACTCGACAATTCGCCCTTATCCGCCAATCTTGGGCCTTCAGCGCGGAAGAGACAGAGAGAGAAGTTGGCGACACTGTTTAGCCGAGCGCGTCGAGCATGACTGTAGTGCGACATGAATAACTGAGTAGCTCAATTTTCCTCGGCGTCCTCTCTTTCCCGAGTCTCCACTGTTTCGACTTCTGTTCCAGGTATACAGACGCGGCGAAGGCTTGTTCGCCCTCCGAACGTCAGTAGCATCCATTCTTTGCCACTCCGCGGCGCTATAATATTATCAGAGCATTGTGCCTGACTAATTAGCCGTACCTAATGCAATCCCACCTGATTACACATTCCGCTCGCCAACCGCGCAGCACCTCGAACCATCTGCCCTTTCTTTCCCGACATCTTTGTTTCGCTTTGGCTGTCCTTCTCCGTCCCGCCTCGATCTTTCACTCGTCCCTTTCCATCGGTCGGGCAGAGTCCGCCCAACCAGCATGGCTCGGTGTGGAAGGAAACTTTCCTAAATCTGCGCGCACGGGCGCGGACGGCGAAAAAAGAGGAAAGGAGGAACGAAGAAGCCTGAAAAGAAACGCCGATCGACGGTGTCCCGGCACAAAATGAAGAATCGATCGATGCTAGACGCGCACCGGCAAGGGGTTGAGCGCGGAGGAATGAGGAGGACAGAGGAAGCGAAGAGAAAGGTAGGGAGGGGTTCCAATCTGGTCGACAAATATTTGATGAAAACTGACGTCAAAGCGAAAACCCCCGCGTCGACGAGCTCGCCATTGTTTCGTAAAATTTACAGTAATGGCGCGCGGAGCTGTACATAATCGTTGGCTTTTATTTATTTTATCTTCGCTCTTTTTTATTTCCTAACGCTACCGGCTCGCTCGATGTCGTTGCGGGTGATTGGACGCCACACAATTTTGCGGGCCGACTATTGTGCGGATTACAGTTTCGCGTCATGTGGGAGTTTTTCCGCTTGCACGGGTTCCGGGCAAGTTTGGGAAAAAATGTTCGTTCAACGATCATTACGTCTATTCGCATTCTCATCGCGCTAGAAAATCTTCGCGCTTGAAAGCACAAACTTAATTACGTCCAATATATTTCACGCGACACAAATTTCTCGAGAGTCTAATGATTAATACGTTGATTGCCAAGCGCATTTTTATGTTAGAACCGCGATGCGATGAAATACTACAGAGTATGATTAAATTGTGCAAAATGAAGATAACGCAAAGTTGTTAGAAGCCAAAGTATTGAAGCCTCATTCCAATATCAATTGCTTTTACAAGATTGCAAATAGGCTTCATGGCGAATTTTTTTGCATTTATTGTAAAATATTTCGCGTCGGTCACCGGTGACCACCGTGGCAGTCAACGTGTTAAGAAATTATACATCCTGTGGTTATGTTTACTTATCGTTCGTTCAACGATCATTACGTCTATTCGCATTCTCATCGCGCTCGAAAATCTTCGTGCTTGAAAGCACAAACTTAATTACGTCCAATATATTTCACGCGGCACAAATTTTTCTAATGATTAACATGTTGATTGTCAAGCGCATTTTGCTATGTTAGAACCGCGATGCGATGAAATACTGCAGAGTATAATTAAATTGTGCAAAATGAAGATAACGCAAAGTTGTTAGAAGCCAAAGTATTGAAGCACCATTCCAATGTCAATTGCTTTTACAAGATTGCAAATAGGTTTCATTTCGAATGTTTTGCATTTCTAGTAAAATCTTTTGCACTGGTCACCACGTATTTTGCTACGTTAAAACCGCGACGCAATGAAATACTGCACAGTATAATTAAATTGTGAAAAATGAAGATAACGCAGAGTTGTTAGCAATCAAAGTATTGAAGCACCGTACCAATAGCAATCGCTTTTACAAGATTGCAAATAGGCTTCATTGTGAATTTCTTGCATTTCTAGTAAAATCTTTTGCACCGGGTTATTGTAGCTTTGTTAGCCTAAAGTATTGAAGCCTCATTCCAATATCAATTGCTTTTACAAGATTGCAAATAGGCTTCATGACGAATTTTCTTGCATTTATTGACCAGTGGCAGTCAACGTGTTAAGAAATTATCCATCCTGTGGTTATGTTTACTTAAACCTCGAGTCCCACAAGGTCCCTAAATAACTACTTCAACCAGCGACAACGGAGTTTATCGCACGAAACAGCATTTGGCGCGATTATGCACGGCTTTGATTGCAGGCAGACGGTTCGCCCCTTGCAACAAGTTTCATATATCTAATCGGCAGAGACGAGCCGTTCAAAATCGATTCGCGGCGATGAGGCCGTGCGTTCAGCTAGGAGAAGTGTTGCCGATATTATCTTCCCGACAGTTTCACGGCAGGGCGGACACGAATCTCCCGCTGTTTACACAGTTACGCGCAAATCTTTGGTCAGACCCGTCGGGGCGTCATATTAAAACAACCCCTATGCGATATCGGGTGATGGTAACAAATAATAGTCGGGGCACGAGGGTGAACGTTTCGCGGGGTTGTGCGTGCCTAAACTACACCCCTCCAACCGTGCACGTTTCTGCCTTCTCACTCCGACTCTTTGTATCTCGTCACGTCCCCCCCGCCAGCGGACACTCTCTATGGAGCAATTTATCTGCATTATACCCTCAGTTGACTTCACTGTGTGTTTTGACAGGAACAGCATTATTAAATGCCCTGGATATCTGATCCTCGACACCCCTAATCTACATAATACGCGTTTACCTTGCGCCTGGCCAGTTATCCCTTCGTCTATCGACGAGGTTCTGTCAGCATATCCACGACACGAGTCGACATTGTTAGAACATCGGACACTCAATCGTTAGATCCTAAAATATTTTACGATGACAATTTTTTTTTTAATTCCGATAATAGCAGACTATTTTATGGGACTGGCATATAAAGGGTTTTTCAATAGCTATGTGTGAACTTTGACAGCACGCTGCTCTGACATTTCAGGTGACAGCACTGTCACTCTTCGTTGTTTATGTTTTGCCATAGTTACCATTTAACAACGCGTCGAAATTGTTAAAATTTATTATAAATATTCATGTGCTGTTCGTCAAACTTTTCGCGAGTTACGAAATATTTACGGCCGAAATGATCGTCCAACCGAGCGATCAATTCAACGAATTATCGCGAAATTCGAGCAAAGCGGTTCGGTTGCTGATAAAGCAGTCCCTGTACGACACAGAAATGCGCGATCTAACGCGAAAAAAATATCATTCGAACCATCAGTGAGATCAAGGCCGACATATGCAAGAGAGTCATACAAAATTGGACCTCTCGGATCGAGCCCTGTAAACGAAGCCGCGGAGGCCATTTGAATGATATCATTTTTAAAACCGAATGGTATCGAATGTACTTTAATCCGCAATAAAGGTTTCCGTCATATGTCGCACACAACTTTTTTTATTCAATTTTAAAGTTCAGACACGCTTAATGAAAAACCCTTTATTATAAATCGACGCTTTATATTGGACTCTCCGCGCAGTGTCATATATAGCGGGAAAAATTTGCTTAGGCGCACCGTTTTATTTGCGAGTGGCTTTACTGACGAACTCCGTTGAAGCTGCGTAACGGGGTGGAAAAACGAGCAACCAGGAGCCGCGCCACCCCACGGAAACGAGACCCCTCGCTGCCGGCTGTCTTGTCATAATACACCCGTAATACAACTTAATGATCTATTGGCAAAATGCAGTCGGGGATGTAGCATAATTCTCGACACGTTTCCCGTCACGTGGATCGGCCATCCGATACGTCCTCCGAACATCGGTGAATGGGATTACAGGCGTACATCGCTAATTTTTCTCATGCCCACTATCTCCCTGTTATCTCTGGATGATCCGGCTTCCGTCCGCGCCAACGTCACCCCCGACACTCCCATGAAGAACGTGAGATCGCACGTATTTCCAGTGAAATTGTGAAAGTAGAATGATCAGTGCCCGTTTTAGGCAAGTAACGTAGTTCAAACGTATCGAACTCTGTCGCACTAGAATCCGGCCAGTCTCCTTCAGCCCAGAAGTAGAAATAGACAAAGTGGAGGCGGACCGGTTGTCGAGGCTATCATGGCTGCAATTTCATCTACAGTTCCACGGGGAAAAACATTGACCGAATAAGAGCGCTAAGAGTTGAGGTGCATCAAGGAGGGATTGAGCTTCGTTACAAGCCCCTATCTCACGCCATCGTTCCTTTAAGCAGATCCGCGGAATCCGCGATTAAGATTTTAACCCTCGCCGGTAACAGGCTCCGCGCCCATCGATTTCCGATTATCGAAGATCATCCGCCGAATTGCCCGATCTAAAGTGAAGTCATCGCGATCGGAAGTGGGGACAGGCACGCTCGTAACGTCGGAGGGAAGCCTGACTTTGCATGTAATAACAAGAACGGCGCGCAATAATTGCGGTACAAGTACGTACCCGCGCCGGGTACAATTTAATTCTGGGCGATATTATAATTAAGTGGTTCTAACCGGTAATGGCCGGCGTCACGTCAAGCGGGTAACGCCGGTGGTTGCCGGTGGCTCATCATACTGCTTAGTTCAAACAATCAGCGACTCGATGGTCGCCGTCACGCGAACCCACCGAGCCTGACTCCGCTTCAAGTGGCGTCTCCGCTTTCGGCCGCTCTTACATTAACCCCCGCACGTTCGATGTTCAGGAGGAGGAGGAACGCGCTCACAATTTAGCGTGTTGCTGACACGTTGCGCTGCCAAAATTACGGGATGGCGCCATTAACACATTGACAGTCGGCCCCGCGAAAACGCGGGTTTTTGAGTCTATGACTTGAAGCACCACGATGATGTGGAATATTTTGTGCCGCGAAAACATCGGGTTTTTGAGTCTTGTTAAATATTGAATGGCGGCTCCACCACGATGATGTGGAATCGTCGGCGTTTTGTGCTGGATAGTCTCTGCACTGTTGCGATTAGACCATTTTTCGATTTGTTTTATATTTGAACATGGAGAAAAATTTATTATGATGAAAATTTAAAGTGGCCTGAAGACTCCGTTTTTTTCAATATTTTCCGAAAGACCATGTTGATTATAATTTTGAGACTTCAAATATGTTATTTATACATAAAAAGCATTGTGTTTTCTTTTATTCAGACGCCAAACAAATACGATAATTCTTGACACATAAGTTTTCAGAGATATCACACCATGGTGAATTACAAAATTTTCATTTTTGACTTGCCATGTATAAAATAAATATAATTAAAAACATTCACAAGCACGTGTAATTCTTCTCACTTAAAATAAAATTCTGTTTCACTCGTTCCGCTGCGAAAATGTGCTGGAGTGCTAAGGGTTAAAACTTTTGTTTTCTGTTTACGTTATATATATGCAATAATCCACCATGAAATAAGGAACCGTGTTTCGAGAAATACCACACTTGCCTTAAATATAAAGACTTTTGTTTTCCGTTTACGTTATATATATGCAATAATCCGTCATGAAATGAGGAACTGTATTTTTTCTATAATTATAAATAAAAAATTTCGATTTTGTTTCTGTTTTCAATTACCGTTAAATTGTGTATGACGAATATGCAAATAAAATGTACTATTTTACAAAAATATAATTATAACGTTTTGAATATTTTTTTTTGGCTATTCATTGATCAGAAACAAGCGAATAAGGACGGTGTTTGGAATTTAAGTGGCCGATACGTGCCGGCGCTCAGGCTTTAAATGTCTCTTAGGTCGCCGACTGTCAATGTGTTAAAAGACATATTTCTTCTGGATGACATTATATTACGTAATAGTTTAAAATGTCATTACGACTCATTGTCAATTTTACGATTTTTTCTTCTGGATGATATTATATTACGTAATAGTTTAAAATGTCATTACGACTCACTGTCAACTTTACGATTTTCACATTCCGACGGATTGTCTCTAGATACTTAGATCAGTGAACATAACGTCGGCGACGTTGCTAATTCCAATAGCCACGTTACATTATATTACGTAATAGTTTAAAATGTCATTACGACTCATTGTCAATTTTACGATTTTCACATTCCGATGGATTGTCTCTAGATATTTAGATCTGTGAACATAACGTCGGCGACGTTGCTAATTTCAATAGCCACACGACAATATATTATGTAATAGTTTAAAATGTCATTACGACTCATTGTCAATTTTACGATTTTCACATTCCGACGAATTGTATCCAATAGATAATAGATTTGTGAACATAATGTCGGCGACGTTGCTAATGGTTTCAATAGCCACACAACGTGCTCCACGATGTGTCTGTGATGACACGCATAGGAAATGCACCAAAAATCGCTTGAAGCGTATAACCCCACTGACTGACATTTAATCACGACGACGCCCGAGCGACATAAGACAAGCGCGGTCCGTCACGCGAATTAGCGTACGTCAATCTGGATCAGACTGAACACGCCGATGAGTCGAGTGTGCTCGACAGACCGGTCGGCGAACCGCAACCGGAAATTGGCTGCTTGGTTATCAAAGTTTGCGGCTTGCGTGTCTGTCCGGCGATGAGGAGGAACAACGAGCCGGGGTAAGGTATGGCATGGGAAAAGGGGCGAAGGATGGGGTATCCATTAATAAGCGAGACGAACGCCCGCCAACTCCGCAAATTGGGGTGCCGGCGAAAGTAAATATTAATTTGTTCGCGAGCGCCTAACGTCACGATCGGCGGATATTGAGGGCTTGCTCGCGTGTAAATTCACCTTGCAGAGGGCATTACGAGCTGCTAATAACCCACGAGGTGTCTGTATCAATCAAGTCATAAGGGGAGTCTATGAAAACACTATTAAAAAAAACAGAACAAAGGGTTGCAACACACGTATTCTGAGGCTACCTAAGGTAATGTGTGCCAAGAAATAGTTGCAAATGGTAACGACACGGTAGATGTGGTACATAAGACCTTGATACTTTGCCGGCCGCTGTCACGTATACGTGACTTCTTCTTACCAACCGTTATCGGCCGCTATCACGTACGCATGACTTTTTTTTCAGCGGTGATGCTTAATTTCCATGTTTGTGTAGGGAGATACATTGTTGCAGGGCAATGTTTCACGAACAGGAAACTGCGATTTCAACTGTCTTACCCTCCCAATTTACCAGATTGTGTTTTATTGAAATCTCTGACTGTCGCATCGAAGCGGCTGTTTGTTTGTTTAGTTTGACACTGTCTTTCGCTGCCTTCGCATATCAGAACATTAAGTTAAATGTATTAACGCGTTGATTGCCATAAAATAATTATTGCTATCCATTGCGAATATTTTGGATCTTCAGTAAAATCTCTTGCGCTAGTCACTGGTGACGTTCACGGCAGTCTTAATGCCTTCTTTAACCCTTATCACTCCTAATGTGCTTCCCAGGCACTAGCGATGTACGGCGCGCTACTTTGCGCGTTTGTTTACAAATACAAAATAATCCTGCACAGCCAGCATCAGTCAGTCACAAGCAATCAATAAAGACGGTCACGTCTGAACCTGTTTTATTGTAAACTCATCTATTTTTGTCATTGTCATTGTAGCGTTTAAAATCTGACACTTATAAACGAGTGCGCCGCGTATGTATGCTGAAAATAAGTCGGAGTTGGCGGTCGATGCGCGCCAGAAAAGTCGGAGCGTTACTACTAATTATATTGCAACTACTTATGTTACGAACTGTTGGGATTTGGAAGTGTGTGAAATAATCTTTACTATTCGTTTATTGTAACTTCTACTTTAATTTCCTAAGAGAGTAGGTCTTTCTTTCTTGATCAAAGGGCTTCGACTGACTCATATGACAAACAACATGTTTGTTCAACCTTTGTTATTTGCGTCGCAGCTCATGCCACGCATCACACTCCGACGCGCATGCATTCGACATGCATTTGTTTTAAAAGAAGGGAATCGAGTTGTCATCTCGATATAAAGTCTGAGGCGTAGCATAAACAGTTCACAGGAAGGACATTGATTTTTGTCGTATTCCAACACGAACGATTGCATAAATACCACCGTTGAAGAGCAGTCGAACTTGCGTGAATCTCACAGACAGCAGCTTGAGAAATGTGCGTCCGGCAAAGTGTTAACGCTGTTAGAGAGTCGTCGACGATCATCGGCGGTCGACGATAACGCGAAATTCGCCGCAGAATGCAAAAACACCGCTCGTCCGCGCAAAAATTCCACTACGCAGTCGGCGAAACGCGCGAATAAATTCGGGTGGCAATCTCTCCGCGTTCGCCGATGACGATGACAAACGCCGCGCGGAAAATCAGTGTGTCGACCGCGGCGGCGTCGGCGACGGATGCCGTTACCCGAGGTGAATAATAAATTACACTGTTAGTCGAAACAATTAATTAATAATTCATGATAGTCAAGGAGAATTTGCCAGGTGGGCGGAGTGCGAGAGGAGAGAAGGATTGGCGAGAGGTGGATGGTCGGGGGTAGAGAATAGAGGGCTTAGTTGCCGGTAGGGGAAGGCTGTAATTTGCGTCGCGAACTGGTTATTGGAGTGAGAGCAAAAGAGCGAGAGAGCTGGCGGGAAAGAGAGAGTGGGCGATCCACCATCCTGAATATAATTTACTTGAACAAACTAAAATCCCTCCAACCCTCTCTCAACGTCCTCGTCGCACTTTCCTCAGCGCGGAGAACGTTTTCCTTTTCGAAAGCAGCCCTCCCTTCCTCGGCACACTCACCCCTTCTGCGACCCACCCACATCCCCCCGGAGCGGAGTCGGTTCCACTCAACCCCATCGTTTCTTGCCTCACTTCACTCCTTTACGAATACTTTATAAGCTCAAAGACGCGAGTCAATACCCACCTAAACTTTATTCTCTATTTATGTTTACCCGCGGACCCCGCGACGCGATGCGAGTACACGCCTACCGCTGTAAACTCGTTGGTTTTCACAGCCGGCGCTAGACGGAGTCGTGACTACTTGCGATGCGTCGAGACTTGATTATTTATTGCCGACGGATCTAAGTTTCGAAGGCTACGAGTCATTGGGTAACTTCAGACTTTCCGGTGAGTTTTTGTTTCATAACTCTGTCTGCTGCGAAGTTTGCTGGAACGCTGCCCCTGCCAATCGAATTCAGGAGTCCTCGTCGCCGTATGTGTGTCTGTGTGTGCGGAACTCGGTTGAAAGTTATGAAGAAATGCCAGCATCCGGCGCTGGTCCACGAACGAATTCTTAGATCAGTAGAATCAGCTGGAGGACAAGGAGGGTGACAGGAGGGTGGTAACCAACCTTACCGGGCCGATTGACTTCCTCGACAAGATGCGGTTCAATTCCGGCACGAGCGATAAAAATCCAAAAGGATCGAAAAGCTGGAGTTTCATTTCATAGAAGAGCGAATGGAGAGAGAGAGAGGAAGAGAAGGAGGAGGAGGAACACGAGAAAGTGGTGGTGGCAGCGTGTAGAGGGAAACGGTACAATCAGTAGGAACGAGGCGGGTGGCGAGGAGGAACGAAGGGATGAACCGGCGTTCATAAATCTCGGTAGATTACTAAATCCCGGGTTTGATGAAACTGGGCTGCGCCGCATACATACGCGCTTCTCTCTCTTTCTCTACTGACTGTCTCCTGCTCTCTCTCTTTCTCTTCCTCATTCTCTCACATACTCCATTCTCTGTCATCCCCCCACGTACTTCCCTCTCTCCGTCATTCTCTCACATACCCTACTCGCTCTCTCTCCGTCATTCTATCGTATTCTCCACACGCCCCATCTCTCTCTTTCTCCCTCTCTCTACACTCTGTTTATCCCTGTCTCACTTTAACGTCAAGCCAACGTGCACACGCGTTACGTACGTGTGTAGGTTTGTGTGCGTGTGATGTTCGTATCGCGCTAGCTCATCGGGAGCCTGGCGCTGATAACATTATCATAAAACGGCAATATCGCGTGGATATTGGCCTGATGGAGCGAGCGCTATACTGCCAGCTGCTGACTATCGAACTGAGTTAAGGAGTGATCTACTGCCTGAATCCCCCGGCTTACAACTTTTTCATATGCAAATGGCAAAATCGGAACGACCGGTGACAGGCTCGAGAATCATGCTGAACTAGCTCCGGCGTTTTCTGCTCTTATAATCGATGATAATAACTCCAGTTCTAAATGCCCTGTTGCACTTACTAATTCTCGCAAGTGTTCGCGGTAGTTTAACACGTTGACTGCCGTGCGTATTTTGCCGTATTAGAACGGCGACGCTATGAAATACTACAGCGTTTGACCGAATTATGCAAAATGTAAATAACGTGCAAGTATTGGAGACCAAAGAATCGCATCACTATTCTTACAATAACTGCATTTATAAAATAATTATTACTACCCATTGTGAATATTTTGGATCTTCAGTAAAATCTCTTGCGCCGGTCACCGGTGACCCCCACGGCAGCCAACGTGTTAAACAAACTTATGTGCTCCGTTCTATACTGCATTTTGTATTATGCCTCAATCTTTAATAGAAATATATTTTCATAGATTTAAATTTGTCATAAACATATATTTTTAGCGCATTAAATAAATATGTCTGGGTGTACCACCGGTGGCACACGTGGCCTGAAGATCAAGTTTGACGTGTACCACTGGTGGTACACGTGGCAGGGAACGTGTTAAAAATACGCGTAGCGCTCAACGTGTTAACACTTTGCGGACCGAGCATTCTATTGCTAATCGTACCCAGTGGCCGGGTATTTTTTTGCGTCAAATATCTTTAAATTAGTGATGATTTGTTAGTAGTTAACACGTTGCCTGCCATGGTGGTCATCGGTGACCGGTGCAAAAGATTGTACTCGAAATGCAAAAAATTCGCAATGAATCGTATTTGCAATTTGGGAAAAGCAATTGATATTGGAATGATGCTTCAATACTTTGGCTACTCTGCAGTATTTTATCGCATCGCGGTTCCAACATAGCAAGAAACGCTTGGCAGTCAAAGTGTTAAACTGTCCACAAATATTTCTGTAATATTGCTAATCGTTTTGTCGCTATCCATATTTCAGAGCTCAAATAATTAATTCGCAATACAAATTACGAAAAACTGCGGCTGACAATCACGTAGTAACTGTGTGATATCTCGTCATCTGCCTCGAACGACAGAATATGCAAGACGATAGATCTCCTCAGTGGCCCAGAATGACGAAATACGCAAGACGATATATCTCGTCAATGGCCCCGAACGACGAAATAGCAATGACGAGATATCTCGTCATCCGTCCGCAATGTGTTAACACAATACTCTTCTGTCGCGTGGTCGACGATGACGGGCGCCCCGATTCAGAATTCATGGCATTCGAAATCGTATGAATCGCGCGCGCGAGTCCGGGTGCGAAGGAACGAGCGAAGGAAGAGACCATACTCGTTCTCGCCGGGGATCGATCTCGAGGCGACGGTGGTTTAATAAAAGACGAGGCACGCGTGAGCATTGAGAAATCGGAGTAACGAGGCCCTACGGGGGCGTGGATCGTCGTTTCTCCGCCATTCGCCTCCGCAGTGATGCCTAATATAGCAGAAGGCCTAGATGATGAGACTTCGCCCCGCCTCAGTTCAGTTCGGCTCAGGTATTAGATTATGAATATTCATGGCGGTGTGTCTGCGCGGTGCTTCATTACACCTACCCCCGCCGCACCAAGTCCCGCGCAACCCCTGGTGTCACCCTTCGGCGGCAGGAGTGGGATGGGGAAGGAAGGTGATCCACCCCCCGCCTCTCCTTCTCACCCTCCATTCTTGTCTTTGTCTCCTACTCCGGGACCCGTTGTCCCGATGGTGTGAGTCTCTCTCGCTCGGTGGGTTCCTCATCTTCGAAGCACGCTTGCCTCTTCTCTCATCCACCGTCACCGCGTCAATCAATATGCAACGTCACACAGAGCTTTGCTTATCTTCTGCAGTTTCCACTATCCCTCGTGAGAATATCTTTCAGCCGGAGTCACGCGCTTCTTTGGTTCCGGGGAAATAGTAGTTGTGTGGGTGGTAGTCATATGTACTTAACACTTTAGCGACCGCTATTGACTGAAGATACTACTCACTAACGACCGACTCTGTTTTGGATATCGCGCAGGAATTGTGTATGTGCCGGTTTGTGAAGCTCTATGACTCAAAAATACTGATTGTGTTGTTGAGAATCCTTCGGTTTCAAAGCAGTGTAATTTTATGGTAATTTAGAATTGTCATAATATCATTTGATATTTATTTTATCTAATATAACCGTTGATCACTGAAAAGCCGATTAATCGGCTACCGGTAAATAACAGTTGGAACCGAAAAGCCGATTAATCGGCTAGCGATCGATAAAGTGTTAAGACTAAACGTACCGGTACTTTATACCTACCTATTCTTGCGTGAGGGTTCATTTCAGAAAGAAATTCCTAATTTCTTAACCCCTTTAGACCCGATTTTTTTTTTGTTCAAGAAAAATTATTTTTTTATACTAAAATTAAGTTAATTCATGTGAATGAAGGCAACAATATACTTTTGACAGAAATATTTATTTATTTATAATTTGTAAATGTACATTTTAACCCATTGACTGCCACGCAAATTTAGCGCGTCTTGCCCTGGGTGCCACAGTTTTATTTTAAAGAAGACATGAAGTTTTACAAAATATAATAATATTAAGTTACTGATATAATATTGTAATTGTAAAATTGTATGGCATTTACAGTATTTGTATTGAAAGAAAAACACTTTTGGTACAAACGCTTACTACGAGATATCTCGTAGTTGGCAGTCAATGGTTTAACGGATATATGGTCCTTACGCAAAATTTGTAATATTAAGTAGATCCTGAGAAACATTCGTATAAAAAAATAAAATTCGTATGCGTAAAAATAATATACGTAATAAAATACAGCAGGAAAAGTATTATGTACATTACAATGTGCACAGGGTCCGAAGGGGTTAAAGCGAAAAATTGAATAATTAGATGATATGAGAATTTACAGAAAGTGAAATGGGCGAAAGAAATAACAATGAATGTAGAGGCTGATCAGAGATACGCTGTAACTCGTATTTACACTAACCATACCGGTACTTTGCACCTACCTATTCTTACTACAAGGAGTCATTTTACCCCTTATGAAATAAACGTTGATTTTTAGAAAGAAATTCCTAATTTATTAAAACGAGAAATTGAATATTCAGATGATATAAGAATTCACAGATAGTCAAAGGAGCGAAAGAAATAACAATAAATGTACGAGTTTTAAGTAAATTTTGAAAGGGGTCATTTGACCCCGCTTGGCACGTTTAGTGGTAAAGAAATTGGTAAGATTATTTCCTTTAATGGGTATGTGAACGCGATATGTTATTTATTGCGAATAGAAGAACCGTCAGAACTAACACGAAGTATACAATAATTATAGGATGTGTGTACACAGGTATCAGAGGTTTAGATGTTCTGTAGTTCCCGCAGAATTAGAACGCTGAGTGTAGACAGGCAGAATCGACTCATCAGTTAAGCGCGACGTCGAGTCCATTATCGCCGACGCTGATACCCCACGTTTCGATTGGTCACAGACAGACCGTAGGAACCGTATCAGGCATCGCAAAGAATGTCAAGCCGCCGTCAATTTCTTCATCAAGCAACAAATTTCAACGCTCAAAGGTTAAACAAGTAAACAACTTCCGTCTCCGTCAATTTTGCGCAAAACAATTTAACATCATCAAGCGATAAATCTTGCAACCGCTAACTCAAATCTTAAATCCTCCACCCTTCCTCTGCACATCCGCAACAAAAAGACCCTCCAACTTTAACAAGTTTTTTAACTTTAACCCTCCAACAAATTTTGCGCGAAACATTTTGACATCATCAAGCGATAAATTTTGCAACCGCTAACTCAAATCTTAAATCCCCCACCCTTCCTCTGCACATCCGCAACAAAAAGACCCTCCAACTTCGCCGTCTACCGTTCGCATCATAATATTCACCCGCCGACAGTCAGCAATTTGTCGTTCTCCTATTATCGGTAGCGCGTAAATCGTCAAGCGTGATGCGTTAAGTTCAGCAGACGTGCTGCATTAGTCACACCAGACTCGATCAGACCAGATTTGCGCGTTCCCCACCGGACTATGGAATTAATAAAGCGCAGCCGAGCAATCTGCTACCGTGCCGTGGAATACACTGTGCGAGGAGAGGGCCCCGTCGGCAATATAGAAAAGTGGGAACTGGCACCATTGGCGGGGAACCCCCGTGGCGCCTGGCGGCTTCGTTGGAACCTGCATGATTTGATTAGCCTCAGATTGACCCCACGAGCTACACCACCTCTTTCTTTCCCTTTCCGCTTCTCTTTCTCCCCCAGCCTCGACCTTATCCCACTCGTTTTCTCTGTCTCGCTCCTTTACTCGGTCCACGTTCCCCCGCACTCATCGTCGACCTTTCTCTCTCTCTCTCTCTCTCTCTGCGGCTCACATTCTTTCTGTTTCACTCTCTCGTTCTCGCTCACTTCAGAAACGCCATGCGGAGTCTAATCACTCACGAGGCTCCTTTTCACCCAGTTCATCCCCGACGACCACCGCCGATGGCGTCCTTTTTCGTACCCCTCCGCCACCCCCTCGGCACTCCGCACCATTAGTCTTACGTCGGGCACTTTATGTCGGGAAATTTGCAATCTTTCCATTTAATATGTCGGGATAGGGAACGGCGCGAGTGGAAGGGGGCATCGCATTTGAATACATCGACGATGAACACGATACGTGGGTGGCACGTGTTTTCCTCTCCGTTGTTTCAGAATATTGAGAGGGAGACGACGGAAGATGGTGGGAGGTGAAGGGGAGGGTGAGTTTATAATTTTTTAGCCAAAGTGATTAACGCGTTGACTGCCATGCGTATTTTGCTGTATTAGAACTTATTTTTCACTATTCTAGCAATAACTGCATTTATAAAATAACTTCAGTCTGGTATTCCGACATGCGTGTGAAGTTTTGAAGTTAACACGTTGACTGTCGTGTGTATTTTGCTGTATTAGAATGGCGATGCTATAAAATACTACAATACAGCAATACTACAGCGTTTGACTGAATTATGCAAAATATATACATATATGCGCCCATATTGGAGACCAAAGGATTGCGTCACTATCCTAAAAATAACTGCATTTATAGAATAACTTCAATTTATTATTCCAACACGCGTTTATAGTTTAGGCGTTAACACGTTGACTGCCGTGCGTGTTTTGCTGTATTAGAACGGCGATGCTATAAAATACTACAACGTTTGACTGAATTATGCAAAATGTATATAATGTGCCGATATTGGAGACCACAGGATCGCATCACTATTCTAACAATAACTGCATTTATAAAATAAGTTTAGTCTGGTATTCCGACACGCGTGTAAAGTTTAGGGGTTAACACGTTGACTGCCGTGCGTGTTTTGCTGTATTAGAACGGCGATGCTATAAAATACTACAGCGTTTGACTGAATTATGCAAAATGTAATGTGCAGGTATTGGAGACCAAAGGATCGCATCACTATTTTAACAATAACTGCATTTGTACAATAATTATTGTTATCCATTGCGAATATTTTGGATTGTCAGTAAAATCTCTTGCATTAGTTAGCGGTGAGCATTACGGCAGTCAAAGGGTTAAAACCGCAACGTGATGAAGTAGTACAGAATACGATTGAATTGTGCAAAATGTAATTAAGAATTATTGAATTAAAGATTTAATAGAAATAATAAATAAAATAATAAAGTAAAAAACAGAAAAATAGAAAATAATAAAATATATAATAATAAAACATAAAATATAAAAATATAAAAATAATAAATAAACTAATAAAAGAATAAAGAATTGAATTGTATTAAAGAATGGAATCACTATTTAATATTAATTGCATTTACAAAAATAAAAATTCTATTGATTATGTATTTTTTTAATTTTTTGGCTATCACTTCATTGGTAAATCTAATTCATGGCATTTTAGTTTTGTTGCGTAGTATTTTCGATGAAGAATATTATCATTTAGATAGGTACGCAGATTTGATATCACTGCCAATGTCCAGTCAAGTAGATACGGATGTCGGCATACGGACAGAATGAATAGCAGATTCAGGGGTTAATTTGAGACAATGCGTATAAGTGTAGTTAATATTGGATATGAGGGGATTTTCTGAATGTCAGTCGGGGTGCACGCATCCCCTTTCGAATATCGTCACTAGCCACACCCTGCAATCGAGACCCGTAGCTCATATTCAACATCTGCCTCAATGCGCTTATTAACAGACTTCGAGTTTTGTACACCGGTACTCGAAATTTTCTATCATAATTGCTATTCAAATGCACCAATGTGCTTCTTACATCTTAGACATATTTACAATTATTTAAAACAGCCATTCTTGTGATCATAATCCGAGGTGCAAGACGTGTATTTTCCATTTTTTTACGTGCATTGTAACCAGTTGCAGAGTATGTTTACTCAGAAGAGAAGCATAAGATAAGATGGTCGAAAAGAGGGCGAATGCAGTCGCTAGGTATAATTCGATTAAACGTTAATCTTGCGAACATAAAAAGAAAGGTGAAGCGGACGTGCCTGAAGGAAAAAAACTCTATGAACCTTCATTATGTTACCTTACCACTCGGTCGCCCGGCATTAGTGTTCGTCGTAACGGTTTCCTTTGCTAAATTAAAGGAGCTAAATGGACACGAGATGACCGAAGAAAAACTATATAGTCCAGTCTTGATTCCATCACAAGTTCAGATTCGCTAGTTTCTCTATTTTTTACGTACATACTACACCTTTTCTATACACTCAAACAATATGCATATACTCTCATTAATTTAGTCTTATTCCTCAATGGTATGTAAGTTCCCTATTAACAACATCGAGCACTAACATTCTATTGCGCCGTATTCTATTTCCCCGTAACATTTAATTTTCAAATTAACCTGACGGAGCAAAGCGGCGATCGACGTTTCATAAACAAAAGGCGACGACAAAGGGGAGCGATAAAAGCGTAAGTGCTCTGCAGATATTACCGCCCGTTTTCCCTTTTTCTCTACGGCGGTTGTTAAATTTCGTAATGGCTGGCCAGAAGAAGCACATGAGGGACCGGGACCGGCAAGCAAAAGGGATGACTGGAAGTGAGAGGATCGGTGAAAAATGGAGTCGTCGCTCGGAGGGAAACACTGGCTCGTTCGCATCATATATTTGTCCGAAAAAGGAGACAGGAGAGAGAGCTTATACATGAGCGTAGGCATTGGACGAATCATCCGTTCCATGCGCAAGATGGCCGGCAAAGGATGGAGAAGAAGATGGAAGAACGGAGAGGAGAAAGTACGTCGCCAACGTTGCAAGATTTGTTGCCATAAAGAAGATTGCTCGGCGCTAATGAAGAAACATTACCTCGACGATATTGCGCCCTGCTTTACTACGCTGCCTTGCATTTATGGATGAGGAGATAAAGAGGATCGATCGATCCCAACTCCCTTCGGCAACGACTTTCAAAAACGAAATTTAATCATAGACCGAAGGTACTCCTGTGCTCTCAGTGCGAAACTCGGCGTTGTATAATTTTTGCACATTTATCGACGCGCGCGGAAGATTTAATCGATGTACACAAAAGCATGAATCCTCGTACTAATCACATTTAGCTAATCATAAAAAGTTGCGCGCCCAAACTCTCAAGCTCCAATCGACAAAACTGCTCTCAATTGTTTCATACAGGTTGCTCAACATGTTCGTCCTCTACCATCTGGACAAGATTAACCCTTTGACTACTGAATATTCCCGGCCGAAGCGCTCGCTGAAGGCGGAATACTTTTCGCTGGTGTGAGATTTATTGAATCATCGTGTAAGGTGCAACTAAGTTATAACTGGAATTCTTATTAACAAAGTTATTTGGTGAAGAACGCATGTGTATTCAACCGATACATTGATAACTGTGGATGCAGTAGGTAAGAAATACTAGCGATTGCCATATATGCGCCCATAGTCGATACTCATAGATTTCGACGGACGCATATATGCGTCCATAGCAGTCAAAGGGTTAATACATTGACTGCCAAGCGTATTTTGCTTTGTTAGAACCGCCACGCGATGAAATACTACACAGAATAATTAAATCCTGCCAAATGAAGGTAACACAGAGTTGTTAGGATCCGAAGTATTGGAGCACCATTCCAATACCAATTGCTTTTACAAGATTGCAAATAGGCTTCATTATGAATTTTTTGCATTTTTAGTAAAATCTTTCCCACCGGTCACCGCGTATTCTGCTATGTTAGAACCGGGATGCAATCAAATACTGCACAGTACAATGAAATCGTGCAAAATTAAGGTAACGCAGAGTTAGGAACCAAAGTATGGAAGCACCATTTCAATAGCAATTGCTTTTGCAAGATTGTAAATAGGCTTCATTATGAATTTTTTGCATTTTTAGTAAAATCTTTCCCACCGGTCACCGCGTATTCTGCTATGTTAAAACCGGAATGCAATTAAATACTGCACAGTACAATTAAATCGTGCAAAATTAAGGTAACGCAGAGTTAGGAACCAAAGTATGGAAGCACCATTTCAATAGCAATTGCTTTTGCAAGATTGTAAATTGGCTTCATTGCGAATTTTTTGCATTTTAAGTAAAATCTTTTGCACCGGTCACCGTGCATTTTGCTATGTTAGAACCGCGATGCAATCAAATACTGCACAGTACAATTAAATCGTCCTAAATTAAGGTAACGCAGAGTTAGGAACCAAAGTATTGAAGCACCATTCCAATAGCAATTGCTTTTACAAGATTGCAAATAGGCTTCATTGCGAATTTTTTGCATTTCTAGTAAAATACTTTACACCGGTCACCGCGTATTTTGCTATGTTAGAACCGCGATGCAATCAAATACTGCACAGTACAATTAAATCGTGCAAAATTAAGGTAACGCAGAGTTAGGAACCAAAGTATGGAAGCACCATTTCAATAGCAATTGCTTTTGCAAGATTGTAAATTGGCTTTATTGCGAATTTTTTGCATTTTTAGTAAAATCTTTTGCGCCGGTCACCGTGCATTTTGCTATGTTAGAACCGCGATTCAATGAAATACTGCAAAATATTATTAAATCGTGCAAAATGAAGGTAACGCAGAGTTAGGAACCAAAGTATGGAAGCACCATTCCAATAGCAACTGCTTTTACAAGATTGCAAATAGGCTTCATTATGAATTTTTTGCATTTTTAGTAAAATCTTTTGCGCCGGTCACCGCGTATTTTGCTATGTTAGAACCGCGATGCAATGGAATACTGCACAGTATAATTAAATCGTGCAAAATTAAGGTAACGCAGAGTTGTTAGAAGCCAAAGTATTGAAGCACCATTCCAATAGCAATTGCTTTTACAAGATTGCAAATAGGCTTCATTGCGAATTTTTTGCATTTCTAGTAAAATATTTTACACCGGTCACCGCGTATTTTGCTATGTTAGAACCGCGATGCAATCAAATACTGCACAGTACAATTAAATCGTGCAAAATTAAGGTAACGCAGAGTTGTTAGAAGCCAAAGTATTGAAGCACCATTCCAATAGCAATTGCTTGTACAAGATTGCAAATAGGCTTCATTGCGAATATTTTGCATTTTATTCAAATTTTTTGCGTCGGTTACCGCTGACCACCGTGGCAGTGATATTAATACATTGACTGCCAAGCGTATTTTGCCTTGTTAGTACCGCGTTGCGATGAAATACTGCACAGCATAATTCAATCGTGCAAAATGAAGGTAACGCAGAGTTGTTAGGAACCAAAGTATTGAAGCACCATTCCAATAGCAATTGCTTTTACAAAATTGCAAATAGGCTTCATTGCGAATTTTTTGCATTTTCAGTAAATTCTTTTTCACCTGTCACCGGTGACCACCGTGGCAGTCAACGTGTTAAATCATGATCGCGCGTCAATTCGCAATCCATATACCTGTTCTACAATGTCATGCATGAAAAGTGGCATACTAGTGCGTACCGACGCACGCGTCTTCGGCTTTCGTTTCGTCAGAACAGCTTGAAATCCAAGACCATCTGCCGCTTGGCGGCTTTCATCCCCGGCCGGAGATCGATCGGCGCGTTTACCTCTCTGTTCGTCCGACGTCGACTACAACGGCGGTTTGCGACTACAACGGGACGGGAGATACATTCGGTAACACGGCGATGATTTGTGAAACTGTCCGGTCAGCAAGTATGCCAGAATGTGTATGGCCTCGCGCAAGCGCAACCCCTTTTTCCTGCGCGACCCCGTGTATTGACGCGCGGTGGTCACTGGCAGAACTAGAAGCCCTCACTGACCAGAGCCACCGACGGCACCCCTCTGTTCCACTGTTCGGCGTCCACGAAGAACGCTGTATGTCTTACGGAATGCCTATGATGCCTTCCCGCAACCCCTCCGAATCCTTCGCCCCCTTCGCCTCCCGACATCAAACTCCCACCCGTCCACAACACGTACATTTTACTGGACATATACGTGTTGGGCGAGTGTCTTTGCGCTGAAGTCCCGATCGTAAGGTACGTTCATATTTATTGATACTCGATATACGTGACTGCCCAGGTGTCTTTGAGTTAACGCCTGTGCATTTGTAGAGGATAACGCGGGACATGCCTCTGATTTTTTTAACAGCGTAAAATTGATGGACAGTGATTTTTGTGAGTGTTGTAATTGTTAAGCGTCGAAGAAGGTGAACAGTTTTCAGAGTCGTCTGTAGGCAAAGTACCGAAGCGAATATTGTATTGAATTTCGCTTTCGTTCGTTCGCGAACACGTTTCTCCGTGTCCTCGTATTTCTTTAGGTAGGATTATTCAGTTTCCGTTTGTACCGCGATTTTCGCCCCACCCTGTATGTACGCACACGTAGATGGTAGCCTGTTTCTCTCCGCTCCATTCCCGTCTCCTCCAACGGCCACACGCTCGTGACAAGTGCGAGGCGCCCATCCAATAACCCGCACCGGCCACTGGCCTTCCAGCCACCCCTCCCTGGACTCACCCTCATCCACGGACGAGCTGCCACCCTCTCACCGTCGCGCACTCCTCCTCGCAGAGCTCTTCTGGCCCTCCTTCTTCTGTCCCTTCCCTTCCGCGCCTCCGTTTTCCTCCTTCTCCTCCGCCTTCGACCACCCCCTAGACCGGCCAAGTTATTGAGGACTTAGAGGAATTAGGAAACGGAGGGCAACCTTCTCTTCTCCCGCTCTTGACGTGTGTCCGTCTCTCCCTGTGTCCTTTCGCTTATATCTTTCGTTACTACCGTAGGATAGGATGCTAGGTGTCGTCGAAGCGGGATGCGGAATTATATTAAGTTGAATAAATTTATTTGAAGACAAATTAACCTGGCCGTACTTTAACGAGTTGAGTCGCGATGAGAATTTCGGGCCATACGTGAATATTGTATTAGAAATGTATACAAAAGAGAAAGAAAGCAAATCATTTTTTGAACTTTTTCGTTCAAATTTATTTGAATTCTGCAAAAGCAGTGTCGCATGTAGTATATAAGTGGACGGCTGCTTCATAGGTAGTCGCAAGGTATCGTTTGGATCTAAATTCTTTCGAGTTAAATGGCAGGGCAAGGGGTTAAAGCATTAACACTTTGACCGCCATGGTGGTCATCAGTGACCGGCGTATGGGATTTTACTGAATAATTATTTTATAAATGCAGTTATTGTTAGAATAGCGATGCGATCCTTTGGTCTTCGATACCTGCACATTATTTACATTTTGCCTACTTCAGCCAAACGCTGTAGTATTTCATAGCATCGCCGTTCTAATATAGTAAAAGACGCTTGGCAGTCAACGTGTTAATATACAAATATAAATATAAAATGAAATGAAAGTACGTCTACGGCAATTCGGAATACAACTGATGCTAAGCGAATATATTTCCTTCTGCCGGACAAACTGAACTCTTCGACTCGGTAAACGGCAAGAAAACGCATCTATACTGGACTGAATTCGCGTCGCAAACCGCGCCGGCTTTTATACGGACCTCTACCGCCTTATCTTAATCTAGTTTTCCTGATAATACACTACTTATTTTCCTCCATACGCCTATAATAGATTCTTTACTTTTTGCTGTGTGACAAGTGCAAGTTCCGACTGTCCACCAGAAATTTAAAACAGACCCCCGTTATTTAGGTATTTTTCGAAGAGAAACGCTAATGGAGAGAACCTTGAAAATGAAGGGTAACCTATGTGAGGTTAGGGGATGTTTGAAAAATGTGGTCTTTCTTATATGAATGACGCGAGAAATGTCTGCGCCTCCGAACTGGCGTATTTAGTTTCTAGACATGTACCGTATTAAATAGAAATGCGATATATACGATTTTCGTGTTACTCTGTTGCAATGGGTGGAACGTTCGTGCGGTTGGCTTTGACGGGTTCAATTCGGTAAGTCATAGGCTATAAAGTTCCGTGCAAACGATGTCAGACCCAATGCAGCATTGGGAACGTACTTACCGCTGCTTCGAACAGAAAGGCAAGTTTGAAAATAGAGGAAAGACGCTAATCGTCTACCGTGATAGACATTGACGAACGTTCGTGCAGGCAATGTACGCTCATTCGTTCGCCGTGACTGTTGACAACCGGTTCGAGGTGCCAGCGGCACACGATTCGCGAATCCGTCCGCAGGGGACGGCCATTTTACTCGTCGTAAATTAGATTAGTTTCGAAGTTTACGGAGAGAACGAGAAGACTTGTAAAGAGGCAGTCGTAAGAACACGAAGAAAGATTAACACATTGACTGCAGAGCCTGCCACATGTGGCTATGAGTGTATCGCAAGAAACTGTAGTAACAGTCACGTCGAAATACGATGATAGTATCATTATCAACGTTACATATGAAGAATTACGTCTCTTTGCCGTGGTTCCGGAACTACTTTAGGTGCCAAACAAACCGAACGAAATATATGCTGATGCATAAAAGTATCATCGAAAATATCCTGCAATCACATGAAAACCTTTACCCATTTCAACCGTGTTTTGAAAAAGCAACATCCAGCGCAAAAGAACAAAATGATGCTTATGCTTGGCGAAAATACTGCAATCATATTTTAAAAGAGATTACTTCACCTTGCAATCAACGTACAAACGATCGCTGATATGTATGAAACACTATATCTATAGGACAAGTATAAACGAGACTTAATCGATTGCGTTTATCCGAAGCGTGACAATCTCCCAAAGATCCGTTCCAATACTCACGTTAAAATTTCAAAAGGTCAATCCACGCAAAGGGTTCTACCAATACCACCTCAAAACCCTCACAAAAATTTGGATTATTTTAACACGTTGACTGCCGACCGTATTTTGCTATGTTAGAATCGCGATGCAATGAAATGCTGCAGAGGTTGATTAAATCGTGCAAAAAGAAGGTCACTCCACGCAAAGAGTTCCTACCGAACTACACCACCGTTTCAATATCTCACCCAAAACTTACGATTATTCTTTGCAAAGTAAAAAATATATCGCTAATGGCAGTCATAAAAGTATCATCATTGATCATCTTCAATCCTCCACCATAATCGTCCGCCCATCATCACCTGAAAACCTGCAGCACCCACCCTCGCCGCCGTGTTTTGAAAGAACAACATCCAGCGAAAAATAACAGAATTCTGCTTATGCTTGGCGAAAATACTGCAATCAGATTTTTAAAATAGATTACTGCAATCACGTGTCAAACGATGCTGAATCAACTATGTCACAAACAAAGACACTTAATCGACATCTATGAAACACAATATCCATTCCAAAAGGACAAGTATAAACGACAAAACTTACGATTATTCGATTCCGTTTATAAAACTATCATCAATGATCATCTTGACAACCCATCAAAGACCCCTTTCCGCCGTGTTCCAATTACTTACGCAATCATTAAAATTCCAAAACGTGTCAAACAATCGCTGACATCTATGAAACACCATATCCTTAGGACAAGAATAACGAGACTTAATCCTAACCTTGATAATCTACCAAAGACACTACATTAAAATTCCTCAAAACTCACCCAAAACTTACGATTATTCTAAAGAAAAAACATATCCCTTCTTTCCATAAAACTATCATCAATGATCATCTTCAATCCTCCATAATCCGCTCATCATCACCCGAAAACCTGCAGCACCCCTTTCCGCTGTGTTTTGAAAGAGCAACATCCAGCGCAAAAGAACGGTCAGAAATGACAATCGCCGTTCACCGCCACAGAGCCATGAACTAACGGGTGTCCAAGTACGACGACCGTGACAGGGTGCAGGGGGTAGATCGTACGAAAAGAGTACGAGCAAGGGTGAGCGAGGGTGGACGTAGGATCGGACGAGAGTGAGAGAGGTCTGCCGGGGGGAGGACCTGGACGCGTATCTCTGTGCGGGTGCCGGTCACACGCAGAAAGCCGGAGATGAGGCGCATTTATATGGCGACGCACACGCGCGCAAGCAAGTCCGGCGGTCGGTCCAGTGGCCGTAGCTGCGGCCGGCAGCTGCGGGGGTGGCGATTGGGGCTTCACTCCTGCCACCCCTCCTCGCCCTAGAGGGTGGCGAGGCGTTGATCAATACGTGAAGATAGAATCCGATGCTACCCATCCAGCCACCCCTCCCGGCTCGCTCCCTCTTTCTCTCCATCCGTCTCACCCTCTCTGTTCCCTCTCCGTCTCTTTCTCTCCTTTCTCTCCGTACCTCCTCGCCCACAGTGTCCACTCGCTCGCCCGCTCTCACTCCCGCACACGCCACCTACACAACGCTACAACCGCTGCCCGGTCCGGCTGAGGGTATCGCGGCTCAATCGACTGATTTGTCACCCACGCATCATTTTCTTCGCAGAAGGGTCCGCACTCCGGCCGATCGCTCCGGGGTTGCCGTGCGATTTCTGTAACGAACTTAACCGCCGGCCCTGTGGCATATGCGTCGTTAGACCGACGCTCAACCCTCAACGTCTCGCCGGAGTATTGTCAGTGATAGCGGATAGTGATTAGCTTCGGGGACGTTGCTTTTGGGAGAGTGTAACGAGTATTATGCCACGGCGGGATGGACTGGACGGAGAGATAATGACCGGCGGAAGAATACTGCAGGCTATTATAATATGTAATTGTCATATAGCCGAAACTTACGTTTGTCATTTTTTATTACGACCGTTTTTACGTTACAAGCAAAACAGTTTCATCGATTCTGTGATTACTATTGGCCGGGCAACTGACAGTTTCAATCAGAATAATCCAGGTGCAGGGGACAAAATGTCAAAATTTCTCAGGTTCTTTCTTCTCCCTAAAATTATCGTCAATTTTACTCTATCTTTCGCAGTTTTGTCTTTTGCTTTGCACCTTCTATCACCGACCACCCTTAACTTGTCTCACGTCTCATGCACCTTCAGAATTAGACGCGAATACATTTTTGTGACTAAGCCCACGCGAACACGTCAATCGGTTTTGCTTCCTCGCACGGCATCGGTCGCACAGAGGGTAGGATCGTTAATACAATGTCAGAGCGGAAAAACAACAGGTAATTTAACGGGTGAAGATTAGCGCGCCACAATCGGAAGGGTCGCGGCATACCGGCTGGCTCTGGCCATCCAGAATTTTCAGCCGAGGCAGACGGCAGGGAAATGCTGCCAGTCCGGTAACGAGGTTCTGCCGTGAAAGGAAAGTTAAATCCCTTTACAGTTTATACGACAACGCGCGGCTGTTCCCAACTTAGCCGGTTTAGGGTCATAAACCTCCTAGCTGGAAGGGGTATGCAGGAAAAGAGGGAGGGAGGGGAGAGAGAGGAAAGCGCATTTATAACTAACGTAACGCGCGGCCCGTTTAGCTGAATAATTAAAAGATACGAGGCAGAATTTCGTCCCACGTGTCCCCTTCCCCGCCCTCCCGCTGTCCTTCGCCCTTTTCAGGACACGACAACGCTACTCTCGCGATATTCCAACTACTCCCGGCAAACGAGCTCGTCTCATATCACCGACGACGTTATTTAATTTTACACCGACGTAATCGTAAAACGTTCCGTTAGCCGGAAACGGAACTAATTGCACGTCTTTTGGCACCGGCAAGCGTTGTTCAGCCAAGACCCAATGCACGCGAAGAACTTACCACCACCGATCGCATGGTTTTAGATCTTTGGAAGATCGTAGTTAAAAAATACTTTAACCCTAAACTAATTTCAATGTAACACATGTGAGGAGATTTATAGAAGATGATGCTTACAAAAAGCATTCAGGATACAAAACCATTTAAACGATTTACAATCGTACTTAACACCACAACCAATCGTACTTAATACCTAAATTAATTTCAATGTTACGCATGTGAAGAGATTCGCAGAAGCTGAAAAATTATTAGGATCCTTGAACTATTAGAACTCTTGCCTCACAAAACACACGATTCATAATACAAAAATATTTAAACGCTATACAATCGTACTTAACACGTTGACTGCCAAGCGTATTTTACTGTTAGAACCGCGATGCGATGAAATGCTGCAAAGTATAATTAAACCGTGCAAAATTAAGGTAACGCAGAGTTACTAGAAGTCAAAGTATTGAAGCACCGTTCCAATATCAATTGCTTTTCCAAGATTGCAAATAGTCTTCATTGCGATTTGTTTGCATTTATAGTAAAATATTTTGCTATGTTACAACCGCGATGCGATAAAATACTGCAGAGTATGGTTAAATGTGCAAAATTAAGGTAATGTAGAATTATTAGAAGCCAAAGTATTGAAACACCGTTCCAATATCAATTGCTTTTCCATAATTCCATATAGTCTTCATTGCGATTTGTTTGCATTTATAGTAAAATATTTTGCTATGTTACAACCGCGATGGGATAAAATACTGCAGGGTATGATTAAATCGTGCAAAATTAAGGTAACGCAGAGTTATTAGAAGCCAAAGTATTGAAGCACCGTTCCAATGTCAATTGCCTGTACAAGATTGCAAATCATTGGGAATTTTTTGCATTTTTAATCAAATCTTTTGTGCCAGTCACCAGTGACTACCATTACAGTCAACGTGTTAAGCACATCTCGCATTTGCCTAATGCATCCATCTCCTATCCACCCTCTTCATCGCGTGCCTAAGTCCGCCAGCGGAGAAAGGCAGGAAAAAGACCAAAGCCAGTCGAGAGTAGGATCCAGGTGATCGTGTATCGAGAACAACAAGAGTACGCGCACGAGATGGGGGGTTGTAGTGCGTCGAGCAGGGGGGTGATTAGTCCGCTGATGAGAATCGGTTTAGGGCACCGCGCGGTGCAAGAGGGTGGGCCAACATTAGCTTTATGTTAATCCCGGCTGGCGGCGCTGCGGCTGACAACGATGCTGTCGCTGTTAATATCGCCGGCTGACGTACTAGTAACTAGTTACCGGCAGTATACCTGCCGCGCCGGCCAAACTGTGCACGAAGCAACCAGCCAGCCAGCCAGCCAGCCAGCCAGCACCAGAGCCTGCCTTCAGTATCCAGGAGCCGGGCGTATACATGTGGAAGCGCGCGTTCACTCTATGGTGTATACTCCAGGATGGGCGGGGGTGGTAAAGGGGTGGCGAGAGGAGAAAGCGCGATGGGGAGAGTGTAAGTGAGGGAGAGAAAGAGAGAGAGAGAGAGAGCGACAAGGAGGAGGGTGAGGGGTGGTATCGCACGATATGGTGTGGCTGTACCAGCACCACCCGACGGGGTGGCGACAGGGGTGGCAATCAATATGGGCCTCAACGCAAACACGGCGCCGCTGTTGTACTAACATCAAATAGGCGGATAGCGACCGGTCGCTCGCCTCGTCTGCATTGTCTGCTCTACTGCTCTGTATAAACCGACCGCTTTTCGACGTTTTTCGCCCACCATCGTCAGACTCACCGGCTGACTGTCCCCTGATCAATTGAACCCGTTTCGCAACACCCCGCCTGGTTCTTTTCCCGCGAATACGCGCCTTGTAGAGCGGAGATGTCAGGCGCGTTTTATTACCGGCCAGCACGGGTGGCTGGGTTTGAAATGTTTAGACGTGACCATGTCGCGGATATGCGTTGGACAGAGATGCTGTGGAGATAAGAGTTGATAAGGTTAGGCATTTCGCGCCACTTAACGCGTTGACTGCCGAGTGTATTTTGCTACATTAGAACCACGATGCGATGAAATACTGCAGGGTATGATTAAATCGTGCAAAATTAAGGTACCGCAGAATTTATGGAAGCCAAAGTATTGTAGTACCGTTCGAATATGAATTGCTGTTACAAGATTGTAAATAGGCATCATTGCGATTTTTTTGCATTTCTAGTAAAATATTTTGCTATGTTAGAACCGTGATGCGATGAAATACTGCAGAGTATGATTAAATCCTGCAAAATTAAAGTACCGCAGAGTTGATGGAAGCCAAAGTGTTGTAGCACCGTCCAGTATCAATTGCTTTTATAAGATTCCATATAGTCGTCATTGCGATATTATTGCATTACTAGTAAAATATTTTGCAATGATAGAACCGCGATGCGATGAAATACTGCAGAGTAGGATTAAATCGTGCAAAATAAAGGTACGGCAGAATTGATGGAAGCCAAAGTATTAAAGCACCGTCCAATATCAATTCCATATAATCTTCATTGCGATATTTTTGCATTCCTAGTATAGTATTTTGCTATAGTATTTTGCTATTTTAGTATAGTATTATGCTGCTTATGCTGCATCTCATCGCTGATGCGATTAAGTACTGCAGAGTAGGATTAAATCGTGCAAAATTAAGATACCGTAGAATTGATGGAAGTCAAAGTATTGTAGCGCCGTTCCAATATAAATTGCTTTTATAAGATTTCATATAGTCTGCATTGCGATTTTTTTGCATTTCTAGTAAAATATTTTGCTATGTCAGAACCGTGATGCAATGAAATACTGCAGAGTATGATTAAATCCTGCAAAATTAAGGTACCGCACAGTTGATGGAAGCCAAAGTATTATATTATAGCACCGTCCAATATCAATTGCTTTCCCAAGATTCCATATTGCGATTTTTTTGCATTTTTAGTTAAATTTTTTGCGCCGGTCACCAGTGATCACCGTGGCAATCAACATGTTAATGGCATTTCACGTTACCGTCATTCGGAAAGGAAACGTGTAACGAAGACATTGTCACGAATATCAAGCTGTGAATACGTAATACTAAAATGAGCGGGGCTGAAACGCTGTAAATTCTTCCGAGTTTCTTTCTGGCGAATTAAGAACCGGCCGCTCGTCCGTCGTCTTTGTTCCACGGCCCCGACAAGCAGCCTCCTCCTCGGTTCTTTCGCGGCAGCGATGCAAAAATTCGACGGCCGAGGGGGAACAATAGCGAGAGATAAATTATGCAAAATTACAAAGAAGCCGGCGTGAGTCGAGGGGACACTTTATATTATCCGGGGACAGCGGTAGCATAATTACCACCCCCTCGCGACCCTCCACGCCTTCGTTCCTCTTTCTTTCCCCTTTTTCCCGCCGCCCCACCTTTTCGTTCCCTTTTACCAAGGAACGCTGGAAAAGGACAGCGACGCGCTCGTTATGAGAAACCAGATGTTCTTTTTTTCTCCTGGACCAGCCGTTTTCTGTGTTCCGTGTCATTCTTTAGTAAGATTTCCCCAACGTAAACAGCCCGACTCTGGGTCCGGCACGCCACCGCTTCTCTTTCGCACTCTCTGCCTCTCATTCGGCTTTCTATATCGTCCTCTGGCAGACTCTTTCCATTCCTCCTGCACTCCAGTCGAAATCGACCTATCCTCTTCTTCGGTGAAATGGCCGAACGACTCTCTCTCTTTCTCTTTCTCCCTCTCTTTTGCTCGCTCGCTCGCTCGCTGCGCTGTGTGTCGGGTCAACTGGTACGCAAAACACACTGAATTACATCCCCTGGCGACCTTTAAAAGGCGATCCTTAATGACGCCAATTGCTGCCAGCGTCATTTAATGTTTGCCGATCGGTGGTACAACGTTGCCCGGTGGGCAATTTAAAGAGAATGACACGATAAAAGGATTGAAACATCAGCGATACGTGTCAGTTATAGAAAATGAGTAGTGGAACAAAGGAATTACAGCTTTGCTAATGACGAAAAGCCTTCTATGTATCTATGTAACTTTCACCTAATTTAACACTTTGACTGCCATGGTGGTCACCGGTGACTGACGCAAGAAATGTTAGCGAAGATCCAAAATATTCGCAATGGGTAGCAATAATTATTTTATAAATGCAGTTATTGTTAGAATAGTGATGCGATGCTTTGGTCTTCAATACCTGCACATTATTTCCATTTTGCATAATTCAGTCACCGGTGATCGGCGTAAGAGATTTTACTGAAAATCCAAACTATTCGCAATGGGTAGCAATAATTATTTTATAAATGCAGTTACTATTAGAATAGTAATGCAATCCTTTGGACTCCATTACCTGCATATTATTTACATTTTGCATAATTCAGTCACCGGTGACCGGTGCAAAACACTTAACTGATGATTCAAAATATTCGCAATGGGCAGCAATAATTATTTTATAAATGCAATTACTGTTAGAATAGTGATGCGATCCTTTGATCTTCAATACCTGCATATTATTTACATTTTGCATAATTCAGTCACCGGTGACCGGCGCAAAAGATTTTACTGAAGATCCAAAATATTCGCAATGCGTAGCAATAATTATTTTATAAATTCAGTTGCTGTTAAAAGAGTGATGCGATCCTTTGGTTTTCAATACCTGCACATTATTTACATTTTGCATAATTCAGTCAAACGCTGTAGTATATCATAGCATCGCCGTTCTAATACAGCATAAGATCCAAAATATTCGCACTGGGTAGCAATGATTATTTTATAAATGCAGTTATTGTTAGAATAGTGATGCGATGCTTTGGTCTTCAATACCTGCACATTATTTACATTTTGCATAATTCAGTCAAACGCTGTAGTATATCATAGCATCGCCGTTCTAATACAGCATAAGATCCAAAATATTCGCACTGGGTAGCAATGATTATTTTATAAATGCAGTTATTGTTAGAATAGTGATGCGATGCTTTGGTCTTCAATACCTGCACATTATTTACATTTTGCATAATTCAGTCAAACGCTGTAATATATCATAGCATCGTCGTTCTAATATAGCATAAGATCCAAAATATTCGCACTGGGTAGCAATGATTATTTTATAAATGCAGTTATTGTTAGAATAGTGATGCGATCCTTTGGTTTTCAATACCTGCAGATTATTTACATTTTGCATAATTCAGTCAAACGTTGTAGTATATCATAGCATCGCCGTTCTAATACAGCATAAGAACCAAAACATTCGCACTGGGTAGCAGTGATTATTTTATAAATGCAGTTATTGTTAGAATAGTGATGCGATGCTTTGGTCTCGAATACCTGCGCATTATTTACATTTTGCATAATTCAGTCAAACGCTGTAGTATATCATAGCATCGCCGTTCTAATACAGCATAAGATCCAAAATATTCGCACTGGGTAGCAGTGATTATTTTATAACTGCAGTTATTGTTAGAATAGTGATGCGATGCTTTGGTCTTCAATACCTGCACATTATTTACATTTTGCATAATTTAGTCAAACGCTGTAGTATTTCATAGCATCGCCGTTCTAATACAGCATAAGATGCAAAATATTCGCACTGGGTAGCAATGATTATTTTATAAATGCAGTTATTGTTAGAATAGTGATGCGATGCTTTGGTCTTCAATACCTGCACATTATTTACATTTTGCATAATTCAGTCAAACGCTGTAGTATATCATAGCATCGCCGTTCTAATACAGCATAAGATCCAAAATATTCGCACTGGGTAGCAATGATTATTTTATAAATTCAGTTGCTGTTAAAAGAGTGATGCGATCCTTTGGTTTTCAATACCTGCACATTATTTACATTTTGCACAATTCAGTCGAACGCTGTAATATTTCATAGCATCGCCGTTCTAATACAGCGTAAGATCCAAAATATTCGCACTGGGTAGCAGTGATTATTTTATAAATGCAGTTATTGTTAGAATAGTGATGCGATGCTTTGGTCTCGAATACCTGCGCATTATTTACATTTTGCATAGTTCAGTCAAACGCTGTAGTATATCATAGCATCGCCGTTCTAATATAGCATAAGATCCAAAATATTCGCACTGGGTAGCAATGATTATTTTATAAATGCAGTTATTGTTAAAATAGTGTTGCGATCCTTTGGTTTTCAATACCTGCACATTATTTACATTTTGCATAATTCAGTCAAACGCTGTAATATTTCATAGCATCGCCGTTCTAATATAGTAAAATACGCTTGGCAGTCAACGTGTTAAATAGGATTCGCTACATTGATGATTCTAGGTTTACACAGTTCAAACTTGGTAATCTTATTGTCGGCATGACAACATTTTATGTAAATATATGATAACAAGAATGTAGAAACAAGACGTCAACAAACGCTCCGCGCGTCGTTTTCTAATCTATAACGTTTTTAATCATATTACGTCTCATCCTGTAAGAGGAACTCGACAGACGAGGACCTCGAGTTTCATTGAGCAAAATACAAAGTAACACTCTGGAGATCTGCTTCACCTCGTAACAACCAACCCCCTCGTTACAATCTCCTCTCCCGCGTATCCGACGTTCGTATCCCAGTTTCGCAGTTCGTGCATCCCGTTTCCCGTCAATTTGAATATTAAAGTCGCAACTTTGAATATTGAAATCGGCGTACCCTCGGCTCTCCGGTCGAACGGAATTCGTTCTTCCGGCGGAGTTATTACCATTGGCAGGCAATGGAGCGAATATTTCTCGCCCGCGAACGTGGAGCGCTCCCTTTCGAAACTCGCCCAATGAATTTCTTCAATTACTTCGCTTAACGGAATACATTCCGATGTCGCGCAATTTTGATAATCCGCTTCAACACTTTCCCTCTGTAATGCTTTACGGATTTTATGTTATTTGTTGTTTCCATATATAAGTTCCGCACTATTACTATCGTTCTTATTATTAATTACTCAGTCTGCGGTTATAAACTTTGTCTACACAAAATATAAAAAACGTAAGTCGTGCTTATGGAAAGTTAAGCGTTGCGTGTACAGTTATTTAACCCTTCTTTGCATGATGGTGGAAATTTCCATCATAACATTGAATGCCCAAAAATTATATAAAAGAACAAGTTCACTTTAATCTAACTTTGCATGATGATGGAAATTACCATCATATTGTATTTTGCTAAATTTATACTATAAATATATACTAAGATTTTTTTAACAACTTTTCCTTTAATTTTGAACATGAATTATATCACCTTGATTTATTTCACCAATAAAGAAAAAATCATGCAAAAAACACCGAAAGTAATACTTTATTAAAATGCACAATGGCACATTTGCTAGCGGTGGCAGATTGTTTAACCGTTAAACCCGAATTAGGTGCAATAATTGTTTCGGCTCTATCGAAATATTACAAGCAACCACGAGCGATGAAGATCTCGAACTGACGCGTTGGGGGTGGAAGGAGAGGGTTGAGGGTGATGGAAACGCAAGATGTTAATGAGGCCGGAGGGTTGGCATTCCTGGTGGCCTTCAAGACTTCCAAAGATTTCTCCTCGGTGACGTCAAGATTCTCTTCCACATCCTCAATCTCAACATATCGGACAAACTATTTTTCCACCAATATTCATGGAACATCCTTGGTTTCTTTTACTTATTAACCCTTTGCGGTCGTATGACTACTCTCAGACACCAAAGCCTTTTTACCGTTCCGGTCGTATGTCTATTCTCAGCCACCACAACAGAAACCGTACTAATCTTACACTGTATTCATCCATGTATTAGTTTACAATTTATCTGTACAATCATAAATATCTAATGGATCTATTGACGAACTTACGCGGTGCTCTTATCAATTGGAGATAATGAAATCCAGTGCGAACTATAGCTGTTACCTCTGGTTCGTCGTGCAAGACGCCTCTTGTGCGTAAAGATATGGACACAGTTCAAAATTTCACTTCGTAAAATTCCAAATAATATTTCCCAAATTATACTTAACTGTAATTAGTCACTCCCGCTTCTTACAATATTTCAAAATAATATTCCAATATGGGCAAAAGAAAGTTAACGGCAGAAGTTTACTGTTTTGAAAAATACCACACAATGGAGAGCTATAAAATATAATTTTTACATGAAAACATGACGTTAAAACACTATTGTGTAAACCTATAACTAAAGTTGACAAAAAAATGCATAAATCTTGTTTATTTTTCATAATCTTGCATGTTATGTATCACTGCTTTTTCAACGGAAATTAATTCCGACCAGTACGACACCCATGACCAACTTTAACCCTTAGCGCTCCGGCACATTTTCGCAGCCGAACGAGTGAAACGGAGTTTTATTTTAAGTGAGAAGAATTCCACGTGCTTGTGAATGTTTTTAATTATATTTATTTTATACATATGCAGTTTCTTCTTGCAAATTAAAGACAAATTTTAAATTTTGTAATTCACCGTGGTGTGATATCTTTGGAAACAACCTTCCATTTGCATCCTGGGTTTACTTGGGCAAGTGTCACAGTAATACTGTGTATGCCATCTTTTGTTTCTTTGTTGAAGATACGACACAGTCCCTCTTTTATGTAGTATAATTTTGGTACCACTATTTGAAGTGTCAGAATTATAATCAACATTGTCTTTCGCAATACCTTTTAACACTTGAAAATCAAACACGTCTTCACTACCACTCAACTTTAAATTCTCATTATAATAATTATTTTTCTCCGTGTTGCTAACTACAAAAAAGTTCAAAAAATGGTTTAATCGTAACAGTGCAGAGACTGATCACGTTTTAACTACAGTTATCAATTGCCAACGCCGACGATACCGCAGCATTTTAAGCGCAATCATATTAAAAACATTCGGCTCCGCAGCGGAGCCTACGGAGCGCTAAGGGTTAATACGTCCGAAAAGGGTTAAAATTAATTTTCGCTAATACTTACACACCGAGTCGTAACAGCGAAAGCAAAGGTGAGTGGCCTTCGTTTTTTTTCCGTCCTGGAACAATGGCGTGCGCGACCAACCCCTCGACGCGCCTTAAATTATTGTTAGCTGGGGTGGAGCATACCGCGAGGGCGGATCATCGAGGAGATATGATATCAAATGCTCCCATGGGCTGGTCCGATGGACCGACGGGCCAATAACGTTCCGTCCTCGCCCCATATATAACCGAATATCATAATCACTGCTCGCAACCCTCCACCAAGGGGAAACCGAACTCCATCTTGACTTTTTTTCACGAACCGCGACCACCTACTTTGCATCCAAAAAATGCGCCGCACTCGCCATACGAGGAGGAGAACGTAAAAGCTAATACATCATTCATACGCGGCACACGTTAAATTAGCATTCAGCGAATCAATTACAAACCTCCTCAAAGGATGAAAAACGAGAGCCGAGAGCAGTGATCACAAAGTCAAACGTCTGGTAATATCGGCGCGGTTAATTAGATCTCAATCAATGCCCCGAGGTGGAAGCCACCCTTCGCGCAAAAGCCGCCCTTATTCGACATCGCGTTCGAGGGGATGTTCGTCGTTCCCGAGAGGAAGGAAAGAAAAAAGGCTTACGCCGTCTTTGGCCAACCGTAAAGCCCGTTTCGGGCGGCATGGGGGGAACAGGCGTTGGGAATTGTCTGGATTATAATTTTCCGAGAGTTCACGAAGATTGCAAACGTCAGGTACAGCGGGACGCTTAAGACGTTTGAGTCTAGAGATGAGGGGGGTGAGTTGCGGTGAAAGCGAAGGACGAACCTCGATGGAGGAAGAGGATTGGTAGGCGGGAGGATGAAGGGAGAGAGGGATCGGTTAGGAGGTTAAACCGGGGGTTGCAAGGGGGTTGCGAAGGGGGGTTGCTGTCACAAGCACGCCACCCGTTACTTCTGCTCCGGTAAATTCTGCTCCGCGCGCACGCTATATAGTCGCAGCATGATTTCCCCGTCCGTTTGTCTGCCCGCGATCGCTTTCTAATACCTCGCCGCCGGAACGTGCACTTTATCTTTCCGCCGCTTAAAGCTCCGCACCGTCACAAAATCGTTACGCCGGTCATGCGGAATTTTTGCTCGGCGCTGCGCCGCGGATAATGTTTCACGGAAATTGACCGTTCGAAAATACGACGTGGCATGACGGAACACGGGGTCCAAAGCAATGCCGGTTAATGAGGAACGAGTTTTGACTACTTTTAGAATTTCACTACAAACTTGTATTACATGCACTGTCTACATTTAAAACGTCTTGAGGGGTAATGCTAGTTTGCCGCGGATAATGTTTCACGGCTATTGACCGTTCGCAGATACGACGTGGCATGACGCAACATGGACACAAAAGCAATACGGGTTAATGATCGACGAGTTTTGACTACTTTCAGAATTTCACTACTAATTCGTATTACATGCACTGTCTAAATTTGGAACGTCTTGGCGGGTAATGCTAGTTTGCCGCTAATAATGTTTCACGGCTATTGACCGTTCGAAGATACGACGTGGCATGACGAAACATGGACACAAAAGCAATGCGGGTTAATGAGGGACGAGTTTTGACTATTTTCAGAATTTCACTACTAACTTGTATTACATGCACTGTCTAAATTTGGAACGTCTTGGCGGGTAATGCTAGTTTGCCGCTAATAATGTTTCACGGCTATTGACCGTTCGGAGATACGACGTGGCATGACGGAACATGGACACAAAATCAACGCGGGCTAATGAGGGACGAGTTTTGACTACTTTCAGAATTTCACTACTAACTTCTATTACATGCACTGTCTAAATTTGGAACGTCTTGGCGGGTAATGCTAGTTTGCCGCGGATAATGTTTCACGGCTATTGACTGTTCAAAGATACAACGTGGCATGACGGAACATGGGTACCAAAGCAATGCAGGTTAATGAGGGACGAGTTTTGACTATTTTCAGAATTTCACTACTTGTGTTACAACTGTCTATTAAATGCACGCGGATAATGTTTGTCTGTTCAAAATTTGGAACGTCTTGGCGTTTTGGAATTTCACTATTAATGCTAGCCTTTTTCTGTTGTCGTATGTCTGCTCTCAGCCACCACAACAGAAACCGCTAATAATGTTTACAATTTATCTGTACAATCATAAATATCTAATGAACAATAGCTGTTACCTCTCGCTCATCGTGCAAGATGCCTCTTCTGGGTAAAGATATGGACACAGTTCAAAGGTACTTCGTAAAATTCCAAATAATATTTCCCAACTTGTATTTAACTGTAATTAGTCATTCCCGCTTCTTACAATATTTGAAAATAATATTCCAATATGGCCAAAAGAAAGTTAACGACAGAAGTTTACTGTTTTGAAAAATGAGACAATGGAGAGCTATAAGATATAATGCCGGTTACATTACTGGAACGACAAAAAAATTCATAAAGTTTATTTTTCATAATTTGACGGAAATTTTTCAGACCAATTTCACTACAAACTTGTATTACATGCACTGTCTAAATTTGAAACGTCTTGGCAGGTAATGCTAGTTTGCCGCGAAGTATCTCGTGCTTTAAGTAAAAAATTCTTTTCAGTCCCAACTGTAAGTTGCAGACAGAATATGGGCTGCTCCGTGGGGCGCTGAAGAGTCCCATAAAAAAACGCTTTCCATCAGCGAAAGAATGAACGGATCCGCCCGTCGACCAGGCGATCATTTCAATTCGCCCATGCAGAGCGCCGACGTTGAATATCGTTGAATTAAAAAGGGAAACGCGTTTACGGCACTTTTCCTCCGCTACTGCGTATCAATTTATACGCACGGCGTCAGAAAATCAAGCGTAGTGCACTGCCGCCACCCTCGATTTCGTGGAAAACTGAACGAGAGGCTGAGGGAAGGAAACAGATTTCGCGTGGAGACGGTGGAAGAAAGGAAGATAGCTAGAGAGAAAAAAGGGAGGACGAATGGATCGGAACGAGGGTAGGGGTGGCTTTGTTTTATACTTATACGAGCCTCGAGCTCGTGATGTATTCAGACGAGCGTCGCCCCTCGCCGAAAGATGGAGGATAGTGAAAGAGTATACGCAGAAGAACCATTGCCGGGAGCGACGAAAAAAGGGGAGTAGAGAAAAGCGATAGTCAAACTGCGCTTGCCATTTTTGTTTACGCAAAACCCTGCTATCCAGTTTCCTTTCTATATAACAGATTCTACTACAAGTGCTACTTGACTTGCCGTATGGTTACAATCCGAAAAATCATTTACATTTAATATGCATTTAATATGCAGTGGCACCTAATCTATTGAACATCATAACAGGTTAATGAAATGATATAGCGAGAAAGTACCGAAAGTGTACTATTAAAATTGAGTTTTCAAAGTATCAATTAATCAAGTATCAAGTAAGCAAATACCTCGCGAAGTATATTATCCGGTAGTAGACCATTGGTGTATTCAAAGTATCAATTATCAATTATATATTTAAAGTATCAATTAATCAAGTATTTTTGTTTACGCAAAATCGCGCTATCCAGCTTCCTTTCCATATAACAGATTCTGCTATAAGTGCTACTTGACTTGTCGTATGGTTACAATCCGAAAAATCACTTACATTTAATATGTATTTAATATGCATTGCCACCTAATCTATTTAACACCACAACAAGCTAATAAAATTATATAACGAGAAAGTACCGAAAGTGTACTATTGAAATTGAGTATTCAAAGTATCAATTAATCAAGTATCAAGTAATCAAATACCTCGCGGAGTATATTATCCGGTAGTAGACCGTTGCTGTCATCTATCGCATGACATTATTCTTGATCAGTTCATTTTCAACGGTCCACTCCAGCATTACGACCTGCGCACGATCGCAGGCCCGCAATTACGTTTACCCTCTTTCCCTTTCGGCCACCTTTCATTTTCAAAGCGCGCTTTTAATCCGCATCAAGCGGATAGCAGTCAGCGGGGGTGTATTGAAAAAACGGTTAAAGTGGAGCGAAAGGGAGAGTGAGAGTAGGGGCTCGGCCCTTCGCAATCGCGCCTCGTGCCTCCATCCAACCCCCTTTCCACCCCCTTCCCACCCCCTCTCCGAGCCACCCACTGGCCGTACGTTTATTCCGCGTAATTTATGCCGCGGCGAAACTTTGTTCCGCCCGCTGAAAATTCCATGCAGGAACAGTAGTCGTTCTTCCGCCGCTGCCTTTCTCAACCCCCACTCACCCCCGACCTACCCTTCGGCCTCGCCGCAAGAGATCACTCCAAGGCAAACTTTTCCTCCTTCGCGCCTCTGTTCGCGCACTTATCGCGGGAATAACTCACGCAGTCTACGTCTCTACATCGAATCGGCTCGATTTTTGTTGCGGGCTGGAGAAAACGCGATGCTAGTCAATAAGTACCGACCATTGGGAATCGGAGCTTTGCTAATTTTGTGAATTAGGTAGTCTTGCATGCGCTGTGATGCGTGGGATGAATGAAGGCGGCGGCTACTATAGCTGATGATTTAGAAAAATCTTTGAACCGCCATTTTTTGATTATACATATTTCAATTATATGCTTATAAAACCATAATACTAATTTTATTTCACGTTCTATTTCATCAAACTGGTAGAACTGGCGAATTAATGCTCGTTGTCCTGAGTACAGTATTGTTGCTTGCACATTAGCGGTGTAAGAATACAATAAAACAGAAAAAGCTTTGAACCCGCCATCTTTTGATTATACATATTTCAATTATATGCTTATAAAACCAAATACTAATTTTATTTCACGTTCTACTTCGTCAAACTGGTACAACTGGAGAATTAATACTCGTTGTCCTGAGTACAGTATTGTTGCTTGCACATTAGCGGTGTAAGAATGCAATAAAATAGAAAACGCTTTGAACCCGCCATCTTTTGATTATACATATTTCAATTATATGCTTATAAAACTATAATACCAATTTTGTTATTTCACGTTCTACTTCGTCAAACTGGTAGAACTGGGGAATTAATGCTCGTTGTCCTAAGTACAGTATTGTTGCTCGCACATTAGACAGCGGTGTAAGAATGCAATTAGGCGGGGGAAGCATCGATTCTACAAAAGCATGCGAGCGATAAATCAATCGCGATGTCGAAAAGGAGCGCAGCGCGGCAGCGGATTCCGAGAAAACGACTAATTCCACGCTTGGAAGAATCGCGGTGGTGAAAAGAAGGCCGCTCTCCGAGTGCACGACGTATTTCCGTGACCCTGGCAGTAGAAACAGCGACAGCGAGCGGGCAACGGGCACAGGCAGCCAGTAAGCGGCGCATCGTTCGGCAAATATTTCGATAAATCAGCACGGGCGAGAGGCGGCACAGCGGTAAGGCACACAACACACACCTTAATGTCGCATAAATCTCCCACTGGAAAATTACACCGATGCAAGACGTTGGTGAGGGCGTGAGGTGGAGACGGAGATCGAAGCGGAGGGAAAGAGAAAGCGCCGTGCGCGGTAGAACGAAGACGAAGAAGGAGGAAGTTCGAAGAAAGGGGATGGAGAAGCGCAAGGAGGACGAGAAGGAAAAAGAAGCGGAGGATGGAAGAGCAAGACGAAAGAACGGAGAAGCAGACAAACGCGAAGGATAAAGAGAAAGGAAGATAGAACGGCGCGAGAGAGCGAAGGAGAAGTGGAGGAAGAGAGACGTCGCAGGGGAGGTGAGGTTTGGTGGTTTGAGGGAGGAGAGAGCGAAGCTTCGAGATCCGGGTTGGGGTGGAGCGCGTATATTTCCCCTCTCCTTCCTCCAGCACCCCACCACCGCTGCCACCTCCAGCGTCTCTTCCTCCTCCGACTACCACCTCCCCCAAACTCAGCAACAGCAGTGGCAGCAGAACCAGCAGCAGCAGCAGTAGCAGCAGCAGCTTTCCCCACTTCAGAAGAAAAGCACTTTCATAAATCTGCCAGCAGATATATGTGCGCACAATTTCCGAGATCCGGCCATTAAAGAGCCGCTCCTCGGCTGTACCACCCCCTCTTCTCTTCCCGTCTCACTCTGCCAGCTTCCTATCTCCCTCTCTCTCGGCTTCTATTGCCCCGAACACCAACCCTACCTTCCCCACGCCCTCCTCGCCAGGCAGAACCGGCGTGGATATAATGCGGCCTGAAGTCTGCAAGTAATTCTCTCCGTGGTTATATCTTGATCTCACCCCCCCATTTCCCCCCTCTTTTCAGCTAGCACCCCCGGCCCTCCGCATTCCCCTCTCCTTTCCTTCACTCGCTGCTCCTGCCTCTGTTTCTCTCTTTTTCTTCAGCCATCCTCCGGGCAGGGACCCTCGAAAGCATTGCTATGAAGAATAAACGGCTAAGCAATGCCAGAGAGCCGCGGCCATCCCCCGTTTTCTGCCACCTTTATCCTCCCCCTATCCTCCCTCGCTGCCCCCTTCTTCGTCCTTCCCCATACCACCCCATCTCGCCCCGACGAAAACTCGACGCGCGTTTAGATAACGTGGGCTGAAATGCCTCACTCCTGCCTCTTTCTCTTCCGCGCTCCCTCTGTGCGCTACGTAGAATTCACCCTTTCCAGGGTGTACCGGGGCTGGAACAGGGGGAAGTGAAGGGGAACGTTCCGGCTATCCCGCGCGGCAAAGCGGGATAACACGCTGTAAACAGTTTACTTCTAAACCGGCGAGTTACCTATGTATTTCCAGATAGGGGCTGAGTTATGCCCACCGACGCCCCAGCCTGAGAGCCGGCCGTTTTTAAAGATTTATCCTTAGCGCCCATACACCGCGTCGGGAAATACACTAGATGGGGTGGGTGGTATGGGGGCAGAGGGTGGGACGCAGGTAGGGGAATGCCTGGGGCGTGATAAACAATTGCGTGATCCTTTCGAGCCGAAGTCGTTCTCGCCTGCTGGTAAATTTTAACTTCTGCGTTTGGTCCTCTATTGCCGTCCCTGTTGCCGCTCCTGGGAAAACTTTCACGACAGACGGCCTTGCGAATTCGAGATCGTACGGGATTACATATGGGGCCGATCGGATTGGGAATGGCCTCTTTGACGGTCGTGCGTTTCTAAGCCTGCGCTTTAATCCATTCCTGGATTGTAATTAGTTAGACACGGTGACGTTGCGTGCGGTAGAGTGTGCAAGAAGAATACGGCATAAATCCAATAACTAGCGAAAATGACTTCAATGCCCCTAATGGGCAGACTTTCAAAAATGTGAGTGAAAGATCAAATATCATTGCTCCAAGTAAACAAAGCAGGACAGCTTCGCGATGTTAGCTACACCGTCGAAAACCTTACCACAACCGAGACGAGTGCCAAGATCCTGAGAGCCGATAATAGAGGGCTCTCGCGTATCGTTGGCTCCAGGTTTGAACGAAGGGGAATGGCGAAGCAGAGGAGACGAGTTTCCGTTAGGAGGGGGAACGTTACAGATGACCGCCTTAACTACGGCATATTATACGAATTAATTACCCCCCTCGTGGCTGCGACGGACATATTATTTATCTCTTCCGGCCTCTCTCTCCTTCTCTCTTTCCATCTTCCACCCGGAAAGCAACCCCCGGTAAACCGTGACTACCCTCATAGTTGAACGGACCGGCGTCGTTTGTCTATCTTTCTATATCCACGCTCGAGTAACTCGCCTTTCTGCCTTAGTACGGGAGACGAATGAGAAAGCGAGAGAGGAGCGAAATGAAACGACCAGGCTTTTCGTGGTCGTTCGTTATTACGACGCCGATGTGGAACCCGGACGTGACGCCACCCCGTCCCTAACCCCCTAAGAAGTCCTGTTGGCCGAGGGAGAATCGTCGGGGATAGTTCTTGAATCAGTGTAATGAGTCGAATCACGTGCGCCACGCTATCTTACGGTTTAAGCGCCCTGTTCAGCGATTATTGAACAATCGCGTCGGGATGCCGACCACGTTGCGACGTGATTTTACGTTTTTGCGACGTTTCGTCTTAATTGACTCGTCAACTGCTTTTTCGACGTTTTTAGGTTTAATCGCGGTAAAAACGCTTATACGGCAGTGGGTGTTGACGCTATTTATAGTTGCCGAACGAAGAGAGGTTTATTAACACGTTGACTGCCACGGTGGTCACCGGTTACCGGCGCAAAAGATTTGGTTAAAAATGCAAAATATTCGCAATGAAGCCTATTTGCAATCTTGTAAAAGCAATTGATATTGAAACGGTGTGAATACTTTGACTTCCAAGAACTCTGCGTTACCTTAATTTTGCGCAATTCAATCGTACACATGTAAATAATTTTGCACGATTTAATCATACTCATGTATATAATTTTGCGCGATTTAATCATACTCATGTAAATAATTTTGCGCGATTTAATCATACTCATGTATATAATTTTACGCGATTTAATCATACTCATGTAAATAATTTTGCGCTATTTAATCTACTCATGTAAATAATTTTGCGCGATTTAATCATACTCATGTATATAATTTTGCGCGATTTAATCATACCCATGTAAATCATTTTACGCGATTTTATCATACTCATGTACATATATAATTTTGCGCGATTTAATCATTCTACATGTAACCCAATGTTCCATCCTGTATTGATACTACGGTTCAACCGCTAATTCCTAACGATTATTTCTGTTACAGGATCAAAACCGACTATGAAGTAACCGCTTGCCTAAGGAAAACCTCAAGGCAACATTATCCTGCCTCATTTCACCTACAAAGCCCCACAAACCTGTCGGTGCGTTTCATACCAGCCACCCTCAAAAACTCAGCCCACCCATAAGTGACACTTGAAACCGCGCTGACCAAAAATGGCGAGGACTTCGAAAGGAGAGTCTATCTCGCGAAGGTAAATATGACTCTGCCGCACATAACCCTCACCTGTTTCATCGTCTGATCTCAGATCTCACTTGACGGAGGCGAGGAAAGTGGAGCGAGAGAAAGAACGGTCGAGATGGTGGGAGTGGGTTGAGGAGAGCGAGCCTTCGAAAGAGGGAACGAGACGCGAAGAGAGGAGAAGGTGAAATACATCAGGATTACACCCCTACCCAGCGGAGGTGGTGGGCATGGAGGTGCATTTTCCCCTTCTCGCGGTCTCGCCGGAGGAAGACGAGGAGAAAGAGGAGGCAAGCACGTCGGAGGACGAGGGGGGCAGGGTTAGAGAAGAGAAGAGGACAGGAGGGTGGCAGGCGGTGGTTGTGGCTGAGTTGAACGGGGTGTAGCGCCAGTTTGCCAGCCCCGCCCGTCATATTCCGCGCGGGCCAATCACGCCGGCGCTTTTTATTAGATCCATAAATCCATCATATCGCGGGCTCACCCCTCGATCGCGCTCATTGGTCGAGCTTATGACTCTCGCTCGCCGCCGGTTGAATGCAATCCTCGCGCCGTCTGCACCTACCCCCCGTTCAGCTGCCATGGATACTAAGAAAAACACCTTCTTTCCTCGTCCCATCCTGCACCCTGTTTCTTCGCATCTCCTGCCTCCCTTCGTTCAGCGCTTCGAGACTGTATTGTCTGGCGCATTGCGGACGTTTCTTCAACTCCGCCTCGTTATTAATACTGAATTTCTGCCCGGAGGAGCTTCTCGCAGGACCCTGAGGGTCCCCGCGCTTGTCTCTCGGTGCTCTTGGCCGGTGCGCGAGTGGAGAAACGCGGAGGTGGGTAGCGGTCGAGGAAAGCATCGAAGGTGGTTGCCGGCGCGGGTCTCCTGGTGGAGATGACGCGAGGGTGGAAATGCGCAGGACCACTTGCCGCCGGTGCCGGCCGCATCTGCAGACCACTGTCCACTCTTCGCCTCGTCCTTTCTGCCCCTCTGTCCCTCTGGAGAGTGGTCGTCGTACTCTTCTGATCGTCCTGGACGTGGTGGTGGTTACCGTGGCGGCGGCAGTGGTGGTGGCCGTGGTGCTGGGTGCTGGTGGTGGTGACGGTGGTGGTGGTAAGGTGGTTCCTCCTGTATCTTGAGAGCTGTCTAAGCGTCTTCTCTGGCCTGAGAGTTTCGTACGGAACAAATACGTCGAAGCTCTTTCTCTCTTACTACCACCCTCGCCCTATCTTTCTATCGTTCTGTCTCTCCACCCTGCCCCGGCTCGCTTCTTTCAGAGAGATATACACTCGGACGTATTGATATTGAGATGGTACCGTGGCTGGGGCGTATGCGACCGGCTTTGAGAATCCGAGGCCGAGGATGCTGCTACGTGTTTAATCCGCGATGAATGCTAACTCCGCGGTGCGTGTATAGACATAATCAAACGCCAGTCAACGACTGCCGATAAAGGATGCTGTATCTCGACGAAGAACCGATCTAATATAATGATATGTCTTCCTGTACTACAGTATATCCTTCAGGGAACCTCATTGCTATCTTTACAATTACATCCATCGCGACTGCAGGTCACGATTCAACTCAAACCAACTGGAGATTTCTCAATAGTACAAAACATACCGAGACAAAGTCAAGAATGCGTGTATTTTGGCAAGCGAAACATAATGTAACCTGTATGATACAGTCTTAGATCGGAGATCATGGCCGCCTTGACGAATAAGTTGAAAGAAGGAAAGGAAGCGGAGGAAAACGCGTTCAGAGGGGCTTGCAGGGGGTTGGAAGGGGATGGTACGGGGTGCAGGGGCCGAGAGAGAGAAGACTCGAAGACCATCAGGCTCCTTGACGGACGCGAGGATCAATATCCTCCGATACCATACTCCGAAAGCTATATACGAACCCATTTCCACCGCCAATAAAACTCCATACCTACGTGTATTGCGCTATACGGGCGATTCTCTTCCCAGCCTCCTATTGGCCGTAAAACACTGGCCGGCTGAAAGGTTGAATTTTATCGCGTGCGCTCTGGCGGCGAACGGGGGGGAGGGGGGGAGGGAAATATCGATGTAAGGGGCGAGAACTCGCGATGTACGCGAAATACGGAATTGTTTTGCGATATTTGTTTCTGTCGATGTAGAAGGAATGCGATGGTATTGAATGTGGAAAAAGTTGAAAGCGCAAGAATAAACATTGTATAACAACACCGTTTGCTTCGCTATCAAAATGATGATTCAAAATTCGGTGGACATCGAATTGTATATGTTTGTCCCCCTCGCAGAAAAAATTCAAAAGTGTAAGACTGTCACCGTTATGTAACAGTGTCGTAGCTCAAGTTTGAAGATAATGGTTTGAAATTCAGCGGACGGCTGAATTGCATGTGTCCATCTTCCGCGCAGTAATTTTCAGCTGGAAATATCCGTTTCAGCGAGACAGTTTTCCATGATAGTGACGGCGTGCTCAACGACGACAGATTGACCTTTTAGGTTTTATACATTTAGGTATTTCTTACACCTAATGTCAGCGTTTAGTTAAGTACGTCCACTGGAAGTAACCACTTCAGTTACCTCAACAAATCGTGGACCACTAACGCCACCGACAACCGCTCTTCGTCAAGCGGGCGGGCCCACGTCGGCGAAGAAAAAGACAAGGAGAGCATCTACGCGACCTCACCGTAGTATACGAGCCATATGTTACTTGGCAGAGCGGTTCAACAATATTTAAAAAATCCGCACCTGCCAACACTAATCTGTCTATTGCATTTCCATACACGTCCAACCGCAATAATTCTCTGTAATCCGTAATAACTTCCCCTTCCCAACAAAAGCACCTTAACGATTTTCCGCACATCCTGCCTCCCACAACTCCGAATCATTGATACCGCCCCCATCCACTCTCGTCATCAAACATCCTTCCGACGGTCCCAGCGGGCAGTCTTTCCCTTCGGGTAAAACACGCGACGTCTCGCTATTGGAAGACCCCGCGCACCAATCATAAAGCGTGGTGATATGGTCCGCGCTATGATATGATATTATCATAACGCGGCCGCTTTATTATTGGTCGAGGGTGGTGGCCTGTGCGATGCGCCGGTCTTATCCTCTTCCTCGTTCTCGTTATCTTTCTCTTCCTTGCTAGCGGTTCCTTTCGCGCTCCTTCCCTTTCTTCCGTCCTTTCAACCCCCGTGCCTCGACGCATACGTTTCTCCGCTCGCTGAGGTGGGGCTCCGAACCCCCGCCAGCTGCCTCCCTCTTCAACCCCCGGCTTTAACCACCCTCCCCCAGCCTCCCTCCCCGAATTATGAGGATCAATACGCGAGGAAGCTTGCAAGGGCAGCGCCGACGCTACTCGCTTGTCGACCTCCTTCGAGCGCGGACGTCTCACCATGCTCCGCTGAATCAGCGAAGCTGAAGTGAATCCCGGCTGCGGGACTTCTTCCGCTTTTTCCACTCTCGCAGCCTCGCAGATTTGCGGATGGGCGCCGCTTCTTTGAGGGAACGAGCATGGGTGAGCGGGATAACGATTGCGATGATTGGGGATTCACACCCCGTAATTGATGCCTAATTACTGCGCACAATCATTGATGAAGCGTTATGCAATGGGAAATGTGTATTTATTGCGATGGGAGCGGGTATTATTGATATTAGGTCTACCGAAAAGTTCTGTCCGATAATGTCATGTCAAGTATGAACACGTATAACCGTCTTAACGGGATAACGATTACGATGATTGGGGATTCACACCCCGTAATTGATGCGTAATTACTGCTATGCGCCCAATCATTCGTTGATGAAGCGTTATGCAATGGGAGCGGTTATTATTAATATTAGGTCTACTGAAAAGTTCTGTCTGATAATGTCATGTCAAGTATGAACAGGTATGAATTTTTTATTTGAAACATACACGGCTGCTTCTATTTATCGTTGTATTTTGCCATGTGCGCTCTTCCAAATGTGCTGAAAGAATGATTTCGGTATCTCAGTAGTATATATTGAAAATGTATTTTCTTTTAATTCAAGAACGGGCAGAATTTTCATTTATTGCGATGGGAGCGGTTATTATTGATATTAAGTCCTCCGAAAAGTTCTGTCCGGCAATGTCATGTCAAATATGAACACGTATGAACGTCTTAACGGGATAACGATTGCGATGATTGCTGGTTATGCAATGGGAAATGTGTATTTATTGCGATCGGAGCGGTTATTATTGATATTAGGTCTACCGAAAAGTTCTGTCCGATAATGTCATGTCAAGTATGAACAGGTATGAATTTTTTATTTGAAACATACGCGGCTGCCTTTATTTATCATTGTATTTTGCCATGTGCGATCTTCCAAATGTGCTGAAACAATGATTTCGGTATCTCAGTATTATATATTGAAAATGTGTTATTTTCTTTTAATTCAAGAACGGGCAGCATTTTAAAAATGTGTTATTTTCTTTCAATTCTAGAACGGGCAGAATTTTCATTTATTGCAATGGGAGCGGTTATTATTGATATTGGGTCTACCAAAAAGTTCTGTCCGATAATGTCATGTCAAGTATGAACACGTATGAACGTCTTAACGGGATAACGATTGCGATGATTCCTGGATTCACACCCCGTAATTGATGCCTAATTACTGCTCTGCGACCAATCATTCGTTGATGAAGCGTTATGCGATGGGAAATGTGCATATATTGCGATGGGAGCGGTTATTATTAATGTTAGGTCTACCGAAAAGGTCTGTCCGATAATGTCATGTCAAGTATGAACACGTAGAAATGTTTTTATTTGAAACATACGCGGCTGCCTCTATTTATCATTGTATTTTGCCACATGCGCTTTTCCAAATGTGCTGAAACAATGATTTCGGTACTTCGGTATTATATATTGAAAATGTGTTATTTTCTTTTGATTCAAGAATGGGCAGAATTTTCAACAACAATAATCGATGTTAACACATTGTATGCGGGAAACGTAGTTTTATGGTTTTTTGCATTCTGTCACTGGGGATCACGTAAAAGTACGTATTTAAGACGTTGACTGCCGTGCGTATTTTGCTGTATTAGAACGGCAATGTTATGAAATACTACAGCGTTTGACTGAATTATGCAAAATTTAAATAATGTGCAGGTATTGGAGACCAAAGGATCACATCACTATTCTAACAATAACTGCATTTATAATGCATTGCAAATATTTTGGATGTTCAGTGACTATCGGCAGTTAAAGTGTTTTGCCGTCAGTTAGACGGCAGTATCATATAAAACGATGGGCATTGTAAGTAACTTATAAAAGTGTAGTCTGAGATGAAAAACGCCCGAAACGCGTAATGTGTTATGTTTCATTTTTGCCAAGTTACAAGTTGTTGCTGGTTGCGTTTTTGATGAGTGATTGGAGTTAGAAGAGCATCATTGAGGCAGGATTCAAGTGTAAGAAAGTGAGGCGAAATTTTCTTACGAGCCGCCAATTGGCAGAAGCTCGGCAAAAGAGGTAGGCGTACGAGTCTCCAATTTACACAGAGCACACGCGTCATGTCGAGCATGTGTGAGCGGCATTATATCGCGGAACAATCGATACATGCCGTCAGCACCGCACACAACCCGAGTCTGAACTCGCTATTGCGCGAACTAAGCCAACCAACCCCTTCGTTCCTCGCCGCCACCGTTCAACGACCACAAACTACCTAGTCCTCCAAAGTCCACGTTTCACTTTGCATAACCTACGAGGCAGCCGCAACCTTAAAACCATTTTGCCACCCACTTCCGCCACGCCCTGCACGAAATCTTCCAAAAATGATAAAGCTGGAATATCTGTATGGAAGCGTGTAAAATACTGTACCTTGATTTTCTATGTATTTTGTTTCCGACGTAAAGGATGCTCAATGCATGACTAGAGAACAATCATTAGTAAGCATTAGTAAAAGCCTGTATATTGATTATAACGTAAGTATGAACTTTAACACGATGACTGCCATGCGTATTTTGCTGTATTACGGTGATGCTGTGAAATACTACAGCGTTTGACTGAATTATGCAAAATGTGAATAATGTGAATAATGCGCGAAAAATTGGAGACCAAAGAATCGCATCACTATTCTGACAATAACTGCATTTACAAATAATTATTGGTACCCATTACAAATATTTTGTATCTGCAGTAAAATCTCTTGCATTGGTCAGCGGTGGGCATCACGGCAGTCAAAGTGTTAATGGTAGAAAAATTGCAGGTTTAAAGAACGTGCGATAATTAATGTTTTCCTACGCTGCGTTGACTGCCGTGTATATTCTGCTGTATTAGAACGGCGATGCTGTGAAATACTACAGCGTTTGACTGAATTATGCAAAATGTAAATAATGTGCAGGTATTGGAGACCAAAGGATCGCATCACTATTCTAACAATAACTGCATTTATAAAATAATTATTGCTACCCACTACAAATATTTTGTATCTTCAGCAAAATCTCTTGCGTTAGTCAGCAGTGACTGTCACGGCAATCAAAGTGTTAACAGTAGAAAAATTGCAGGTTTGCGGATCGTGCGATAATGAATGTTTTCTTACGCTACGTTGACTGCCGTGTATATTTTGCTGTATCAGAAAGCTGTGAAATGAACCAAATGCTGTGAAATACTACAGCGTTTGACTGAATTACGCAAAATGTAAATAATGCGCAGGTATTGGAGACCAAAGGATCGCATCACTATTCTAACAATAACTGCATTTATAAAATAATTATTGCTACCCACTACAAATATTTTGTATCTTGAGCAAAATCTCTTGCGTTAGTCAGCAGTGACTGTCACGGCAATCAAAGTGTTAACAGTAGAAAAATTGCAGGTTTGCGGATCGTGCGATAATTAATGTTTTCCTACGCTGCGTTGACTGCCGTGTATATTCTGCTGTATCAGAACGGCGATGCTCTGAAATACTACAGCGTTTGACTGATTTATGCAAAATGTAAATAATGTGCAGGTATTGGAGACCAAAGGATCGCATCACTATTCTAACAATAACTGCATTTATAAAATAATTATTGCTACCCACTACAAATATTTTGTATCTTGAGCAAAATCTCTTGCGTTAGTCAGCAGTGACTGTCACGGCAATCAAAGTGTTAACAGTAGAAAAATTGCAGGTTTGCGGATCGTGCGATAATGAATGTTTTCTTACGCTACGTTGACTGCCGTGTATATTTTGCTGTATCAGAAAGCTGTGAAATGAATCAAATGCTGTGAAATACTACAGCGTTTGACTGAATTACGCAAAATGTAAATAATGCGCAGGTATTGGAGACCAAAGGATCGCATCACTATTCTGACAATAACTGCATTTATAAAATAATTATTGCTACCCATTGCAAATATTTTGGATCTTCAGTAAAATCTCTTGCGTTGCGCAACCCACAGACTTCGTCTGTAAATACACAGATGACCGCCCTTTAAAATCATGTTCCGCATCGGATATAAAGCCGACTAATTTTTGGGCTTCAGCTAAAAATACGCTCGTAATCTCATTATCTCAATCGCCAGCCCGAAAAATACATGCATTCATAAAAGTCGCCCTCAACCTCGCAGTGCGTAGAAACAGTGAAGCCAGCCGATAAATCAATTGAAAGCGAAGCAAAGAAAGCCCGCAGCGGTGATTGTCGCACATCAGTCTGGACATCGCTTCTCACGAAATTGCCGGCGGGCGTTAGATCCGTTCACGCCTGTCTGTCGGGGCACTCTCAGCTGGAAGAACGAGTAGCGTCGAAGGCCCAAAAGTGTCGCGCGGAAAGCGACATCCTACGAGTATAGGCGTCGGGACGAAGGAAAGGATCGAGCGAACGGGGTGGAATAGCCTTGCCCGAGCGAGGAACCGAAAGAAAGACGGACAAGCGAGTCTACACGGAGGGATCGAGGAACGTGGACTGTGACGCGGATCGAGACAGTGACGCTGGTCGAGCGTACACTCGGAGAGGTGGTAGAAGGTGGACGACGGAGCGGAGACGGGAGTCGGCTTGGAAAAACGAGAAAAGGGAGTGAATTTTTTATCGGTAAAAACTCCATTAGAGAGGGAGAAGCGTCGGTGTTTGTTATTGGTCATCCCCCGGAGAAGACGATGGGATGGCGGCGGAGGAAACGGGCGCGACGGTGGTAGTGGAGGGTAGTGTAGAGGGTGACGCAAGGAAGGAGGCTGAAGGAGGTGAAGGAGAGGGTTTGTCCGGCGCAGAGATATCCATTGATCCGAAGGACGGTAGATCCGACGTTCGTCTCTCGCTTCCCACTCGCCGAGGATTCTCTCGCTCCGTCTTCCGAGCCCGCGCGCAGTGTGTGTGCTCGCAGGGAAGAAAGTGAGAGAGGAGAGGAGAGGAAGCGGTAGGGGTGACCATCATCCCCTCCAGCAGCCTTCGGGGCGTACGTACGTACGTACGCAGGCATCTACAATGTTCCTTTCGTGCGGGTGGTATCAAAGAAATCAATTACCCAGCAACACACACGAGTCCTGCAACCAGCCCCGACCAAAGCTCTTTCCTCCACCTTCTTCCAACCTCGTCCTCGTGGTGGCGAGCACCCCCCCGACCGCTTCCCCTCCTGCTTTCTTTCTTTCTCAACTTCCTTTTCCTCCTGGAGTGGCACCCTTGTCCTCCCTCCGCTTTAACCCCCGCCACGTCTCACATATTTATTTTATACTGCCCGCACCTTATACGACCATTCCCGGACCCGGGATGGAATCCTTTATCAAGCTACGCTCCGGCTCCGGAAAACTCCGCCTTTTTCTTCTACTGGCCGCGTTCAATCGATATTGGACGTCACTTCGCGATACCTATACGCGAGTCCGGATGGATATGTGTTTGTTGTAGGTATGTGCGTTGTGTGTGCGTTGGGCAGGACGGTGGATACGTGGGAGCTTGCCAGTGTTGGTATGGCTAGGATTTCTCTCGGCCTCGATTCACGCGATGCACATTGCCGACGAAACGCGCGGTCTTGCGATTATTGCCGTTGGATTGACGCGAGGCGCGGCGTTGCGTTGCCTTGGGACCGATGAGAATGCCTATTGAATCGTTAGAAAGGCTACGATTACGTGTACAAAGAAATAAAGTAGTGTTAACGGTGTCTATAGGAACATATACTTCCGGTACACTATTGATAACGATACAAAAATCATACAAGATAATGCAACACGCACGATTATTTAACGTGAAAAGTTATTTTGTTGGATATGAGCCGTCCTTAAACTAAAACGGGTAACTCTACTTGATTTTGTTTTTAACACGTTGACTGCCGTGGTGGTCATCGGTGACCGATGCAAAAGGTCTCACGAAAAATTAAAAAAATACTCAATCAATAGCATTTATATTTTTGTAAATGCAATTAATATTAAATAGTGATTCAATTCTGTAGTACTTTATCGTGTTGTAGTTTTAATATAGTAAAGTGCGCACGGCAGTCAACGTGTTAATCGTACTACCAAAGCACTTGATCGATATTGCATTTTTCATATATAAAATAAATGTCGTGAATAAAATAAAATGAAATATCACATATATAATAAATAACATGACACCTACCCTATAGACACAACGTCGCACCGCGTATCGCCTGAAACTTTCCACCCCCCGAGTATCAAAATCAACTTTCTCCCCTTGATTGTGTTTTTAATCATAGTACCAAAGCCCTTGATATAAAACCAAAGCACTTGATCGATGTTTCCTTTTTCATACACAAAATAAATGTCGTGAATAAAATAAAATAAAATGTCAAATATACAATAAATAACTCATTTTTCAGAATCACGTGACACCTACCCTATAGACACAACGTCGCACCACGTATTGCCTGGAGGTTTCCATCCACCGAGTATCAAAATCAACTTCCTCCCCTTGATTGTGTTTTTAATCATAGTACCAAAGCCCTTGATATAAAACCAAAGCACTTGATCGATGTTTCCTTTTTCATACACAAAATAAATGTCGTGAATAAAATAAAATAAAATGTCAAATATACAATAAATAACTCATTTTTCAGAATCACGTGACACCTACCCTATAGACACAACGTCGCACCACGTATTGCCTGGAGCTTTCCATCCACCGAGTATCAAAATCAACTTTCTCCCCTTGACTGTGTTTTTAATCATAGTACCAAAGCACTTGATATAAAACCAAAGCACTTGATCGATGTTTCCTTTTTCATATACAAAATGAATGTCGTGAATAAAATAAAATGTCACATATATAATAACTCCTCGTTTTTCAGCGTCAAGGGACACCTGTTCTATAAGCACAACGTCGCACCTCGTACTGAAACTTTGTATCAAAATTTGACTGTGTTTTTAATCATAGTACCAAGCACTTGATATAAAACCAAAGCACTTGATCGATGTTTCATTTTTCATACATAAAATAAATGTCGTGAATAAAATAAAGTAAAAGGTCACATATATAATAACTCCTCGTTTTCAGAGTCACGTGACACCTATTCTATAAGCACACCGTCGGACCGCGTATCGCCCGAAACTTTCCACCCCCCGAGTATCAAAATCAACTTTCTCCCCTCACCGGAGCCTCGTTTGTCAATCGCCGTCGACGGGCCGCCGTTAAACGATCCTCCGTCGCCGTCCACTGTATTAATCTAAACTAAAAACGGTCTCGCCGAGGCGGTGTCGCGAGCGAGAGAGACGGGGTCCAGTCGGATCCGGAATGGATTGCGAATGGACGGATGGGGCACAGTGGGACTCAGAGGCGAACGAGAGAAGACAATGGGTGGGTGGGAGAGACCTACGGCACAGAAAAGGCGCGGGGGGAAGCGGGGAGCCGGGAAAAACGGGCAAAAGGGGCAAAAGGGGCAAAAGAACGAGGAGCCAGAAGCGGGAGGGACAGAACGGCCAGCCGAAAGGGAAGAAAACAGAGAAGAGGACGTGGAAAGGGGCTGGCGGAATGGCCTCAACTGGACAGCACGTGGACGACTGGACTACCTACTTTTATATCGCTCGGGGAAATAATGGGATTCCCATCATGAAGTGGATTTCCCTCGGGAGCCAGTGGACATCGATGCACGCGTCAAGAGATCCTACGCCATCCGACGCCCGTATCCTATCGGTTCTCTGTACCCCCCGACGTTCACTCTTCCTCCTCATCCTCCGCGTCCTCCAACTCCAACCTACTCCGCCGACCACCCTCCGGAACCTTCTCATCCCACCGCCACGCTTCTCTCTCATCCCATGCCCACACCTGTCCGTCCGCTCTTTTATGCGCACCCTTCGATGTACTCTCGACTCTCGTGAATTGTGTTTGAATATTTTCGCCGAGATTGTTCAATAGGTGTTAGCGGGAATTGCCATGGGGACGAGGCTGGTGTTTGCCGATGTCGGTCGCGCCGGGATGGTTACTTTGAATGCAGCGATGTCGGTTGCATATGGCGTGTATTCCGGGCCGTACACGTGTGATATCGATACATCGAGATTATTCTTCTAACGACGCTGGGCTGGAGTTATGAAATATCGGCGGTAAGAGAATTTTCGCGTCGTTTGCTATGGTTTGAGTGTTTGGATTTATTATGCTGTATTGTATTTATTATTTTACGGTGGTAAGACGAATGGTAATCATAGAGTGGGTGAGTGCTTGGAATATTAAGTTTAAGCTGTGGTGTTCATGTTGATTAAACTGGATTGCAGTATATTTAAGAAGTAATAAGTAATTAAGGTTTGGAGTCAAAATACATTTTTGAATGCATCGCGTAAATGTTACAGTTGCGCCATCTTATAAGAAATTGTTCCAGCTGTTCAGGATTAAACTCAGACGGTGTCGCTATTATTACCATATGAGTTTAGGATTGAACTGCTGGAATACGTGAATAGGATTGAATAGTTTGAGCAATTTGTTGAGAGATGACGCTAATATAAAAACAGACGACATATAGATGGTCTTATCTTACGGAACTTCGTGTCTCACGTTCTGAAGTACCGATCGCGATTTCTTATATCGTCTATTATTCATAGTGGTCAAATTGGAAACTGCGATTTCGGAATGCAACAGATGATTTCATTGTGCGTTTTTTCCGCGCAAAAATAACTACACAACCTCACTGGACTTTTTTACGAAAAAATAGTTACAGAATCTCCTGTTAGATTGTAATTTCAGTTACCGTTTTCTGCTCACCGAAATGAGATATGCTATAAAAACTGATCGAAAAACAGAAGTTTATAACATTACATTTTTATTTATGAAACTTCATAAAAAAAGTATTCTTATATATATACATATTTATATAAATGTGTATTCAGTGATAGTCGGATTCATACATATATTAAGATAGTTTAAATATTATGAAATTAATGCCAGTGATTGAAATTAATTCAACAATTATACATACATATTAAATGCTATAATTACATATAACTAAAAGATGCCACTCTTCATAAAAAATAAGATATAATAACTAAATTATACTGCCCGCTGATGATAACATAAATAATTTGAAACACTGTTAAACTGCTACTAGTTAATTTATCTGGTACGGATACTAGATTTAGTACACATTCTTAGCAATAGCAGCGTTGTAGTTTTGTACTTGTTGTTTATTGCGCCACAGTTTAGGTAAATATTATAACATATACATATTAAATACTATAATTACATATGACTATAAGATGCCACCCTTCATAAAAAGTAAGATATAATAAGTAAATTATATTGCCCGCTGATGATAACATAAATAATTTGAAACAATGTGAAACTGCTACTAGTTTATCTATCTAGTACTCATACTAAATTTGGTACTCATTCTTTGCAATAGCAGCGTTGTAGTTTTATACTTGTTGTTTATTGTGTCACAGTTTAGGTAAACGTTATAACATATACATATTAAATACTATAATTAAACATTATAATTACATAAAAGATGCCACCTTTCATAAAAGTTAAGATATAATAAGTAAACTATACTGCTCGCAGATGATAACACAGATGTTTTCAAACGCTTATAAACTACTACTAATTTATCTATCTAGTATGAATACTAGATTTAGTACTCATTCTTAGCAATAGCAGCGTTGTAGTTTTATACTTGTTGTTTATTGTGTCACAGTTTCGGTAAACATTATAACATACACATATTAAATACTATAATTACATATGACTAAAAAGATGCCACCCTTCATAAAAAATAAGGTATAATAAGTAAATTATATTGCCCGCTGATGATAACATAAATAATTTGAAACACTGATAAACTGCTACTAATTTATCTATCTAGTACGGGTACTAGGTTTAGTACTCATTCTAAGCAATAGGAGTGTTATGGTCTTATACCATGCGCAATGGACAATTTTACATGTGAAATCAAAATGGTAAAGAATCTCTAAAGTCCCCTGACATGGGCCAAAAATATGCTTTGCTTGATGACTATCCCTATTTCGTCTGTGGTTCAGTTTAAACCAATTTGCTATTGGTAGATTTGGTATCAACTCTCAGTAACAATAATAACGTTTTTATCTTCTATCATAACCAGTTGATAACGTTGCATGCGACATAAAAATGGTAAGAGGTCTCTAGGGTGGCAGTAGTCTTTCGAAGGTTAGAAACACATCATGCGTATTCAAAGCGCATAGGTTACATTGCCTTCGACAGTATTCACAAGATATCTAATTGTGTATATAAAAATGACAACACTATTTAACGGCGGCATACAGCTGCTTCAAAAATGTGCGAAGAAAGGGTGGGTATACATTCGTCAAAAATAAAGATACTGTCCTAAATAATGTTCGTTCAAATAATGTCGGCTCCAGCTCTACCAGGCAATAATTTTATGTAATTTAATAGGGTCGAGATAATGATAGTACGTAACAGGAAGAAACCAAATTTTCCGAAGAAACGCCACTTGGAATGGCTACCAAAACCAGAACGTGTGGTATATATTTATGAAGCATTCTATTAAATACCTAAATCTGAAGTCACTTTCTACGTATGCATTTTCTGTCTCGCAGCCCAACAAGGATGAGATTACCAAAGAGAATAAAGAGTTTATTCAGGAAGTTATAGAGTCTCAGTTCGCACCGCGTACTATTGGTTTTGGCATGCAAACTTCCCCATTGAAGGAACAACCCATAGAACCTGTTAGAGAGTGGAAAGAAGGAATTCGACGTACAGGTGTAATTGCCAAGAAAATTGGAGTTTATCCAATGTGGCTGAATAGTGGAAAGAAAGTTACAACCACGTTATTACAGGTAGCGATGACACAAAGATTAAACCGTGTTACAAAATATTTTTCAGACTTTTAAGATGCAAACACGTTTGTTATTTGAGCTATTTATTTTGAAAGTGGCCTAACTCCATTTATCTTCAAATCGAGATAAATAACATTTACTGATAAATAACATGAATTTGTACATGTAACTATGGTAACCGGAAAATATTGAAAAACGGAGTTAGACCACTTTCAAAATAAACGGCTCATTTAATCATTGAACAGATGTTTGTTGCTTCAGGTATATGACAATTTCGTAATAAAGTATATACCCCCTGAAGAATACAAGCCTATAGTGACATCGAAACATCTTCGTGTCAAGAACAAGTTGGGCTGCCTTGTTGTGGGTTCCGCTAGACAAGATCCACAGTTGGTATGCAAATACACTGTTTCGAATAAACGAATTGTCCATTACGATTCATATTAATAGGACAGATTTAACACTAAATGTGCTTACAGTGTACCAAGGAGTATTATAACATATTTAAAGACACAGGAGTTATGCCTACGAAAATACTGATGAGATTCTTGATCTCACCAGAAGCGGCTCTTCAACCAGGAACTCCATTATATGCAGCACATTTTAAACCCGGATATCATATCGATATACGTGCCAAAACGTGAGAGTTTCTGTCATATTACTGTTTAGTTCAAGCTCCGGTTATGTTAAAATAATGTTATACAACTATGATATACACTAGCTTTTGAACCGGTCACTTCACATTACTGGAACTCAGATACATGGTTGTATTATTTTAATATTATCAATATTGGTACAGCTACAAGTAGAAATTTGACAAAAGCGATTGCTATATACAAAAAATCCCTTGTACATTCTTTTAATTTAGGACAGCGCATTTTTGTACATTGTCTGTCATGATGTCCACTGCTACGCATAAGCATTAGATATCATTTTAACACGTTCACGCCGGGGCCGATTTTCGTGTTTTTCGCTGTGAGGCGGCAGTCGAATTTATGCAGCGCTTCATTTGGTGGCGCACTATTTTTGTTTGTTTCAATTATTTAAATTTCAATTATTTAAGTTTTCAACTCTACGGCAATTTTGTCCACTTACTAAACGAACTATATTTTTGATGGTGAGCGGCGTCTAAACAAATGTTCACGCCCGATGGGACAATCGAGCGCGAGCCACCGGTGGTACACGCCGGCGTAAACGTGTTAATTAAGCTCTGGTAATTCCGGATGACTTGTTTTTCGTATTACTCACCACATTGGGTTCTGACATATATAAATATGCTGTATTCAGAGTCGACAGAGGCTTTCAAGGTGTTATTAAGAGGTGGGGCTTTCATGGTATGCCTGCTAGTCATGGTGTTACAAAAACTCACCGAAGACCGGGAAACGTCGGCTCCGGTAGTTCAAGAGCTCGTGTAGTACCTGGCACAAAAATGCCTGGTCACATGGGTAATAAGTGGATTATACACCGAGCCCAAAAGGTATGCATTTCTATTTAATGAGCCTTTTACTTTCGATTGTTTTTGTTCGCAATTTGTTGTATTGCCAGCTCTTGTATAATTTATTGCCCGTGATGAAAATCATTGGTATTGACAAAAGATTTTAAATGAATTATTTATATACAAACCGCAACATGGTAATAAGTGGATTATGCAGCGATCCCAATAGGTATGGGTTGCCAAATATAATTTGTATTTAATGAGCCTTTTACTTTCAATTGCTTTTGTTCGGAATTGATGAGTTTATTGTATTACCGGCTCTTGTACAATGATTAATTTATTGCCCATTGATGAAAATCATCGGTATTAACAAAACGTTTTAAATTAACTATTTATACACAACTGGCAACATAGTAATTAGTGGATTATGCAGCAATTCCGAAAGGTATGCGTTGCCAAATATTATTTGCATTTAATGAGCCTTTTACTTTCGATTGCTTTTGTTTGCAATCGATGAATTTGTTATATAGCCGGCCCTTATACAATGATTAATTTATTGCCCATTGATGAGAATCATTGGTATTAACAAAACGTTTTAAATTAACTATTTATACACAACTGGCAACATAGTAATTAGTGGATTATGCAGCAATTCCGGGATGCGTTGCCAAATATTATTTGCATTTAATGGCCTTTTACTTTCGATTGCTTTTGTTTGCAATCGATGAATATAATTTGATTAATTTATTGCCCATTGATGAGAATCATCGGTATTAACAAAACGTTTTAAATTCTATTTATACACAACTGGCAACATAGTAATTAGTGGATTTCGCAATCGATGAATGCGTTGCCAAATATTATTTGCATTTAATGCCTTTTACTTTCGATTGCTTTTGTTTGCAATCGATGAATTTGTTATATAGCCGGCCCTTATACAATGATTAATTTATTGCCCATTGATGAGAATCATTGGTATTAACAAAACATTTTAAATGAACTATTTATATACAAATGGCAACATGGTAATAAGTGAATTGTGCAGCGATCCCGAAAGGTATGCGTTGCCAAATATTATTTGCATTTAATGAGCCCGTTACTTTTGATTGTTTTTGATCGCAGTCAATAAATTTGTTGTATTGCCGGCTCTTGTACAATGATTAATTTATTCAGCATCGATGAAAATCATTGGTATTAACAAAACATTTTAAATGAACTATTTATATACAAATGGCAACATGGTAATAAGTGGATTGTGCAGCGATCCCGAAAGATATGCATTGCCAAATATTATTTGCATTTAATGAGCCTTTTACTTTTGATTGTTTTTGTTCGCAATCAATACATTTGTTGTATTGCCGACTCTTGTATAATGATTAATTTATTCAGCATCGATGAAAATCATTGGTATTAACAAAACATTTTAAATGAATTATTTATATACAAATGGCAACATGGTAATAAGTGGATTGTGCAGGGATCCCGAAAGGTATGCGTTGCCAAATATAATTTGTATTTAATAAGCCTTTTCCTTTCTATTACTTTTGTTCGCAATCGATGAATTTGTTGTACTGCCGGCTCTTGTACGATTCATTTATTCACCATTAATGAAAATCATTGGTATTAACAAAAGGTTTTAAATGAACTATTTATATACAAATGGCAACATGGTAATAAGTGGATTGTGCAGCGATCCCGAAAGATATGCATTGCCAAATATTATTTGCATTTAATGAGCCTTTTACTTTCGATTGCTTTTGTTCGGGATTGATGAATTTCTTGTAATGATTAATCTATTGACCACTGATGAAAATCATTGGTATTAACAAAAGATTGTAAATGAATTATTTATATACAAATGGCAACGGGGTAATAAGTGCATTGTGCAGCGATCCCGAATGGTATATGTTGCCAAATATAATTTGTATTTAATAAGCCTTTTACTGTCGATTACTTTTGTTCGCAATCGATGAATTTTACTTTTGATTACTTTTGTTCGGAATTGATGAGTTTGTTGTATTGCCGGCTCTTGTAATGATTAATCTATTGACCATTGATGAAAATCATTGGTATTAACAAAAGACTCAATGAACTGTTTATATACAAATGGCAACATGGTAATAAGTGAATTCTACAGCGATCCCGAAACGTATGCGTTGCCAAATATTATTTGCATTTAATAAGCCTTTTACTTTTGATTTTTTGATTTATCGCAATCAATAAACTTGTTGTATTGCCGACTCTAGTACATTGATTAATTTATTATATAATAATTAACTCGCTGGCCATTGATGAAAATCATTGATATTAATAAAACATTTAAAATGAACTATTTATAAGCAAATGACAACATAAACAATCATTGTACTAGATCAAACTAAACGTGGATAGTATAATTATTAAATTTCGTTGAACTAACGCGCCCGTTTAAATTTAACATCTACTTTTTTGTCTGTTAACAGATACTGCGGGTCAACACGAAGTACAACGTAATTTGGGTGCTAGGCCATGCGGTACCTGGAGAGACGAATACTTTTTGTTACTTGTATGATACGCTTGTGCCTACCAAAAAACATAGCGAAGCACCGCCATTTCCCACATACCTACCCGACCCAGACAAAGAAATTCCAGAAAACTTGTATGCCGATGAAGTGCATCCATTCGACGCTCCAACAATCGAGTTCCCAACAGATTTAAATATTACCGCTACGAAATAAAGAAATGCTATCTTTTTATCATAATAAATTCGTTCGAATATTTAGAAATTGGGTCACAAGTTCGTTCATTTCTCGACCGCCGACCAACGGGCCAGAACGTTTTTCGTTTACTCGCACACGAAACGAATGCGAGAAATTTGAAACGTTAAAATCCGTCAAGCTCAATTGATTGCTCACACGTTTATACCGAATTCACGCTACATTTTTATTTACTCGTCAGCCATCTTCTTACAGAAATATGCACAGTCATTATGCTAATAAAGAGTAGTCAATCGATTCATTTATTTAGTAATCAATATCATTATAAATTTAACATGCCTAAAATATACACGAAATGTTTTATAAATGTAACATCGCTAACCAAGACTCATCCTGAGTTAGAGTGAAGAGCGGGGCGCAGGTTCGACCAAGCGATAAAATGTGGTCTGATTATTTTTCCTTTTTCTCACGTTTCTGTCACGAATTTTTATCTTCACAGAGAGAGCAACTAATTCACTTCTTCCTCACTAGTATCGATCTTGAAGTCGCGCACGTTGTAAAATATGCTAGCTGTGCTCAACGAAAGTCTAGCTCTGCCAATACGTTCGTTCCTGGATAATAATTAAAAAAGACACGGAAATAATGTAGATAACGTAACGTAGCGTTGCGTTGGGTCAGGACCGGAAGGAAAAAAACAAAAGAATTCATCGTCAGTCTGAACTCGTTTTGTACCCAGCTTCATTGCTCTGTGCTCTCTTTCTCTTTCCTTAACACGCCTTTCGTTCTCTCTGGCTGTTCTTCTATGTCGCGATGATATAGTCGTATATTGCATCTGTCGTGTGTGTGTGCGTGCGTGTGGGTGTGCGAGTTTGTATGTGTATACATGTATGTATGCATGCACGTGTGTATGTCTCTGTATGTAAGTATGTCAGTATCTTCAAATCATCAAGAAATATGATTCTTGGTTCAGCGGTGGCACAGTGATAATGCCACGTGTTGTCATTGGAGCAAGAGGGCAATGTAGGAGTTGGGAAGGTAAAGCAGAATGTCTCCGCGTTGGAGTTTGTCGGGGGACGGCACGATCGGATAAAAAGTAATGGAGGCCCTCTCAGAATTTGAAACCTTCGCTCGGAATAGTCGCCGTCTGATCGAATTCAAAAGTCTCGTCGCCGACATGTGGTGCCAAGTTTGCATCATCCGTCTGTAAACAAATAAACACAACGATTACATATGCCGTATATCGCTCGCGTTGAATAACTGCAATAAGACCGACGAATTGTAGAAAAACTCACCTCTTCAGCAAAGTATTGCTCAATTATATCATAAGCTATCTTATAAATTTCTACATTTTCATGATTCTGTAGTGACTCGATCTTGTCCAAGCCTGCAAACACAAAAAATTGATTATGACTGTAACTTAACGAGAAATGAATAAGCGATTGCATACCTGAGCATTCCTCAATCATATTAGCCAACTGTTCAACTTGATTGCCAGCAAGTTTGAGCATATTGTGAATTCCATCAAGTACAACCTGTACAACCTGAGTGTCTTTACATGATAAAAGATTGCAAAACGGCGCTATTACACCTTCCTGTATAAGTCGCGTAACTTGTTCCCTGTCGCCGCTTATCGTCAAATTGCTAATGGCCCATGCAGCTTCCTTTTGCGTTTGGAATTCTCCCTGTAAATTAAATTCAGCTGATTACCACCTAGACACTTTCAAGCAATTCCAACATATGAGTCGCTCAATGCACACATCGATTAACACGTTGACTGCCATGCGTATTTTGCTGTATTAGAACCGCGATTCTATAAAATACTACAGCGTTTAACTGAATTATGCAAAATGTAAATAATGTGCAGATATTGGATACCAAAGGATCGCATCACTATTCTAACAATAACTGCATTTATAAAATAACTATTGCTACCCATTGCGAATATTTTGGATCTTTAGTAAAATCTCTAGCGCCGGTCAGCGGTGACCATCATGGCAGTCAAAGTGTTAACTCCACTTTTTGAAAAATCTTAAATTTAAGTGTCAAAGCCCTTGGTATAGTCATAACTTTTTATATTTATAATAACTTTCCTGAATAATAAATATTAGCACCGTTAAATGGCAAATTTTTTGGCAACTGAATAATAAGTAATTTATTTCAGAAGCCATTTCGATTAACTCCATACTCTAATATAAATCATTTCAGTAACGCCGTATCTGTTCTGGCCGTGCATCAAAGGATACGTGTCAAACTTGTGATGCTTTTCAAATAAAAATTCAATCTTCAGACGATGAGAGAATTAAGATGGCAAAAATTGAAAAAGAAAATCACTTAGAAGAGGTTGAACGGGCTCGCAGTCAAATGGCTACCGATCGAATGGCAACATCGGAAAAATTGTTCGTATTTTCTTTTGACTTGGAAAAAGCTTTAGCCTTTCCCAAGTTGACCACATCCGCAGCTTATTATAAGCGAAATTTATATGTTTATAATTTTGGATGTCATGAATTCAATAAAAATATAAGCCACATGTTTGTTTGGCCAGGAACTGAAGGATCTCGTGGGTCTCAAGAAATTTCATCTTGTCTAAAAAAGTACATAAAGACTCACGCTGCAAACTTCGAAAAAATAATAACATATTTGGATTCGTGTACCGGTCAAAACAGAAATATTAAAACCGTCTTAAGTTTATTGAAACTTGTTCAAAGCACGGAAATCAAAGCTGAATCAATTGACATGAAATTTTTGGTAAGTGGACACAGCTATTTGCCCAATGACTCAGATTTTGCCATTATTGAGTCATGTGCGAAAAAAAATCAAAACATTTTTTCGCCAGATGATTGGTACCATATAATCAAAACATGTAAAAAGAAAGCGCCGTTTCATCTAATCCAAATGACTCACCAAGATTTTTTGTCAACAAAACCTTTAGAACAGTCTATCATTAACAGAAAAATAACCGTCACAGGGCTTCCAGTAAATTGGCTTAAAATACGCTGGATAAAGTTAGAAAGGTCCAAACCCTATCTCATACAATTCAAATGTAACTATAATGAAGATACAGAATAGCAAGCCATTAATATAAGAAAATCTTTAGTGGGTAGACCGCAAAGTTTGAAAAATATAGATCAACTTTTATTACATCCTAAAGGTAGAACTGTGACAAAGGAAAAATGGAGAGACATGATGGACCTGCTAAAATTCATTCCTCCTGTTAAACACGATTACTATAAGAACTTGTCAACAAATCGAAATGACGAATCCTCGCATACAGCTGATGAAGAAGACATTATTTATAATATTGCTGAATCATCCCAAAGAATAATGCCGCTAACATAAAGCTGCTATAAATTAATTACGAAAATTATTTTATAACCGAACTTCCAACATTCATTTTTATGGAAAAGCTGTGATAAAAATGTATAATAACTAACTTTTTCTGTAATAAAAACTTAAAAATAAAAAGACTAAATTTAACTTTACTACTTTTTTCAGTTGCCAAATCGATTAACTCCATCAGTCACATAAAGACTGTAACATTACCGACGATTGTTTGTTGGCTATTCTTTCTTATTAATTTTATATACCGTTAGATGAAAGCTATATCTGCAATTATGCATTCCACATTATATATTTGAATTCATATTATCAGAGGAATTTTTAAAAACAATATACATTACATATAACCGAACTTCCAACATTCATTTTTATGGAAAAGCTGTGATAAAAATGTATAATAACTAATTTTTTCTGTAATAAAAACTTAAAAATGAAAAGACTAAATTTGACTTTATTACTTTTTTCAGTTGCCATATATACCCTCAGCACCATTGGACCATAATTCATTATGTAATTTTTATATACGTATCTAAACATATCTGCAATCGGTACGTATTGTGGACAAATTGTTAAAAACAATATACGGCAATAGCCCAGCGTCTATCAATGGAAAAGCTTGATAAAAATGTATAATGCTGACTTTTTCTGTAATAAAAACTTAAAAATGAAAAGACTAAATTTAACTTTATTACTTTTTTACAAATCGATTAACTCCATCAGTGGGTTAGCAGATTACTGGATTGTTTGTTGGATTCTTTCTTATTCATTTCATATCGTTAGATTTAATCTGCCGTTATGCATTCCACATTATATATCGAATTCATATTGTCAGAGGAATTTTTAAAAACAATATACATTACATATAACCGAACTTCCAACATTCATTTTTATGGAAAAGCTGTGATAAAAATGTATAATAACTGACTTTTTCTGTAATAAAAACTTAAAAATGAAAAGACTATCAAACGCGGAACAATGCCGCTGTCTATCACCATTTGAATTTGGTCGTTGCCACCGTCAGTGAGATAGCTCAGCGCCCAGACCGTGTCAACAAGAATCTAAAACGAATTTAACGAAAATCTCTTCCACAACTCTGTTACACGTACAGCTCCAAAATAGATGTATACACCGGGGCGATCAGTTTGGATTAACCTCTAGCCGCCCGCGCTCCGTTAGAGAAGCTTCATCTTGCGTGCCAAACGTTTCTTATAATTATCCGACGCAACAAACAAATCTAATATGTTGAGTTTATTGGCCAAATATATATGATAACCGAAAAGAAGTATTATGATCTTTTATGTAGATTGATAACTATGTATGAGACTGTGTTATTGCAAACGAGGGTAATGTGGTTTGAAAGATGTTATCGATATGTATTAGGTTGGAGGGAAAGTTCTGTCGTATTTTTAATAGGCAGGTAATTTTTCTTATAAATAAAAAAAACATCTGGCTAGTGGGTCATTCGGATTTTTTTTTATATTTTATAGCTGCGGTATAATATAAAAGGAGTCCTTTTTACCGTTCATCATTTACTTGTTATATTTAAAGTGAAAAACATGTCAGTAGATAAAGTGCATTTACGACACTGCATTTTCTATGAATTCCAAAAAGGAAGCAAGGTGTCGGTTGCATGTAAAAATTTATGTGCGGTATTTGAAAAAGATATTGTAAATGTTCGTCTTTGTCAAAGATGGTTTAGCAAATTTCGTTCTGGGGATCTAAGCCTCCAAGAAAGTGATCGATCTGGACAACCATCAAAGATCGATAATGATGTTTTGCGATCCATGTTGGAAAATAATCCACATTTAACAAGTCGAGAAATTGCAGAAGAGTTTGGCATTCATCATACAACACATTAAATGTATTATGATTAATATCAAACACATATTTTTATAAATTAATTCAAATATTTTCTTTAAAATACGACAGAACTTTCCCTCTAACCCAATACAATCCTATCAAAGGATGAACTGTTTTTTAATATTCCAAATCATCTGCCCTCTAAAGAACCATGAGGCGCTTAACACGTTGACTGCCAAGCGTATTTTACTATATTAGAACGGCGATGCTATGAAATACTACAGCGCTCGACTGAATTATGCAAAATGTAAATAATGTGCAGGTATTGGAGGTCAAAGGATCGCATCGCTATTCTAATAACAAGTGCATTTATAAAATAATAATCGCTACCCATTGCAAATATTTTGGATCTTCAGTAAAGTTTCTTGCGTCAGTCACCGATGACCATCATGGCTTATTGGCCAAATATATGTGATAACCGAGAAGAACTATTATGATCTTTTGTGTAGATTGATAACTATGTATCAGACTGTGTTATTGCAAACGAGGGTAATGTGGTTTGAAAGATGTTATCGATATGTACAATCCTATCAAAGGATGAGCTGTTTTTTGATATTCCAAATCATCTGCCCTCTAAAGAACCATGAGGCGCTTAACACGTTGACTGCCAAGATTATTTTACTATATTAGAACGGCGATGCTATGAAATACGACAGCGTTCGACTAAATTATGGAAAATGTAAATAATGTGCAGGTATTGGAGGTCAAAGGATCGCATCGCTATTCTAATAACAAGTGCATTTATAAAATAATAATCGCTACCCATTGCAAATATTTTGGATCTTCAGTAAAGTTTCTTGCGTCGGTCACCGATGACCATCATGGCAGTCAAAGGGTTAAAGGTTAATATCGAAAAATTTGATTGCTGGAAAATATTCAAGCGAATTTAACGGTCAATAATAGAAAATAGGAAAACTCACGTTAATGTCATTATGGTAAATAAGCGCGTTCAACGCCGGCAAAATATCCTTTATTGTTTGTACGGGCGGGGCCGGATCTTTACTCCTACACAAGTTGACAATAACCCATGTGACGTTTCGTAAAAAACTAATAGGTATGTCCGGTTTGATAAACGTTAGAAGAGGTTGCACGACACCAAGTTTAATTACGTAGTCTCTAGGTGCCGGACCGTCTCCGATTATATTTCCTGCAGATGATAAAAGTGCCGATTGATCTCAACTGTGATCCGTTTTATGCCAAAGAATGGAAGCACGTGTTTGTTATAATCGACGTCATACCTAAAGCCCATACTGCCTGCTCGCATACATTTTGTTGACTGGACAGTAGCAAATGCAAGAAAAGTGGAACTGCACCGGCGTCGACTACAGCTTTCGTTTGAGCTGATGTTCCACTTGCAATATTTGTTAGAGCCCATGCTGCCTCAAACTGTAAGGATGGGCTACGAAAATATACACTCAGGTTATTTTATCAATAATATACGTACAACCTTGTGGAGCCCAAGTTTGAATTATAGTAGACTGATTTTGATAAGTGCATGTATACCTTATGAGAAGACATACATGTGCCAGTCATTGAAAAGTAATCTAAGTGAAAAATTCTAAACATTAACTTGATCGTTAATAAACTAAGAAGGTCAGTTATAAACCTAATTGTTTCATATTCGTGTTACAAGCCACTATCAGAATTAGCAATACGTATCAAAGCGAACAATCGATATATAATTTGAAACGACGCTACGTATGTCAATACAAATTACATATACCTGTTGTGCTTTTCCAGACAAGATACTAATATCGGTAATATACCACTCTGGATTAATAGGTCGATAGGTGGATTGCGGTCTGATGACAGTAACTTTCTTGCGGATTGTATAGCCTGTAACTGTATAGCTGGATCTGAACTGGCAGCGTTGCTTACTAGTTCCTTCAGATTGATTTTTGACAAATGCTTGTCAATGTCGTCTTCATCTAATAACGAAAGAATGGCCATTTCAATTTTAATACTAAAAACAGTCCAGGATGTAAGTTCGGTTACCTGTTGAATCTGCTTTAGGCACATTTCTCCTCTTCTGTAAGGTCTCCTCACGTTTATTCTTGCGTAATTCTACTGTCACTTCATTTCTCCTCCTTCTCATTTCCTGAAATACACATTTCCACAAAAATTGGATTCATGTAATAATTGACCAGATAAAAAAAAATGATGCAAATCCCCAGCACAAAGAACAAAAAGCATGTCAAGTGTCGTTAAATTAAGTCAAAAACTAAGAAAGCAATTACAAAGAAATTTTCTATAATACCGTTCAACGCCAGCCGAAAATACGTTAAACAAACTCGCGAATTTTCGAGTCCATTAGTTTCAATTACACAGACGCAAAGGCCGAGTTTCGTGCGACGAGAGCTATATCAAAAAAGAAAATTGCATTTTCCACCCGGAATCGCAATCCGAAGATCCGGTTGCGTCGAACGCTGGCATCCCGGGACACTATCAAAATAAGAATACTGCCGCGCATCGGTAATGCCCCGAAGAAGGTTCAAGAATCTTCTTGCATGTTTGAAGTACGGCCATGAGACGTTGGGCAAACGCATTTCGCGAGCATCGTCCCGAAAAAACCAGCCCTCTAATCATCTCAGACTCCGAACAGTTCGCCCTGCATCACCGTTCCACAGCTTCGAACCCGCATCCGACCGAAAGCGTGAGACTTCACGTCCAGCCGCATTTTTCGCAATTCGCCAACCGGAGATCATGGAAGATCGTGGGGTTCGCATGGCGAGTCGTAAAAAAGCGCGCGCACGATGTTCCGAGCCGAGAAGAATAGCTGAACATTCGGTCCGCCAAGCTCAGCTACGCCGATCCTCGCCCGCGACGTCCTCTCAACTCACCTCCTGATCCTTCCCTTTGTTCTTAAAAACCATCATTCGGTTCTTGTTTAGCATTTCGGCCGCCATTTTTCCAATAACCAATCTCCGCACACCCGTGTGATTTGATGTCGTGCCGGCAATGCCCGGACCCCCGTCGAGTAAAGTCAAGCCGCAAGCTCTCTGGTACGGAAAATGCCCCGTTCAGTGTCCGCGTAACCTCGGCCTCGCGAAAAACTCTTAACTCGACAGCTGCATTCTGTCGTTGCGCGCGGTAACTACTTCAGTGTACGTCAATATGCAATATCATGCATAACACCGTGTGTCCTATTACGGTCGCCGTGCCTCACTGCCGCACAGTCTGTACGATCTTTCTCTCCTACTCCGTCCGTTGCACGGTCACGTTTTACAGCACGAACGCAGCGTTTCGGATGGTTCCAAAAAGAACGTCGGGTGATCGTTGTCGGGGGAAATCCAAGCGTTCGCGAACACCTTATTTTTGGGCTGAGAGCGTTTCTTCCAGGTGGATGTTGGGCTAGTTACTACGGGCGACGCCAGCGCTGTCACACGTGCAGGGACTAATCGATCGAGTCCGAATGCGCTCGTTAGGTTGTTGTACTATGTTTCAGTGCCTTTGTGCTTGAAAACGTAATGCTTGTATTTAGTTAACCCCTTGTCGTAATTTGACGAGTGTGACGCGTGATAAGAATTCCGGGCAAAACGTGAATATCACGAGTGTGGCTCGTGATCAAAATTTATATATTGTATCAAAAATATTTAGATAACAAAAATTAAATTATTATATATATATATATATGTACATTATATATATAATATTATATATATGTACATATGCATAAAAAATATATATTTTGATCACGAGTCTAACTCGTGATGAGAATTTCGGGCCAAACGTGAATATCACGAGGCTGGCTCGTGATCAAAATTTATATATTGTATCAGAAATATATTCATAAAAAAATTAAATTATTATATATACATATATATATATGCATAAAAAACATATTTGGATCACGAGTCTGACACGTGATGAGAATTTCGGCCCAAACGTGAATATCGCGAATCTGACTCGTGATCAAAATGTATATATTGTCTGAGTAATACGAGGGCAGTCCGATAAGTACTTAGCCTACAAAAGAAAAACGAAAATTTTGGAAAATTGACGATTTATTTTTTAACATAGTCTCCTTTTAACTCGATACACTTGATCCAGCGATGAAATCTGGGCATATCCTGCATGAAATATTGGGCATGAGAAAACTTTCTGCTCGATGGGTGCCGTGTTTGCTCACTCCGGATAACAAGCGCATCCGTGAGACCATTTCAGAGCAGTGTTTGACACTGTTTAAGCGCAATCCGAACGAGTTTCTACGTCGTTTTGTGACTGTCAACGAAACGTGGATCCACTGATACACACCAGAGACCAAGGAACAGTCAAAACAGTGGACCGCACCCGGCGAATGTGCTCCGAAGAAGGCGAAGACTGTCCTATCGGCCGGAAAGGTGATGGCCGCCGTTTTCTGGGATTCATAAGGTGTAATCTACATAGACTATCTGGAGAAGGGCAAAACAGTCACAGGGCTGTATTATGCCGAATTATTGAGCCGATTTGACGCCGAATTAAGGAAAAAACGGCCCCATTTGGCGAAGAAAAAAGTGCTCTTTCACCACGATCTAGCACCGGCTCACACCTCTGCCCAAGCTACAGCCAAATTGGTCGAATTAGGCTACGAGCAGCTGCCCCATCCACCGTATTCTCCAGATTTGGCCCCGTGTGACTTCTTTTTGTTCCCAAACTTGAAAAAGTCACTCGCTGGGCAGAAATATATCGAATGAGGAATTATTATATCGCCGCCACGGAGGCCTACTATATATCTCTAGAAAACGTATTTTTCAGACGGGTTGAAGCAGTTGGAGCATTGCTGGATCAAGTGTATCGAGTTAAAAGGAGAGTATGTTGAAAAATAAATCGTCAATTTTCCAAAATTTTCGTTTTTCTTTTGTAGGCTAGGTACTTATCGGACTGCCCACGTACATATATATATATGCATAAAAAACGTAAGTTTTGATCACAAATCTGACTTGTGATGAGAATTTCGGGCCAAACGTGAATATCACGAGTCTGATTCGTGATCAAAATGTATATATTGTATCAGAAATATATACAAAAAAAAATAAAATTATTACGTATATACGTATTATATTACATTATAATATATATATATGCATAAAAAATATACATTTTTATCACAAATCTGACTCATGATGAAAATGTATGTATTGCATCAGAAATATAGACATAAAAAAATTAAATTATGTATATATATATTATATTATATTATACTATATATATGCATAAAGAACATAAATTTTGATCACGGGTCTGACTCGTGATGAGAATTTCGGGACAAACGTGAATATCACGAGTGTGACTCGTGATGAAAATTTTTATATTGTATCAGAAATATATGCATAAAAAAATTAAATTATTATGTATATATATAAATATAAAAATATATATGCATAAAAAAAATTAACTTAGATCACGAGTCTGACACATAATGAGAATTTCGGGCCAAACGTAAATATCACGAGACTTACTCGTGATCAAAATTTATATATTGTATAACGACTATATACATAAAAAAATTAATTTTTTTTTTTAAGTTTTTGATCCAAATCCGTTTGAATTCCATAAGAGCATCAGGGCATAAAATTAATAAGCGCACGGCTACTTTACAGGCAGTCGCAAGATGTAATTTATTTCTCAGTTCTGACAGTACGTTTTAGCCGCTTTGTCTCTTTTCGCGAAAATTTTAACCCATTGCTTCGACGCAAATTCTTCTGAGTTAATTGGTACGGCAAAAGATTGAATAGATATGATTATAAATAGTTTTATTTATTAATATTAATTATAAGTAGTACGTAGTAATGTACAAGTAACATATACTGGTTAAGACTATTTCAAAACTGATCTTCGGCTTCCTTCTTTTCCATCCCGACAGATTGCATAAAGGAGCAGCGTTAGTTTGCCATCTAGCATTTCGAAAATCAATGCCACCACCTATATATTTTAATAGTCTAGAATGAGCGCCATGTCAAACCTTCAAAAATGTCAACAGTTTCCCCACAGATGTCGCCGCATACATTACTGAGAAGTCTACACATTTCCCTCGGCGTACCAATTCTATAAGAGTCACGCAAAGTCCTGACACAAAAATACGTGTACGTATATTCCAAATCATAGATGGATCATCAATCAAATATATTATACATACACACCGTACATAATTATAAAATTGACTTAAGGAAATAGGATCTCATGAATTGCCTCCATTAGTCGATATAACTGAAATACTTAGGAGCAGGTGATGTATTTCTTTGAGGATTCTTTGAAGAGTCACGCAAAGTCCTGACACAAAAATACGTGTACGTATATTCCAAATCATAGATGGATCATCAATAAAATGTATTATACATACACACCGTACATAATTATAAAATTGACTTAAGGAAACAGGATCTCATGAATTGCCTCCATTAGTCGACATAACTGAAATACTTGGGAGCAGGTGATGCATTTCTCTGAGGATTCTTCGTGTCAATAACATGCACCGTTATGATATTATGCTTCTTCTGCGAGGTATCAAGCACAGCGCCGCAATAAGGTCTCAACGTAAAATAGTAAATGAACTCCACCGTCGTCAGTAACGAGTAGCCCAAAAACAGCCCTGCGATTCCGCCGAACGAGACCACCAGGTCCAAGTACCCGAAACGAATTTCTCGTTTGAATCGTGCCATCGGCCATGTTGGAATTTCCACCGCACATTCTGAGCTCGATGCGTTAGAACTCTCCGTTACTTTCTTGCACATGTAAACGGTACTGTCGCAGGCCACTGTGCATTTGCAGTTTATCGTAATGTTTGACTGTACGCAGGAATACTTTGACAGTGGACACTCCTCTACGTCCGGTTCGGCCAAGATCCACGGAAGGCAGTTGCAACGTTCTTTTATCGCGTTCTTTATGCAGTTTTCTTCGCAATGCCGAACTCCTCTGCCCTCGTTGAAGTAATGACATTGCCGTTGGCGTTCAGTGAGGTAATGTAAATCGTCGGTTGTATACGTTATGATCGGATCTATCTGCAGTGTCGTTGCCTGTTCAAATATGATCAAGGGTCGATCGGAAGGACCTGGATGCTTATCGTGTCCGTGGAGTAAATATAGGCTGCAATAGAAAAATCTGTGATAGAGGAGGTTGTATGGTGGAGTGACGTGAAGTCATGTGTAATGAGATGAAGACAACAATAAACGTCAACTGCGAGTCTATAAATAAGTGCTCAGTTTATTGGTAATTTAGATGGTAATTACAAAAACGGATTACATTACCCAAAGTTAAATGCGGTCGGAACGAAAGAAAATTCCGTTGGATGGGTTCGTATGGTGAACGGTTCGGTAGGGGAAAATTTACAACATCCACCACCTGGCGTGATAATTTTGGTCAGGTTCTTACTGCAATCCAGCACCTTTCCTCTGCAAAGCGTTCTCTATAATATCCCGTTTTTACTCATTTTTGGGCTGTACTTTTCACATACCCATAAATGCAATTTGTGAATATTATACCGCAGTCGGGTATCATTTTTTCAAAAGTACTTCGGAGATTATTGTGATCGGCGAACTCTTCAATGTCGCGAATATCAAGCTCTTTACGCCATCGCCAATTGTATACCCGAGAATATACTTCTTTTTTATCCTAAATAGTACAATGCTACGATGTAGTTTGAATAATGTATACGTTTTCTTGACTCACGTACATTATCCAAAACTGTCTGATTGAGTGCTGACCATTCGAAGCAAAAGAAGAGTTGAGGAAATTTAAGTTCAAGCTCGTCGGTGACAGTATCCAAGCCAGTCAGGGTAGGATCAGTTTGAAATCTGTCCCATATTGTAATAATGATACCGATGGTGAAACCAATAGACGTCATAACTAGGATAAACCATAGTACCCTAAGGATTTTTGTAAAAACATACGGTATATGTATCGGCGATTTTGAAAGTAAAGTCACAAATATGAAACAATTATCAAAATTGTCTTCAGTACACAGAACGATCATAAAAAAGCCATTACTATTATAATAATATTGAATGTTTAACATAATTAATTTTTATCGTTGCCAAAATACGTAGTCACAAATATGAAACAATTATCAGTTGAAATCTGTCCCATATTGTAATAATGATACCGATGGTGAAACCAATAGACGTCATTACAAGTATAAACCATAGTACCCTAAGGATTTTTGTAAAAACATACGGTATATGTATCGGCGATTATGAAAGTAAAGTCACAAATATGAAACAATTATCAAAAATTTCTTCAGCACACAGAACGATCATAAAAAAGCCATTACTATTATAATAATATTGAATGTTTAACATAATTAATTTTTATCGTTGCCAAAATACGTAGTCACAAATATGAAACAATTATCAGTTGAAATCTGTCCCATATTGTAATAATGATACCGATGGTGAAACCAATAGACGTCATAACTAGGATAAACCATAGTACCCTAAGGATTTTTATAAAAACATACGATATATGTATCGGCGATTATGAAAGAAAAGTCACAAATATGAAACAATTATCAAAATTTTCTTCAGTACACAGAACGATCATAAAAAAGCCATTACTATTATAATAATATTGAATGTTTAACATAATTAATTTTTATCGTTGCCAAAATACGTAGTCACAAATATGAAACAATTATCAGTTGAAATCTGTCCCATATTGTAATAATGATACCGATGGTGAAACCAATAGACGTCATAACTAGGATAAACCATAGTACCCTAAGGATTTTTGTAAAAACATACGGTATATGTATCGGCGATTTTGAAAATAAAGTCACAAATATGAAACAATTATCAAAATTTTCTTCAGTACACAGAACGATCATAAAAAAGCCATTACTATTATAATAATATTGAATGTTTAACATAATTAATTTTTATCGTTGCCAAAATACGTAGTCACAAATATGAAACAATTATCAGTTGAAATCTGTCCCATATTGTAATAATGATACCGATGGTGAAACCAATAGACGTCATAACTAGGATAAACCATAGTACCCTAAGGATTTTTGTAAAAACATACGGTATATGTATCGGCGATTTTGAAAGTAAAGTCACAACTATGAAACAATTATCAAAATTTTCTTCAGTACACAGAACGATCATAAAAAAGCCATTACTATTATAATAATATTGAATGTTTAACATAATTAATTTTTATCGTTGCCAAAATACGTAGTCACAAATATGAAACAATTATCAGTTGAAATCTGTCCCATATTGTAATAATGATACCGATGGTGAAACCAATAGACGTCATAACTAGGATAAACCATAGTACCCTAAGGATTTTTGTAAAAACATACGGTATATGTATCGGCGATTTTGAAAGTAAAGTCACAAATATGAAACAATTATCAAAATTTTCTTCAGTACACAGAACGATCATAAAAAAGCCATTACTATTATAATAATATTGAATGTTTAACATAATTAATTTTTATCGTTGCCAAAATACGTAGTCACAAATATGAAACAATTATCAGTTGAAATCTGTCCCATATTGTAATAATGATACCGATGGTGAAACCAATAGACGTCATAACTAGGATAAACCATAGTACCCTAAGGATTTTTATAAAAACATACGGTATATGTATCGGCGATTTTGAAAGTAAAGTCACAAATATAAAACAATTATCAAAATTTCCTTCAGTACACAGAACGATCATAAAAAAACCATTACTATTATAATAATATTGAATGTTTAACATAGTTAATTTTTATCGTTGCCAAAATACGTAGTCACAAATATGAAACAATTATCAGTTGAAATCTGTCCCATATTGTAATAATGATACCGATGGTGAAACCAATAGACGTCATAACTAGGATAAACCATAGTACCCTAAGGATTTTTATAAAAACATACGATATATGTATCGGCGATTATGAAAGAAAAGTCACAAATATGAAACAATTATCAAAAATTTCTTCAGCACACAGAACGATCATAAAAAAGCCATTACTATTATAATAATATTGAATGTTTAACATAATTAATTTTTATCGTTGCCAAAATACGTAGTCACAAATATGAAACAATTATCAAAATTTTCTTCAGCACGTCGAACGATTATAAAAAACCATTACTACTATAACAATTTTGAATGTTTAACATAATTAATTTTTATCATTGCCAAAATACGTAATATTGCAGTTTGGATGCTGATATTTTAAATTGTCAAATGTGACATGATAAAACTACCGTTCCCTCCACAATAAAAATATATTTTTGTACCTTTCCCACATTGGCCGCGATGCATCCACAAAATATTTAACGCCATGCAGACTGTTCTCCAGTAAATATTCCTTGGCTCTGAACTTGAAACTCTTTTTCAACTTTGAAACTGGTGGAGCGTAATTATACTTTATCCCGCTCATGCTGCACTTGTTACGTGTTGTCAAATAAAACGGTTTGTCGCGGAAATTCCTCGGCGGTTCAACCAACACTGCGTTCTTCCTTAATCTATGTGAAACGTTATGACTACTCCCGCGTGTTATTATACATTCTTATCACGAAAAGGTTGATTGATCGAAAAACTACGAGTTGCATGTAGAGTTACATATGACCGCGGTTGTATCAACGTATCTCAACAATCGATTTGGTGGCGTGTCATGTAATCTCGGCGACAAAAGCTCGTTGATTGAATTATTAATCATTTCACATTTCCGTGATTCCGTTGCTTGGTACGACTTTTCACTTCCCGTACATTATTCGTTTTTAATGGTACCATTTTACATTTCGTATAGAGTTCAATCGTCGCCACAGGGACCGAAATAGGAGTTCCCGAAGCATAAATTTACAGCCTCCGAATGCGCTTCGTGTATTGTTCCTCGCTTATGTATCATCCCCGTTTCCGGTGTTCCCGTGATCTCTAAATCATGCGATCGCGAACTAATATCTCTTCTCAGACCTCTGAGACGCAATTGTTCATCGAACTCATCCACGTCATTATTACCATATTTTTATTTTTAACCCTTAGCGCTCCGTAGGCTCCGCTGTGGAGCCGAAAGTTTTTAACATGATTGCGCTTAAGGGGTTATGCCTACTTGGGTTGGTGAAAAAAATCGATTTTTTTTATTGCATTTTCTTAATGTACATCATTTTAAGAATATTTCGTCAAAAGTACATAAGAATCGGAGCACACGTTCAAAAATTATAAGCGTTTATCTGGAGCGCTACTATGTATGATTAGTAAAGAGCTTGAAACTTTAAACGCAATTATTTCGAAACTGTGTTTCTTAAAACATACGGTTGCGGTGACCATGATTTCTCAAAAACTACTTCACCGACCGGACTCTAATTTTATATAATAGGTACACAACTTTGCTCCCGCCGTTTTTTCCCTTTCGTCCAATGCAAAAAACGGCGGGAGCAAAGTCGTACACCTATTACTTATTTGTCGTTACAATAGGCAGGGCCTGGACGAAGGATTTTTTATTTCGGTAATAAAAAAAAAAGTTACAACATAAAAACGAAAGTTAATTCACCTCGAAAGACGGATTTTTTCGTAAAAGTGTTGTCATTTTTGTAAAAATTAAAATTTTTCCAAATCCTTCGTTCAGGATGGCAGACGTCAAACAAGTAATTACTGTGACACTTGCCCAAGTAAACCCAGGATGCATATGGGAGATTGTTTCCAAAGATATTACACCATGGTGAATTACAAAATTTAAAATTTACCTATTATCTGCAAGAAGAAACTGCATATGTATAAAATAAATATAATTAAAAACATTCACAAGCACGTGTAATTCTTCTCACTTAACCCGTTTAGTGCCAGAGGCCGATATATCGGCCTTTGCTGCACTGGCGAAAACTGATATATCGGCCCGCACCTTGTAGCAATTTATTATTTGCATTACGAGAGAACTGTATCTCAAAATAAATTTATAATGCGTTATAAAAGGTTTAATTTCATAGGAGGGAATTAAAAAAAAATAGTTTTTTGGTTTAATTTTATATTACCTATAACAATTACTTGTTTCGGAAGAGATAATTATTTACTTTGTTACAAAATATTGTGGAAATGCAAAATATATTTTTTGTAATAAATGGTGTATATAAAGTTATGATAAAAAATTGACTTTTCGTATGTGCAAATACATTTTGTAAGAGAGAACTCAATTTTTATTTTCTTTATGATCATTTATACCTTTGTTATTTATATATATTTCAATGAATACAGAAAAATTAGTGTCATTACTTTATTCTCCATTTTGTCCTTAATATACTGCTTTTCGAATTATGTAAATATTGTTTTTTGTTTGGTTTTTATGAACCTTTTTCCAAACCCTAGTAAAATCGTGAAATTCGGCCGGTTATCTTCGCATAGGCACCTCTTTTTCGCCCGGCACTAAAATGGTTAAAATAAAACTACGTTTCACTCGTGTTGCTGCGAAAATGTGCCGGAGCGCTAACGGTTAATATTGTACAATATTTTTTAGATTTTTTAGATTATAGATTAGATTACATTTTTTAGATTTTTACAGTATTTTAGTCTCGTTAAAAAAGTCACCCAGGCATGTATCCACCTGGACATCGTAGTAGAAGTACTTTACTCTACGGAAATACGAAGAACCGCTGAAAACTTCTGTTTTTCGGACTTTGCGCCCGCCAATGTCCTGACATTTTCGACCGACAAGCTTTGTCTTTATAACACGCAGTGTCCTGCCGGTTGTTCCTTGTCACTCCGGGATCGCCATCGGGCGCCATACAGAAACACAAACACCTCTCATCCTCGTGCCCGCCGCTTTATTATTTTAGACCACCCCCACGCCGTCCCTTCTTCTTACGACCACCATCTGGAGCCATCCCCGTGTCATTCCGTTCCTTTATGTCTCGTCAGCGGCATACAAGCGGAGGAAGTATCCGCAAGACGGGTGTAAACCACCCTGTGCTCACCCTACGATTAAATTTCGAAACGGCCTTCTCTCTCTTACTTCGTCCTTCCGTCTCCTCTTTCCGTCGGGCGGCACTTCCGTAAATAGAGGAGCTCGTTTGTAAAACAACGCGAGATCCCTGCGAGTGCCGCTGTTTTCTTGGGATGAAGAAGGGGAATAAAAAGTCGAACGGGTGTGTGTCTTATGAGGCAACGGAGATCATCGGAGTTGCGGCGACAGATCGAAGGACCGAATGATGAAATATTACCGAGGGTCGTATAGCCGTTTGACAAAAGTCACAGAAGTTTCCGAATGTACGGGGTGCTTCTTGAAAGTTTTAGATACTCAACGTCTTGGTATTATTTCACGACGGCTGGTTTGTACTATTTAATACGTTGACTGCCGTGGGTATTTTGATGTATTAGAACGGCGATGCTATGAAATACTACAGCGTTTGACTGAATTATGCAAAATGTACATAATGTGCAGGTATTGAAGACCTCGCATCACTGTTTTAACAATAACTGCATTTATAAAATAATTATTGCTACCCATTGCGAATATTTTGGATCTTCAGTAAAATCTCTAGCGCCGGTTACCGGTAACCATCACGGCAGTCAAAGTGTTAACTGAATTATGCAAAATGTACATAATGTGCAGGAATTCAAGACCAAAGCATGGCATTACAATTCTAACAATAACTGCATTTATAAAATAATCATTGCTACCCAGTGCGAATATTATGGATCTTATGCTGTATTAGAACGGCGATGCTATGAAATACTACAGCGTTTGACTGAATTATGACAAATGTAAATACAGTACAGGTATTGGAAACTAAAGGATCGCATGACTATTCCAACAATAACTACATTTACAAAATAATGATTAGCTATCCATCGCGAATATTTTGGATCTTTAGTAAAATCTCTTGCGCCGGTCAGCGATGATCATTACGGCAGTCAAAGTGTTAAGAAACATCAATACGTCAACGAATTGGGGGCTCGCCGGTATCCATATATTTTATGGTATTGTGACCGATATTTCGCCGTTTGACAAAAGTCGCAGAAGTTTCCGAATGTGCATAGGGTGCTTCTTGAAAATTTTAGATACTCAGCGTCCCGCTATTATTTCACGACGGCTGGCTTGCACTATTTAAGAGACATCAATACGTCAACGAATTGGGGGTCCGTAGGTGCCCATATATTTTATGATATTGTGACCGATATTTCGCCGTTTGACAAAAGTCACAGAATTTTCCGAGTGTGTACAGGGTGCTTCTGGAAAGTTTTAGATACTCAGCGACTCGCTATTATTTCACGACGGCTGGTTTGCATTATTTAAGAGATATCAATACGACAACGAATTAAGGACTCCTCCGCGTCCATATATTTTATGATATTGTGATCAATATTTCGCCGTTTGACAAAAGTCACAGAATTTTCCGAATGTGTACGGGGTGCTTCTTGAAAGTTTTAGATATTCAGCGTCTCGCTATTATTTCACACCGGCTTTCTTGCACTATTTAACACGTTGACTGCCGTGTTTACTTTGCTGTATTAGAACGGTAATACTATAAAATTGCAGCTTGACTGAATTATGCAAAATGTAAATAACGTGCAGGTGTTAGAGACCAAAGGATCGCATGACTATTCCAACAATAACTTCATTTATGAAATAATTATTGCTGTCCATCGCGTATATTTTGGATCTTTAGTAAAATCTCTTGCGCCACTCATCGGTGACCATCACGGCAGTCAAAGTGTTAAGATTCATCAATATGTCAACGAATCGGGGAATCCTCGGTTTCCATATATTTTATGATATTGTAACCGATATATTGCCATTTGACAAACGTCACAGAATTTTCCAAATGTGTACGGGGTGCTTCTTGGAAGTTTTAGATACTCAGGGTCTCACTATTATTTCACGACGGCTGGCTTGCACTATTTAACACGTTGACTGCCGTGCGTATTTTGCTATATTAGAACGGCATTACTATAAAATACTACAGCGTTTGACTGAATTATGCAAAATGCAAATAATGTGCAGGTATTGGAGATCAAATGATCGCATCACTATTCCAGCAATAACTGCATTTAAAAAATAATTATTGCTATCCATCGCGAATCTTTTGGATCTTCAGTAAAATCTCTTGCGCCAGTCATCGGTGACCATCACAGCAGTCAAAGTGTTAAGAGACATCAATACGTCAACGAATTGGGGAATCCTCGGTTTCCATATATTTTATGATATTGTGGCCGATATATCTGCAGCTCGCTGACGAAGAAGTTTGAGACTAGAATAAGAACGAGCACGGGGACGAAAAAAGCGAGATGAGCGATCTCTTTTGTCAATGCGTGCACGGCCTGGAAAATACTTCGGGGAAGAAGAGGCGCTATTCTTATGTCCAGGTGCGAGGCTGTAACGCTAGTGTAAATATACAACACTTACGCCATTCCGACTTGTGAGAGGAGGCTCTTCGGGAACTATTAACGCGTCCATTCGCTCGTGCCTTTGCTCGTCGACCCATTTCTCTTCGCCGCCACTTTGCCGAGAACCGAAACTCGTAAATGTGGTAATGAAGAACAAATCAGCCACCAGCGTTAGGCCTCAGCGCGAGGATTAAGTAAGTAGTTCCTCTTAAAATTCTTCGGATAGCTGCACAGAGGACGGTCCACTTTTTATTATTTATCAAGGTGCATGTACTTAACCAGTTAAGCGCAGAATTTAATTTTAGGAATCCCCCAGAGGGTGCGGAGTTAAAATCAAGAAATGACGTGTATACATGTCGAATGCAGGACAAATGGTCCTATTATAAATTTCAGTACTACTGCTGTCTGAATCAGCCATCTGGAGGGTAAATTTAACAATTTATTGTATCATCATTATTATTATATTATACGTATTTAGCTATTTTTCATACCTTACGCTTTGTTTTGATATTAACTGTGAAAATACACAGGTTTAACACGTTGACTGCCAAGCGTATTTTGCTATGTTAGAACCGCGACGCGATGAAATATTGCAGAGTATGATTAAATCGTGCAAAATGAAGGTAACGCATAGTTTTTCGAAGCCAAAGTATTGAAGCATAATTTCAATATCAATTGCTTTTACAAGAGTGTAAATACGCTTCATGACGAATTCTTTTGCATTTATACTAAAATCTTTTGCGCCGGTCACCGGTGACCAACGTGGCAGTCAACGTGTTAATTCAGATGCTTCAAAAGCGTGGAAGAGAGAGCTTTTAGATCGAATGCTTCGGATTCTTGTATTCAAAGTAAGACTATCTAGGACTCTGCCTCCTAAAGCAAAGGGCCAATATTTTCCCTGTTAATTGTTTATGCAATTTCTCCGCAAATCAAAGCTCGCTGTCCAAGTTGCTGCTTACGTATGTAATTTGTTTCGCAATATAAAATACTTAGCATTTCTATTGATAATATAAAGGAAACATATCACCAAATAATATTCTTCTTGTATTTTATTAAAATTTCGAGTTTTGATGGCAATATTTTAGTAATATGGTAATATTATTTGATGATATAAGATGGTAACATTATTTGCTAGTAATTTTAATGTTAATTTTTTATTTTAGACGACGAGTATACACGTCATACGCATCGCAATAAAGATTTGGTCCTGTATGTATACACGTCAAACGCGCTTAACTGGTTAAGCTATCATCTACGGTCAGAATTTATCGTTACATCACTGTAATTAGATCGCACAAGCGCGTGATACTGTAAACAGTGATGGTAATATTATTTGCTGGTAATTGTAATGGTATTTTTTTATTTTAGACGACGAGTATACACATCATACGCATCGCAATAAAGATTTGGTCCTATATATATACACGTCAAACGCGCTTAACTGGTTAAGCTATCATCTTCGGTCAGAATTTATCGTTACATCACTGTAATTAGATCGCACAAGCGCATGCTACTGTAAACAGTGATGGTAATATTATTTGCTGGTAATTGTAATGGTATTTTTTTATTTTAGACGACGAGTATACACATCATACGCATCGCAATAAAGATTTGGTCCTGTATACATACACGTCAAACGCGCTTAACTGGTTAAGCTATCATCTTCGGTTAGAATTTATCGTTACATCACTGTAATTAGATCGCACAAGCGCGTGATACTGTAAACAGTGATGGTAATATTATTTGCTGGTAATTGTAATGGTATTTTTTTATTTTAGACGACGAGTATACACATCATACGCATCGCAATAAAGATTTGGTCCTATGTGTATACACGTCAAACGCGCTTAACTGGTTAAGCTATCATCATCTTCGGTCAGAATTTATCGTTACATCACTGTAATTAGATCGCACAAGCGCGTGATACTGTAAACAGTGATGGTAATATTATTTGCTGGTAATTGTAATAGTATTTTTTTATTTTAGACGACGAGTATACACATCATACGCATCGCAATAAAGATTTGGTTCTATGTGTATACACGTCAAACGCGCTTAACTGGTTAAGCTATCATCTTCGGTTAGAATTTATCGTTACATCACTGTAATTAGATCGCACAAGCGCGTGATACGGTAAACAGTGATGGTAATATTATTTGCTGGTAATTGTAATGGTATTTTTTTATTTTAGACGACGAGTATACACATCATACGTATCGCAATAAAGATTCGGTCCTATGTGTATACACGTCAAACGCGCTTAACTGGTTAAGCTATCATCTTCGGTTAGAATTTATCGTTACATCACTGTAATTAGATCGCACAAGCGCGTGATACTGTAAACAGTGATGGTAATATTATTTGCTGGTAATTATAATGGTACTTTTTTATTTTAGACGACGAGTATACACATCATACGCATCGCAATAAAGATTTGGTCCTATGTGTATACACGTCAAACGCGCTCAACTGGTTAAGCTATCATCTTCGGTTAGAATTTATCGTTACATCACTGTAATTAGATCGCACAAGCGCGTGATACGGTAAACAGTGATGGTAATATTATTTGCTGGTAATTGTAATGGTATTTTTTTATTTTAGACGACGAGTATACACATCATACGCATCGCAATAAAGATTTGGTCCTATGTGTATACACGTCAAACGCGCTTAACTGGTTAAGCTATCATCATCTTCGGTCAGAATTTATCGTTACATCACTGTAATTAGATCGCACAAGCGCGTGATACGGTAAACAGTGATTAATGATGGGACGCGACTCGCGCAGAGGTCCAGTTCGAAAAATGAGAACGAACCGTTGCTCTTTACAACCCCCCAAGTTCAAAGCACTCGACAGAACTTTTTGTCCGAACCCGATCCCTTCGATCACGGGACCGAGATAAGGTTCACCCGTGGGGAAAATGTAGGAGACGATGAAACGGCGAGAAGAAGTTCGATTTATTTATGTAGGCACGCCGATCATCAGGACTTTCCTGTTTCAGTTGCACTCTCGCGTATGCACGGTAATGTTGATACAACAGCTTAAGCACACGCGCATACGAGAATTTGCACATGGTGGGTGTCTGTACGAAGATTCATGCCTTCGTGACTCGGGCTGACTATCGTGATCGGGAGCTGAAAAGTCAAGTTGTTCGAGAGTTGGACAGAGAGAATGGGGGAGTGGCGCCCAGTTGAGTAACAATGTAGTGAACACCGACTGCGATGCATTTAATTATTGCTATGCAGTGCTGTGCATCAGACGCCCACATTCGACTCCCAAGGAATCTGTGATTTGTCTTGACATTGGTTATCGTCGATCAACCTGTTTCTATTGAGCACGTATTTTTATGTCAATTGGCGTATCTTTATATAATGCATATTTTGAGGTTGTTGGTACGATGTCGGTGTGAGCAAAAATAGAGTAATAAGCATGTAACGTAGTTTCACTAATATACAGTTCGCTTTGGTACTGATAGGTAGTGAAGATTAAAATATTGATTGCATTTCATTTTTTTACCTATACACAGAAACTGTAAATAGTGATCTATTCACGTGAATTTGGCTTCTGTGCATTTAATCATTGCTATGCGATACTGTGCATCAGACGCCCACATTCGATTCCCAAGAAATTTGTGATTTGTCTTGACATTGGTTATCGTCGATCAACCTGTTTCTATTGAGCGCGTACTTTTATATCAATTTGCGTATATTTATGATATGATATTTTGAGATTGTTGAGATACGATATTTTGAAGTTGTTGGTACGATGTCGGTGTGAGGAAAAATAGAGTAATAAGCATATAATGTAGTTTCACTAATAAACGGTACTAATAGACAGTTCGTTTCGGTACTGATTGGTAGTGAAGATTAGAATATTGATTGCATTCCATTATTTTATCTATACACAGAATCGGTAAATGGTGATGTATTCACGTGAATTCGGCATCTATGCATTTAATTATTGCTATGCGATGCTTTGCATCAGTCGCCCACATTCGACTCCCAAGGAATTTGTGATTTGTCTTGACATTGGTTATCGTCGATCAACCTGTTTCTATTGAGCACGTACTTTTATATCAATGCGCATATTTATATGATGCATATTTTGAGGTTGTTGGTACTATGTCGGCGTAAGGGAAAATGGAGCGATAATCATATAAACTAGTTTCACTAACAGACAGTTCGTTTTGGTAATGATAGGTAGTGATGATTAGAATATTGATTGCATTTCATTATTTTACCTATACACAGAAACGGTAAATAGTGATCTATTCACGTGAATTTGGCTTCTATGCATTTAATTATTGCTATGCGATGCTGTACATCAGACGCCCACATTCGATTTCCAAGGAATCTGTGATTTGTCTTGAATTGGTTATCGTCGATTAACCTGCTCCTATTGAGCATATACTTTTATATCAAGCCTGCATATATTTATGATATGATATTTTAAGGTTGTTGGTACGATGTCGGTGTGAGGAAAAATAGAGTGATAAGCATATAACGTAGTTTTACTAATAAACGGTACTAATAGTTCGCTTTGGTACTGATACGTAGTCAAAAGTAGAATATTGATTGCGTTTCATTATTTTATCTATACACAGAAACGGTAAATAGTGATCTATTCACGTGAATTCGGCTTCGATGGCCTTTACTCGGCTAATGCAGAATAATCGTTATCGCATTTTCGACATTTCGACACAAACATGAACAGAATACTTCTTACACTCGACTTATCTACGTGCTATCCTGAGCAATTAACGTCAAACCCTTAGGTTAAAGGACGGCGATTATGATTCGAACGTCCCAAGGAAAAACTTGACTCATCGGCATGACGAATACAACGCCGCCGCACCGCAGGCCCGTAAAGATCGTAAAACCGTACCGTAAAGACATAAAATGCGAAAACAAGGCATCTTAAATTAACATCTTTGTTCATGCGCATCGTATGGTACGATCTAACACAGAATAGACATTACTACTACCTAACCCAACACAACGAAAACCAACTCATCCAATCCTTGCGCCTCACATATCAAACCCTTCTGTCCGTACATCAATCAAAACGTTAGACATCCAAGAAAGAATTGCCCAACGCATCGACACAAACATCAAACAGCCGACTTTAACACGTTCGCGGCTATTAAAAGTTTCAGGGAAGGCAAAAATTGATAGTCATTTTATTTTTAAATTGGTTACGATATCCAAAATTTGATTAAACACATTTTATAAGGATAGTCAGATTATCATATTTTAGATCAGTTTGTCATTATCTTGACAGGTATAATAATTGCAAAAACTTAAGGTTATATAAAACTGAATTCAAAATAATTTACTTTAAGATTTGAATGGTATAGCATTCATGTCATTCTGCATCATCATGAAAATGAATGCTATAGCATTTACGTCCGCAAACGTGACAACAACAATGTGAACAAAGGTTTCACGAAAAATTCAAAAAAATACCCAATCAATAGCATTTATATAACATTTTTGTAATTGCAATTAATATTAATATGTTGACTGCCACGGTGGTCATCGGTGACCGGTGCAAAAGTTTTGACGAAAAATGTAAAAAATTTGCAATGAGGCCTATTTGCAGCCTTGTAGAAGGAATTGACATTGGAACGATGCTTTAATACTTTGACTTCAAACAACTCTGCGTTACCTTCATTTTGCACGATTTAATCATACTCTACAGTATTTCATCGCATCGCGGTTCTAACATAGCAAAATATGCTTGGTAATCAACGTATAGAACAGTAATTCAATTTTTTGGTCTCCGATACTTTGGTATTATTTTCATTTTGCACAATTCAATTGTATTCTGTAGTACTTCATCACAGATTGCATTGTTTGTTCTGACAGAAAAACACCTAGTGACAGGCGTCAAACGACTTATTATTGTCAAACGTGCATAAATCAACGTGCAATACATATTGGGGGTGCTTTAAAGTTGATCACACTGTACAAAATTATAAAAAATAAAATATTGATTTTTTTGCAAATATACATTTCTCGATGTCAACCAATTCATATAAGTCCAATATCATTGTAATGTGTGACTTGGTTCCAAAACTATACTAAATAATATCAGGTCCGTAAATGTATGTTTCTGCTGAGTAGCTGGTAGCTAATGTCTAGAATGGTTCGGAGTGCAAAGGGTTAATATAGTAAAATACGCACGGCAATCAACGTGTTAATACCGCAACGTGATAAAGTACTACAAAATATGATTGAATTGTGCAAAATGAAAATAATGCGAAGGAATTGGGGACTAAAGAATTGAATCACTATTTAATATTATTTGCATTTGCAAAGTATATAAATACTATATATACTAATACTATATATAAATACTACCGATTGGGTATTTTTTGAATTTTTCGTGTTAAAAAATAAATTGATATGAAATTTATAGAATGCGTGAAGCACCGGTAAATAAGCGAAAAGACGTGAAAGCCATCGAATTTAATGCATTGAGTATTGATGCATTAAATCGATACAGAACGTACTTTGCGTGTTCGCACAAAAATTTATGTTAACTTTCAAGACAGAGAATCGAACGGTAACTAATTTTAACACGTTGACTGCCAAGCGTATTTTGCTACGTTAGAAGCGCGACGTGATAAAATACCGCAGAGGATAAGTAAATCGTGCAAAATAAGAGTAACGCCAAAGTATTGAAGCACCGTTCCACTATCAATTGCTCTTACAAGATTGCAAATAGGCTTCATTGCGAATTTTCTGCATTTTTAGTCAAATCTTTTGCTCCGGACACCGGGTATTTTGCTATGTTAGAATTGCGATGCGATGAAATAATGCAGATTATAATTAAAACGTGAAAAATAAAGATAACGCATAGTTGTTAGAAGCCAAGTATTGAAGCACCATTTAAATATCAATTGTTTTTCCAAGATTGCAAATAGTCTTCATTGCGATGTTTTTGCATTTGTAGTAAAATATTTTGCGTTGGTCACCGCGTATTTTGCTATATTAGAACTGTGATGGGATGAAATACTGCAGAGTATGATTAAATCGTGCAAAATGAAGGTAACGCAGAGTTGTTAGAAACCAAGTATTGAGTTTTTTGCATTGAAAATTGAGTAAGAAACCGAGTTTTTTGCATTGTTAATAAAATCTTTTACGGCGGTCACTGGTGACCACCACGGCAGTCAACGTGTTAATATGGAATAAACAACAATTTAATACAATAAAATGTCCAGTGAATTTCTGCTTTCGCATTCGTTTTTTCCAAGTCTCCACCGGCGATCATCAGACAAATATTTTCATACAATTTTTCCGTAGGTGGACAGGGCTTGGCACGTGTCAGAGATTACCAATACTCTCCACCCCTTGGTAAGATCCGAGAAAAAACTCAGATTAGGAGAGCATATCGGCCTTCTTCTCCGTCTCCGTCAAGCCTTGCTTACGATAGCATAGGTCGAAGGCAAGCGAGATGATGAACCGCACTCGTTCGTAATGTAAATCCTTCGAATGCGACCGTTTACGTGCGTGCGCGTTTTAACATGCACACAAAACTCACACCTAAGCCCCCGCGTCTTCGTCTCTCGGCATACATGCGAGTCGTGTAACTGTGAAAGTGCGAGGGAGTTCTCAAGCGCGGTCTTTAGTCGGTCTTTAGTTTCGAACAGGCATTCGTCCAAGAGAGAATCTCCCTCTCTTTGTCTCCGTCCAGTTCTCCAACGATAAGCCCTCACGGAAATCTTATTCTGTCGTTCCCGCGTCTCCCAGACTTTTTCCTTCTCTTTGCTTGTCAACCCTATCCTCGGGACGCGCGGGTGTCGTCTTCCGGCTTAACTTTCAAACCTACACCCACCGTGCTACCAGGGCACATTCGGGTTTTGACAGTGGCCTGGGTGACTTACCCGTTCGCCAGAAGTTGGTGAACGGAAGAAGAACGTTTCGTAGTTTCATATTTTCAACGGTTAAGGAACTGGACGGTGGAAAGTTTACTTCCTCTCGTCAGAAAATCGGGTTTCGCCGAAGTTTTCATTCGAAAGTGCATCAGTGATCAATTTTGGTAAAGATTCGCCGAGTGAACGACGCCGAAGGTACTGGGATGTCATAAATCTGAAAGATGACGGCTCTAATTAACCGGAAATTCGAAAAACGATTGTTCCTGGCGCGATCTTCGTAAATTATTGATTTTAATTGTGCAGGACGTGTCAAGCAGTTTGTAGTTTCATATTTTTAACGGTTAAGGAACTGGCCGGGGGAAAGTTTACTTCCTCTCATCAGAAAATCGGGTTTCGCCGGAGTTTTCATTCGAAAGTGCATCAGTGATCAATTTTGGTAAAGATTCGCCGAGTGAACGACGCCGAAGGTCCTGGGATGTCATAAATCTGAAAGATGACGGCTCTAATTAACCGGAAATTCGAAAAACGATTGTTCCTGGCGCGATCTTCGTAAATTATTGATTTTAATTGTGCAGGACGTGTCAAGCAGTTTGTAGTTTCATATTTTCAACGGTTAAGGAACTGAACGGTGGAAAGTTTACTTCGTCTCGTCAGAAAATCGGGTTTCGCCGAAGTTTTCATTCGAAAGTGCATCAGTGATCGATTTTGGTAAAGATTCGCCGAGTGAACGACGCCGAAGGTCCTGGGATGTCATAAATCTGAAAGATGACGGCTGTAATTAACCGAAAACTCGAAAAACGATTGTTCCTGGCGCGATCTTCGTAAATCATTGATTTTAATTGTGCAGGACGTGTCAAGCAGTTTGTAGTTTCATATTTTCAACGGTTAAGGAACTGGCCGGTGGAAAGTTTACTTCCTCTCATCAGAAAATCGGGTTTCGCCGAAGTTTTCATTCGAAAGTGCATCAGTGATCAATTTTGGTAAAGATTCGCCGAGTGAACGACGCCGAAGGTCCTGGGTGTCATAAATCTGAAAGATGACGGCTGTAATTAACCGGAAATTCGAAAAACGATTGTTCCTGGCGCGATCTTCGTAAATTATTGATTTTAATTGTGCAGGACGTGTCAAGCAGTTTGTAGTTTCATATTTTCAACGGTTAAGGAACTGGCCGGTGGAAAGTTTACTTCCTGTCGTCAGAAAATCGGGTTTCGCCGAAGTTTTCATTCGAAAGTGCATCAGTGATCGATTTTGGTAAAGATTCGCCGAGTGAACGACGCCGAAGGTCCTGGGATGTCATAAATCTGAAAAATGACGGCTGTAATTGACCGAAAATTCGAAAAACGATTGTTCCTGGCGCGATCTTCGTAAATTATTGATTTTAATTGTGCAGGACGTGTCAAGCAGTTTGTAGTTTCATATTTTCAACGGTTAAGGAACTGGACGGTGGAAAGTTTACTTCCTCTCGTCAGAAAGTCGGGTTTCGTCGAAGTTTTCATTCGAAAGTGCATCAGTGATCGATTTTGGTAAAGATTCGCCGAGTGAACGACGCCGAAGGTCCTGGGATGTCATAAATCTGAAAGATGACGGCTGTAATTGACCGAAAATTCGAAAAACGATTGTTCCTGGCGCGATCTTCGTAAATTATTGATTTTAATTGTGCAGGACGTGTCAAGCAGTTTGTAGTTTCATATTTTCAACGGTTAAGGAACTGGACGGTGGAAAGTTTACTTCGTCTCGTCAGAAAATCGGGTTTCGCCGAAGTTTTCATTCGAAAGTGCATCAGTGATCGATTTTGGTAAAGATTCGCCGAGTGAACGACGCCGAAGGTCCTGGGATGTCATAAATCTGAAAAATGACGGCTGTAATTAACCGAAAACTCGAAAAACGATTGTTCCTGGCGCGATCTTCGTAAATTATTGATTTTAATTGTGCAGGACGTGTCAAGCAGTTTGTTGACGAGGCTACTTCGTTTGGAAGCGTTAAAATAACCGTGGAATTGACTTTCAAAACACGTTTGTGATGAGGGTTTCAGATGTGACAAGTGCAAAAGTGTTTCATTAGGAGTTTCACCGAAATTCTGAGTAGTAACGATGATCGAAGTGGAAGATGAACGTGCAAAACGTGGCGAAAAGCGGAGCAGCGAAGGGTTGCGATGAACATCACTCCTGCCGCTCTTGCAATGTCGAAGTTAGCGCGTCGATGGTAATTGGTGTCCGGTAGAAGAGAAAAATAGGGAGTGCAAAGTGTGCGTTACGAGGAGGAGTGCAAAGAATTAATCTTCTAAACACCAAAGGGGGTGTTTGATTGGCTTTTTGTGGAGTCTGATTCGCTCTGAACGAAAATTATGGACCGAAGAAGAATGCCGCGCAGAAGGGGTCTTGCCTCTGCAGAGACTCGAACAGGTAAGACGCTCAAAATGGAAAGCTTGTATCGGAAACATTTGGATCCAAGCGTTTGTTAGAGTGCATTTTGTGGCGAAAATGGAATTTCGCTTCTAAATAGTTTAGAAAGTGTATAATACACCTTGATCAAAAAGTTTTAGGACTGGTCGCCGTTTTTTTTTTTTTTTGTTAGGTTGCCACATCTGTCATTAACGTTCCCACCAAATTTCAGCGTCGTAGCTTAACATTTGTAAAACTTATACCGTGTTGAGTACATCTACCTTTGTGCGTGTTTTCGATTTTTTACATATTTGAAAATGGCATCAACTTTGGATCAACGAATTTGCATACAATTTTGCGTGAAAAACGGATTTAATGGTCCGCAGAACTTGGAAATGTTGGAAAAGTGTTTCGGCAGTGATACTCTTTCGAGATCAAACGTTTTTTGGTGGCACGAACGCTTCCGAAGAAACCACGTTATTTTCAGTCGAAAAAGAAGGTGATGCTGACGGTTTTCAAGCATTACAACGGTGTTGTGCGTCATGAATTCTTGCCAGAGCAACAGACAGTCAACAAAATGTATTATTTGGGCGTTATGAAACGTTTGCGTGAAGCAATTCGCCAAAAAAGACCGAATTTGTGGATTTTGCACCACGATAACGCACCGTCGCACAATGCGATCCTTATTCGCGAGTTTTTGGCCAAAAATAATACGAATACTATTCACCAGCCTCCGAATTCACCTGATTTTATACCACCTTGATCAAAAAGATTTAGGACCGACTTCCGTACGGTGCTCTCAGTCGCTCGATTGAAATTTGTTTTTTTTTTGTTAGATTGCCACCTCTGTCATTAACGTTCCCACCAAATTTCAGCGTCGTAGCTTGACATTTGTAAAACTTATACCGTGTTGAGTACATCTACCTTTGTGCGTGTTTTCGATTTTTTACATATTTGAAAATGGCATCAACTTTGGATCAACGAATTTGCATACAATTTTGCGTGAAAAACGGATTTAACGGTCCGCAGAACTTGGAAATGTTGGCAAAGTGTTTCCGCAGTGATACTCTTTCGAGATCAAACGTTTTTTGGTGGCACGAACGCTTCCGAAGAAACCACGTTGTTTTCAGTCGAAAAAGAAGGTGATGCTGACGGTTTTCAAGCATTACAACGGTGTTGTGCGTCATGAATTCTTGCCAGAGCAAGAGGCAGTCAACAAAATGTATTATTTGGGCGTTATGAATCGTTTGCGTGAAGCAATTCGCCAAAAAAGACTGAATTTGTGGATTTTGCACCACGATAACGCACCGTCGCACAATGCGATCCTTATTCGCGAGTTTTTGACCAAAAATAATACGAATACTATTTACCAGCCTCCGAATTCACCTGATTTAGCTCCCTGCAACTTTTTTCTGTTTAACCGACTTAAAAAACCGCTTCGCAGAACGCGTCACAGCATTCGGAAGGATCTTATGGAAAAATCGAAGACGGCTCTGATGGACATACCAAAAATTGAATACCAGCGATGTTTCGATGATTGGATCAAGCGCTGGTAGAAGTGTGTTACAGTCGATGGGGAGTACTTTAAAGGGAACGATATCAATTATCATGGATAAACTTGTATTTTCGACTTTATGAATAAAGTCCTAAAACTTTTTGATCAAGGTGTATAAAAATATTACAAATGCCTCGAGTGTAGGTTTCCCATAATTTAGATTATATCGACATTGGTCACAGCGAATAATCGTAAATCTATGTTAAGAATTCATATAATTTTAGAATTACTCTTTTAAAATTCCGCGAAATAAACATCGAACGCAGCCGGCAAAGAAGTGTTGTGTTTTGTCCAGGCATATATTTTTCGGTTGCTTCATTTGGTAAATCGCAACAACCACGAGCCTGTTCTACGGCTCATTAGATTAATGGCCGAGATTCGTGGAATGGTCAAGCCTAATGTAATTCGCATCGAATTCATATTGCGCCATAGAAGATTAAAGCTTGAGGAAAATAATGCGCATTGTGCGGCGTGACGTGTTTTCATTTGCAGAAAAATTATTCTGCTGCAGTCATGCTTAATAAGTCACGGTAGCGGGTGACGTTGAGTTTAGACCTGAAAGATGTATCTTGCCTGGAAGTTGGCAAAAGTGTAACGTTGTAAGCGGGCGAACTGTAATTTACTGTTTGCGGCGGCTAAACGGTGATGGATATAAAGTTTTTAACGATATTACAGATTCGGCGTCGGTGGTCCGACCCATAAGTGTAGGCCATTGACGAACTCTGTGATCGTATCTCGAACTGCTACTGAGTACTCTCCTTATCGGACTGTTATTAACACGGCAGTATTATGGATCTCAATTAAGATAACTCGCTAAGATGTTTCTGAATAATATCAATATAATGAAGCATCGTTAAAAATGTATATTAAAGGGGTAGCGCATCCATTCTCCATTTAACGTTACACAAACATTGTATTTAATGAAGACACAGTAAAGTTCAGTAAAGCCCGGGGAGCGTAATGAATAAATTCCACGTTTCTTATGGAATAAATTTGGGACCACTTACAAATCGGTGAATTCGTATTTCTTTTAACGATACTAGTTCTGATCTGAGATGCTATCTTTAACGTATATTACAATATAATGAAGCATCGTTAAAAATGTATATTAAAAGGGTTGCGCATCCATTCTCCATTTAACGTTACACAAACATTGTATTTATTGAAGACACAGTAAAGTTCAGTAAAGCCCGGGGAGCGTAATGAATAAATTCCACGTTTCTTATGGAATAAATTTGGGACCACTTACAAATCGGTGAATTCATATTCCTTTTAACGATACTAGTTCTGATCTGAGATGCTATCTTTAACGTATATTATAATATAATGAAGCATCGTTAAAAATGTATATTAAAGAAGTAGTCCATTCTCCATTTAACGTTACACAAACACTGTATTTAATGAAGACACAGTAAAGTTCAGTAAAGCCCGGGGAGCGTAATGAATAAATTCCACGATTCTTATGGAATAAATTTGGGACCACTTAGAAATCGGTGAATTCGTATTCCTTTTAACGACACTAGTTCTGATCTGAGATGCTATCTTTAACGTATATTATAATATAATGAAGCATCGTTAAAAATGTATATTAAAGGGGTAGCGCTTCCATTCTCCATTTAACGTTACACAAACATTGTATTTAATGAAGACACAGTAAAGTTCAATAAAGCCCGGGGAGCGTAATGAATAAATTCCACGTTTCTTATGGAATAAATTTGGGACCACTTACAAATCGGTGAATTCGTATTCCTTTTAACGACACTAGTTCTGATCTGAGATGCTATCTTTAACGTATATTATAATATAATGAAGCATCGTTAAAAATGTATATTAAAGAAGTAGCGCTTCCATTCTCCATTTAACGTTACACAAACATTGTATTTAATGAAGACACAGTAAAGTTCAGTAAAGCCCAGGGACCATAATGAATAAATTCCACGTTTCTTATGGATTAAATTTGGGACCACTTAGAAATCGGTAAATTCGTATTCCTTTTAACGATACTAGTTCTGATCTGGGATGCTATCTTTAACGTATATTATAATATAATGAAGCATCGTTAAAAATGTATATTAAAGAAGTAGCGCTTCCATTCTCCATTTAACGTTACACAAACATTGTATTTATTGAAGACACAGTAAAGTTCAGTAAAGCCCGGGGAGCGTAATGAATAAATTCCACGTTTCTTATGGAATAAATTTGGGACCACTTACAAATCGGTGAATTCGTATTCCTTTTAACGATACTAGTTCTGATCTGAGATGCTATCTTTAACGTATATTATAATATAATGAAGCATCGTTAAAAATGTATATTAACCCTTTGCACTCCTATGTCGAGTGTGACTCGACATCAGTTTTTATGGCAGGAGCTCCTTTGTCGAGCTCCACTCGACATTTTTTCATGTCCAAATAAATAAATGTCGCACACACGTAATCGACGATCTCGCAATGTCACTAGAAGGGCTAAACATTCACGTAATCGAAAAGAAATAAAAGAACCGGACGTGATCACAGATTATAATAAAAATATAGATGGTGTCGATATGGCGAACCAATACGCGACATCTTTGTTTTTTATATAAAATATTCGGGGGTTAGAAATCTCCATGGTAAATGCGTGTATTTTATACAAAGAAAAAACAAAAAACCAAGGAACAGAACCTATAGCCCACAAAAAATTTCGCGAAAAGATTTTGTCAATGCTAATTCGTGATTGTCGTCATCCAAATATGAAATTGGGGAGGCCTGGAACACATAATAAACACTATTGCTTAGATGGAAAACGTCATTTCATCTTCGTACATCCCGAAGGAAAACATAAAGACTGTTTTACTCAAATAGAAAAACATCTGGAGGAAAAAGAGAAACCACCTATTTTTGTGAAACGTGTGAAAGAAAATCAGGGTTACATCTTGCAAGTTCTTTCAAAAGATATCATACCCTTGAAAATTTCAATATACGACAATACTGTAAATAAAATTGGTATTTAAGTGAATTTGTTTCTTCCTTTATTTATTTAAATTGCTTCATATTTTTAGTTAAAGTAAATTTCAAATAAAACACTTAAAAGCGTTGGGAGCTGCTGGTAACGAAATTGAAATAAAATTCGGAGTGCAAAGGGTTAACGTATATTATAATATAATGAAGCATCGTTAAATATGTATATTAAAGAAGTAGCGCAACCATTCTCCATTTAACGTTACACAAACATTGTATTTAATGAAGACACAGTAAAGTTCAGTAAAGCCCGGAGACCATAATGAATAAATTCCACGTTTCTCATGGAATAAATTTGGGACCACTTACAAATCGGTGAATTCGTATTCCTTTTAACGATACTAGTTTTGATCTGGGATGCTATCTTTAACCTGTTTTTGCGCATTAACTCGGTACTGTTCTCGGCAAACCATAGCTGAACTTTAGACTACATTCAACACATACGACCGCGCCAACGGATTTCCTTGTATAACGAAAACCGGATAAAAAAAGATTCTGTTTTTACGACCATTGCTATCTTTGATATCGATAATGACGACCTTCCGATAACGCTGACCTAGTATGATAACCGCGTGCACCATGCATTGGTACATGCACAACTATGCGGTTATCAAGGAATTACTATATCATCAACCAAACTCCAACTCGCATCGTAAACAAAACTACCATCGAAAAATGTTGCCACTCCTTGACTCTGCCTTCCGTTTTCCTCATTTGCGTAGACAAATGACAGCAATTGCATCGCAAGCGTTGCACAAGCTTTTTATCATAATGCTCATTCTGTGCGACTAATTGAAAGACGTTGTGTTGAGAGGTTCTCTAATCCTTTCTATTGTCAGACTCTCGGCGTATTATCTTTCACACCGACGACAACAAAAAAGACATCGTCGAGTGACGAGGCAAAATATGGGTTGACCGTGATTATGCTAATGCCCGATATGTTATAATCTCGCAACCGCTCACGTGGGCGGACGAAAGTGTATTTACTGCCGATCGCCCGTGACAAATGCTCCGAGGCGCGGGTGAGCGTTTTTACTCGGATATTTATGCCTGCTTTCGACGACGAACAACACCCTCTTGCCAGCCATCAATATTTCGCTCAAATAAAATTATAATGTACGTATTATGCTTTCCTCGTACGTACATACAGTTTACTTCACTAGCATAACATACTGCCTACATTTAACATGTTGACTGCCACGGCGGTCACAGGTGACCGGCGCAAAAGATTTTACTACAAATGCAAAGAATTTGCAATGAAGTCTCTTTGCAATCTTATGAAAGCAATTGATATTGGAATGGTGCTTCAATACCTCGGCTTTTAATTCTGCGGTACCTTTATTTTGCACGATTTAATTATATTCTGTAGTATTTTATCGCATCGCAGTTCTAACATAACAAAATACGCGGTGACCGGCGTAAAATATTTTACTAGAAATGCAGAAAATTCGCAATGAAGCCTATTTGCAATCTTGTAAAAGCAATCGATATTGGAACAGTGCTTCAATACTTTGGCTGCTAATTCTGGGTTACTTTTATTTTGGACGATTTAATTATATTCTGCAGTATTTCATCGCATCGCGATTCTAACATAGCAAAATATGCGGTGACCGGCGTAAAATATTTTACTAGAAATGCAAAAAATTCACAATGAAGTCTCTTTGCAATCTTATGAAAGCAATTGATATTGGAATGGTGCTTCAATACCTCGGCTTTTAATTCTGCGGTACCTTTATTTTGTACGATTTAATTATATTCTGCAATATTTGATCGCATCGCAGTTCTAACATAACAAAATACGCGGTGACCGGCGTAAAATATTTTACTAGAAATGCAGAAAATTTGCAATGGAACCTATTTGCAATCTTGTAAAAGCAATCGATATTGGAACAGTGCTTCAATACTTTAGCTTCTAATTCTGCGTTACCTTTATTTTGCACGATTTAATTATACTCTGTAGTATTTCATCGCATCGCGATTCTAGCATAGCAAAATATGCGGTGAGCAGCGTAAAATATTTTACCAGAAATGAAAAAAATTCGCATTGAAGCTTATTTGCAATCTTGTAAAAGCAATTGATTTGCTTCAATAGCTTCTAATTATGTGTTACCTTTATTTTGCACGATTTAATTATATTCTGCAGTATTTCATCGCATCGCAGTTCTAACATTGCAAACTATGCAGTGACTAGCGCAAAATATTTTACTAGAAATGCAAAAAAGTCACAATGAAGCCTATTTGCAATGTTATAAAAGCAATTGATATTGGAACGGTGCTTCAATATTTTGGCTTCTAATTCTGCGTTACCTTTATTTTGCACGATTTAATTATATTCTGCAGTATTTCATCGCATCGTAATTCTAACATAGCAAAATATGCGGTGAGCAGCGTAAAATATTTTACTAGAAATGCAAAAAATTTGCAATGAAGCCTACTTGCAATTTTATAAAAGCAATTGATATTGGAACGGTGCTTCAATACTTTGGCTTCTAATTCTGCGTTACCTTCATTTTGTACGATTTAATCACACCCTGCAGTATTTCATCGCATCGCGATTCTAGCATAGCAAAATATGCGGTGAGCAGCGTAAAATATTTTACCAGAAATGAAAAAAATTCGCATTGAAGCTTATTTGCAATCTTGTAAAAGCAATTGATATTGGAACGGTGCTTCAATACTTGGGCTTCTAATTATGTGTTACCTTTATTTTGCACGATTTAATTATATTCTGCAGTATTTCATCGCATCGTATTTTGTTAATATTTATGTAAATTTGAAACCTGAGGTTTATACGATAATGACATTCATACAGATTAAGAATCGCTTTCGATTTTCTGTCTCAGATGCCCAGAAGGGCTGGAATTGTCTACGCCAGCACAACAAAAGTTTTTTCGATGGGTGTAAAACCACCAATATAAATAAATACACAAATATTTTTAAACGATAAAAGCATTTTCAGGAAAAAAAGTTTGCCCAGTTATATGCAACAGTTTCTGAGAAAAACTGTTGAAAATTTGCTTTTTTTAGATCTTCACATTGGAATCCCCCTTAATCACGTAACATAGGACATGCTGTGTGTTCATCAAAATTAAAAAATAAAGTTTCTTTTTTTTTTTGTCTCATATGCTCAATTACAATCAATTATCTTAGATAACAATAAATCATTTTGCTAATTGTAAAAGCCTATACTTCAGAGTAGACACTCACCGGTGTCATAATCTCTGGTGATTATTCCAATACATAAGTTCGAAACGTTTGTGCAGGTCTAGAGGTTTGAATCTTTTCAGTCTAATCTTTAATTCGCTCCTATTTAGCACATTCGTTGCTAGTATATTGTGATGAGTGTCGAGTCTTCTTTTTATATCTTTCACTTAATCTTTTAATTTCTTTTTTAATTGTTGCTGTCTCAGTGTCTCTATGAATCGTCTTGTTCGTCACGTACCAGGAAGCGTCAGAAAAATAAATGATCGTTCCACTTAAATCTAATTCTGTTTGCGCTTAAACATTCTGAAACCAACCGCATCTTGTTACAGAGTCGACCAAATTAAACGCATGTTCTTTATTTGCCAGCTTTTTACTTTAATTACTTCCTCCTGCATTCGCAAACATTTTCCGCGGCTGCGCCTCACGATATTCCTAGTTTACTCCATCAAGAAGCCCGCATGGCAGCTTCCATGGCCTATCGCACGATCTCATTCGGAGATTGAAACAAGTTGCGAATTGTATACTTTTCGGTAGGACGTGCCCATACGCGAGATCATACAATGCCCCTATTGTAGGCTCTGGCCTAAACCTTGCTTTTGCAAATAAACCGCCTGCTCAACTCTCGTAGACTCGCCTCGACGCTTGGCCAGAATTTCCACAGTTACTGAAAAACTTCGTAACACAATGAACGTTTCAATGGTCAAGGCTTCATTACCCAAACTGAAGAAAGCAGCCTTATTCAACGTCTAACTTGATCAACACTGTGTACTCGTTCGATCTGACTATTAATAATCTGAAAAATTCGGAATTTTACTAGTCGGTGAAAATTAGAGTCGCCTCGATGCTTGGCCAGAATTTCCACAGTTACTGAAAAACTTTTTTACACAATGAGCGTTTCAATGATCAAGGTTTTATTACTCTCACAACGTTTTAAAACATACACGAAACGTCCGAACTGAAGAAAGCAGCCTTAACGTCTAACTTGATCAACAGACACTGTGTACTCATGCGGTTGATTATTAGTAATCTGAAAAATTGTCATAATAGTCATTGACCGTAATAGTCTTCGAGCAGAGTCTGATTTTGCAATTTTATTAATCGGCGAAAATTAGATTCGCCTGGATGCTTGGCCAGAATTTCCACAGTTACTGAAAAACTTCTTAACACCACGAGCGTTTCAATGATCAAGGTTTCTTTACTCTCACGACGTTTTAAAACGTGCACGAAAAGTCCAAACTGAAGAAAACAGCCTTTTTCAACGTCTAACTTGATCAACAGACACTGTGTACTCATGCGGTTGATTATTAGTAATCTGAAAAATTGTCATAATAGTCATTGACCGTAATAGTCTTCGGGCAGAGTCTGATTTTGCAATTTTATTAATCGGCGAAAATTAGATTCGCCTGGATGCTTGGCCAGAATTTTCACAGTTACTGAAAAACTTCTTAACATCATGAGTGTTTCAATTATCAAGGTTTCATTACTCTGACGACGTTTTAAAAAGTGTACGAAACGTCCAAACTGAAGAAAACAGCCTTTTTCAACGTTTAACTTGATCAACAGACACTGTGTATTCGTTCAGTCTGATTATTAATAATCTGAAAAATTGTCATAATAGTCATTGACCGAAATAGTCTTCGGGCAGAGTCTGATTTTGCAATTTTATTAATTGGCGAAAATTAGACTCGCCTGGACGCTTGACCAGAATTTCCACAGTTACTGAAAAACTTCTTAACACATTGAACATTTCAATGATCAAGGTTTCATTACCCTCACACCATTTTAAAACATGCACGGAACGTCCAAACTGAAGAAAATAGCCTTATTCAACGTCTAACTTGATCAACAGACACTGTGTACTCATTCGGTTTGATTATTAATAATCTGAAAAATGGTCATAATAGTCGTTGATCGAAACAGCCGTCGGACAGAGTTTGATTTCGTAATTTTATCAGTTGGCAAAAATTGTGCTCGCCTGGACACTTGACCAGAATTTTCACTGTTACTGAAAAACTTCTTACCACAATGAACGTTTCAGTGGTCAAAGTTTCATTACCCTCACAACGTTTTAAACGTGCATGAAACGTCTAAACTGAAGAAAACAGCTTTATTCAACGTCTAACTTGATCAACAAACACTGTGTACTCATTCGGTCTGACTATTAATAATCTGCAAAATTGTCATAATATTCATTGATCAAAACAGCCGTCGGACAAAATCTGACTTCGAAGTTTTATTAATTGGCGAAAATTAGACTCGCCTGGACGGTTGGCCAGAAGTTCCACAATTACTGTAACATAACGAACGTTTCAATGGTCAAGGCTTCATTATCCAAACTGAAGAAAGCAGTCTTATGCAACGTCTAACTTCATCAACAGACACTGCATACTCATTAATAATCTGAAAAATTGTCATGGTAGTCGTTGATCAAAACAGCCGTGGGACAAAGTCTGACTTCCAAATTTTATTAGTCGGCGAAAATTAGACTCGCTTGGACGCTTGGCCAGAATTTCCACAGTTACTGTAAAACTTAACATCATAAGCGTTTCAATGATCAAGGTTTTATTACTCTCACAACGTTTTAAAACGCGCACGAAACGTCCAAACTGAAGAAAATAGCCTTATTCAACGTCTAACTTGATCAACAGACACTGTGTACTCATTCGGTTTGATTATTAATAATCTGAAAAATGGTCATAATAGTCGTTGATCGAAACAGCCGTCGGACAGAGTTCGATTTCGTAATTTTATCAGTTGGCAAAAATTGTGCTCGCCTGGACACTTGACCAGAATTTTCACTGTTACTGAAAAACTTCTTACCACAATGAACGTTTCAGTGGTCAAAGTTTCATTACCCTCACAACGTTTTAAAACGTGCATGAAACGTCTAAACTGAAGAAAACAGCCTTATTCAACGTCTAACTTGATCAACAAACACTGTGTACTTATTCGGTCTGACTATTAATAATCTGCAAAATTGTCATAATATTCATTGATCAAAACAGCCGTCGGACAAAATCTGACTTCGAAGTTTTATTAATTGGCGAAAATTAGACTCGCCTGGACGGTTGGCCAGAAGTTCCACAATTACTGAAAAACTTCTTAACATAATGAACGTTTCAATGGTCAAGGCTTCATTACCCAAACTGAAGAAAGCAGTCTTATGCAACGTCTAACTTGATCAACAGACACTGCATACTCATTAATAATCTGAAAAATTGTCATGGTAGTCGTTGATCAAAACAGCCGTGGGACAAAGTCTGACTTCCAAATTTTATTAGTCGGCGAAAATTAGACTCGCTTGGACGCTTGGCCAGAATTTCCACAGTTACTGTAAAACTTAACATCATAAGCGTTTCAATGATCAAGGTTTTATTACTCTCACAACGTTTTAAAACGCGCACGAAACGTCCAAACTGAAGAAAATAGCCTTATTCAACGTCTAACTTGATCAACAGACACTGTGTACTCATTCGGTTTGATTATTAATAATCTGAAAAATGGTCATAATAGTCGTTGATCGAAACAGCCGTCGGACAGAGTTTGATTTCGTAATTTTATCAGTTGGCAAAAATTGTGCTCGCCTGGACACTTGACCAGAATTTTCACTGTTACTGAAAAACTTCTTACCACAATGAACGTTTCAGTGGTCAAAGTTTCATTACCCTCACAACGTTTTAAAACGTACATGAAACGTCTAAACTGAAGAAAACAGCCTTATTCAACGTCTAACTTGATCAACAAACACTGTGTACTCATTCGGTCTGACTATTAATAATCTGCAAAATTGTCATAATATTCATTGATCAAAACAGCCGTCGGACAAAATCTGACTTCGAAGTTTTATTAATTGGCGAAAATTAGACTCGCCTGGACGGTTGGCCAGAAGTTCCACAATTACTGAAAAACTTCTTAACATAATGAACGTTTCAATGGTCAAGGCTTCATTACCCAAACTGAAGAAAGCAGTCTTATGCAACGTCTAACTTGATCAACAGACACTGTGTACTCATTAATAATCTGAAAAATTGTCATGATAGTCTTTAATCGAAATAGTCTTCGGACAAAGTCTGACTTCGAAATTTTATTAGTCGGCGAAAATTAGACTCGCCTGGACGTTTGGCCAGAATTTCCACAGTTACTGAAAAACCTTTTAACACAATAAACGTTTCAATATTCGAGGCTTCATTACCCTCACAACGTTTTAAAATGTGCATGAAACGTCCAAACTGAAGAAAACAGCCTTATTCAACGTCTAACTTGATCAACAAACACTGTGTACTCATTAATAATCTGAAAAATTGTCATGATAGTTGATGACCGAAACAACCATCGGATAAAGTCTGACTTCGAAATTTTATTAATCGACGAAATTTAGACTCGCTTGGACGCTTGGCCAGAATTTCCACAATTACTGATAAACTTCTTAACACAATGAATGTTTCAATGGTTAAGGCTTCATTACCTTCACAGCGTTTTAAAACGTGCAAAAAACGTCCACACTGAAGAAAACAGCTTTATTCAACGTCTAACTTGATCAACAGACACGGTGTACTCATTAATAATCTGAAAAATTGTCATAATAGTCGTTAACCGAAACAACCATCGGATAAAGTCTGACTTCCAAATTTTATTAGTCGGCGAAAGTTAGACTCGCCTGGACGGTTGGCCAGAAATTCCACAATTACTGAAAAACTTCTTAATACAATGAACGTTTCAATAGTCAAGGTTTCATTACCCTCACCACATTTTAAAACGTGCACGAAACGTCCAAACTGAAGAAAACAGCCTTATTTAACATCTAACTTGATCAACAGACACTTATTCGGCCTGACTCTTATTATACTCTTATATATCTATAACAATCTGAAAAATTGCCATAATAGTCATTCACCGAAACACTCTGACTTCGAAATTTTATTAGCCGGCGCCTATAACCGAACAAATTGTCCAAGCCTAGTGCCGGATTCGTTATGCAATTATGTATATAACCAGGGTTGAACTTGCAATTATCAAGCGAAACGCTTGAGATTCAGCTGGAAAGACAGTTAGGACTCGTGATAGTTCGAGCGTGTTCACGATATCGCGGGTCAGTCGATCGTCCAATGGTAGTGGCACATACGTTCATATAATGCCAAAGAGCATAGGTCATCAATGATGTAGGTAATATAGATGGGCAAAGGCTAACGAGGGATGGGATACTTCTTTTTTCACGGACACTGCGTAGACTGCATTTTCTGCGACAAATCTGTGACCGAAACATTAAGTTCATACCGTTTCCTTGTCGATAAACGTAGTGTCAAGATTACATCATGTTGTTTGTGCTCTCTGGAAATTCTTGGGCAACTATTGACAAATTCTTGCCCAACTCTTTCTACGAACCTTGCACTTTTCAATTTTTTCGGACTTCCCCAAAATGTGCATTTTGTTGATGCACTAACGTGACCAGTGATGCAAATTCCGTCGAACCGTTCCGTTGCAAACGCCACGCCGTCGATACGAGTTTCCACGAATCAGTCTATTGACAAATTCTTGCCCAACTCTTTCTACGAACCTTGCACTTTTCAATTTTTTCGGACTTCCCCAAAATGTGCATTTATTGATGCACTAACGTAACTAGTGATGCAAATTCCGTCGAACCGTTCCGTTGCAAACGCCACGCCGTCGATACGAGTTTCCACGAATCAGTCTATTGACAAATTCTTGCCCAACTCTTTCTACGAACCTTGCACTTTTCAATTTTTTCGGACTTCCCCAAAATGTGCATTTATTGATGGACTAACGTAACTAGTGATGCAAATTCCGTCGAACCGTTCCGTTGCAAACGCCACGCCGTCGATACGAGTTTCCACGAATCAGTCTATTGACAAATTCTTGCCCAACTCTTTCTACGAACCTTGCACTTTTCAATTTTTTCGGACTTCCCCAAAATGTGCATTTATTGATGCACTAACGTAACTAGTGATGCAAATTCCGTCGAACCGTTCCGTTGCAAACGCCACGCCGTCGATACGAGTTTCCACGAATCAGTCTATTGACAAATTCTTGCCCAACTCTTTCTACGAACCTTGCACTTTTCAATTTTTTCGGACTTCCCCAAAATGTGCATTTATTGATGCACTAACGTGACCAGTGATGCAAATTCCATCGAACCGTTCCGTTGCAAACGCCACGCCGTCGATACGAGTTTCCACGAATCAGTCTATTGACAAATTCTTGCCCAACTCTTTCTACGAACCTTGCACTTTTCAATTTTTTCGGACTTCTCCAAAATGTGCATTTATTGATGCACTAACGTAACTAGTGATGCAAATTCCGTCGAACCGTTCCGTTGCAAACGCCACGCCGTCGATACGAGTTTCCACGAATCAGTCTATTGACAAATTCTTGCCCAACTCTTTCTATCGATCTTGCACTTTTCAATTTTTTCGGACTTCCCCAAAATGTGCATTTATTGATGCACTAACGTGACCAGTGATGCAAATTCCGTCGAACCGTTCCGTTGCAAACGCCACGCCGTCGATACGAGTTTCCACGAATCAGTCTATTGACAAATTCTTGCCCAACTCTTTCTACGAACCTTGCACTTTTCAATTTTTTCGGACTTCCCCAAAATGTGCATTTATTGATGCACTAACGTGACCAGTGATGCAAATTCCGTCGAACCGTTCCGTTGCAAACGCCACGCCGTCGATACGAGTTTCCACGAATCAGTCTATTGACAAATTCTTGCCCAACTCTTTCTACGAACCTTGCACTTTTCAATTTTTTCGGACTTCCCCAAAATGTGCATTTTATTGATGGACTAACGTGACCAGTGATACAAATTCCGTCGAACCGTTCCGTTGCAGACGCCACGCCGTCGATACGAGTTTCCACGAATCAGTCTATTGACAAATTCTTGCCCAACTCTTTCTACGAACCTTGCACTTTTCAATTTTTTCGGACTTCCCCAAAATGTGCATTTATTGATGCACTAACGTAACTAGTGATGCAAATTCCGTCGAACCGTTCCGTTGCAGACGCCACGCCGTCGATACGAGTTTCCACGAATCAGTCTATTGACAAATTCTTGCCCAACTCTTTCTACGAACCTTGCACTTTTCAATTTTTTCGGACTTCCCCAAAATGTGCATTTTATTGATGCACTAACGTGACCAGTGATGCAAATTCCGTCGAACCGTTCCGTTGCAAACGCCACGCCGTCGATACGAGTTTCCACGAATCAGTCTATTGACAAATTCTTGCCCAACTCTTTCTACGAACCTTGCACTTTTCAATTTTTTCGGACTTCCCCAAAATGTGCATTTATTGATGCACTAACGTGACCAGTGATGCAAATTCCGTCGAACCGTTCCGTTGCAAACGCCACGCCGTCGATACGAGTTTCCACGAATCAGTCTATTGACAAATTCTTGCCCAACTCTTTCTACGAACCTTGCACTTTTCAATTTTTTCGGACTTCCCCAAAATGTGCATTTATTGATGCACTAACGTGACTAGTGATGCAAATTCCGTCGAACCGTTCCGTTGCAAACGCCACGCCGTCGATACGAGTTTCCACGAATCAGTCTATTGACAAATTCTTGCCCAACTCTTTCTACGAACCTTGCACTTTTCAATTTTTCGGACTTCCCCAAAATGTGCATTTATTGATGCACTAACGTGACCAGTGATGCAAATTCCGTCGAACCGTTCCGTTGCAAACGCCACGCCGTCGATACGAGTTTCCACGAATCAGTCTATTGACAAATTCTTGCCCAACTCTTTCTACGAACCTTGCACTTTTCAATTTTTTCGAACTTCCCCAAAATGTGCATTTATTGATGCACTAACGTGACTAGTGATGCAAATTCCGTCGAACCGTTCCGTTGCAAACGCCACGCCGTCGATACGAGTTCCCACGAATCAGTCTATTGACAAATTCTTGCCCAACTCTTTCTACGAATCTTACACTTTTTAATTTTTTCGGACTTCCCCAAAATGTGCATTTATTGATGCACTAACGTGACCAGTGATGCAAATTCCGTCGAACCGTTCCGTTGCAGACGCCACGCCGTCGATACGAGTTTCCACGAATCAGTATTATCACGCAGATTGTAGGCGCTTCTAAGCACAAACAGTCTCAACGGATAATGTCGAAGCTACTACGAGTTATTCTAGACGTTAACAGTGCCGAAGCAGGGCAACCTGAAACAAGGCTGTCCTAAAATACGTCTCCTCCCTCTGATAAGAGACTCCAAGTCCCAATGACTTCGATCCTCCCGCAATCAAAAGCGTCTTCCTCCGTTCTCGGCCGAATTTCTCAGATCAAACAGGGCGTGACTTTTTTCCGAACTGGCGAAAAAGACGTTGGGCCACGTAGAAGCTGGCTGACTAAAAAGCAGGAAAATGCGGCGAGTAATAGGTACACATAGCGATACTCGTTGTCGGGGAGCGCTGACCGCAGAGATAACGCTTTGACCCGTTACAACCGCGAAGCACCAAATGAATGCCTTCACTGTCTCTATCTCGCTGGGCTCAATCCAAATATGTAGCCCTTTTCCTCCCCAACCGAAAGATGGCCCTTTGCCTCGCGTAATAACCGACCCGCGAACTCTGAAAGACGCCGACATTTTGAATGCGGAGTAATAATGTGGCGTGGCGAACCAGAGGTGAGGATATTGAGTCGAGGAGGTCGAAATTTGGTAAAGTTAAGAATGCGTGAAAATCAATTTTCGAAGGAATTTTGGTTGTTGACTTGGGAACCGTTGGGGAAAGTTTATGTGTTCAGAAATGGGCTTCAATCAGTGTCAGATCAGTTGGTTTGTAGAAAGAGAATGAATGGAAAGTGAGGATGGAGGATATAATAGTTTAGCGGGTCTAGTACTCGATATAGAAGTGATGACAATTGGTGGGGAATAAAGTATGATTATTCAAGGAAGGTTTAAATACAGAAGAATGTCGAATATTATTAAATAGTTATTAAATAGCGATTACAATTGATGCGGAGTTAGAGTATGATTATTCAAAGAAGGTTTAAATATAGAGGAATGTCGAATATTATTAAATAGTTATTAAATAGCGATTACAATTGGTGCAAAGTTAGAGTATCATTATTCAAGAAAGATTTAAATATAGAGGAAAGTCGAATATTGTTAAATAGTTATTAAATAGCGATTACAATTGGTACGGAATTAGAGTATGATTATTCAAGGAAGGTTCAAGTATAGAGGAATGTCGAATATTATAAAATAGTTATTAACACGTTAACTGCCGTGATGGTCATCGGCGATCGGCGCAAAAGGTCTCATGAAAAATTGAAATACTACCCAATCGGTAACATTTATAATTTTGTTGCAGTTTTAATATAGCAAAATAGACACGGCAGTCAACGTGTTAAATAGCGATCACAATTGATGCGGAGTTAGAGTATGATTATTCACGATAAGGTTTAAATACGAAATGCGAATATTATTAAATAGTTATTGTAGCGATTACAATTGGTGTGGAGTTCCAAACCGTCTGATTATTCAATTTAAATATACCCCATGTCAAATATTAATAGTTATTCAATAGCGATTACAATTGGCGCGAAGTTAGAATATGATTATTCAAGGAAGGTTTAAATATAGAGGAATGTCAAATATTATTAAATAGTTATTAAATAGCGATTACAGTTGGTGCGGAGGTAGAGTATGATTATTCAAGGAAGGTTTAAACATAGAGGAATGTCGAATATTATTAAATAGTTATTAAATAGCGATTACAATTGGTGCGGAGTTAGAGTATGATTATTCAAGGAACATTTAAATATAGAGGAATTCACAATATATTAAATAGTTGAATAATTCTACAATTGGTCGGAGCTAAGTTGATTATTACAGTTTAAATGTTATATTGGCTCTGTTGATTTTATTGAATACTTATTAATACCGCGACCAATTCACAATATAATACCATAATTATTCAAGCAAGGTTTGAACATAGAGGAATGTCGAATATTATTAAATAGTTATTAAATAGCGATTACATTTGGTGCGGAGGTAGAGTACGATTATTCAAAGAAGGTTTAAATATAGAGGAATGTCAAATATTATTAAACAGTTATTAAATAGCTTTTACAGTTGGTGCGGAGGTAAGTATGATTATTCAGGTTTAAATGTTATATTGGAATCTGCATATTATTAAATAGTTATTAAATGGCGATTACAATTGGTACGGAGTTAGAGTATGATTATTCAAGGAAGGTTTAAATATAGTGGAATGTCGAATATTATTAAATAGTTATTAAATAGCGTTTACAATTGGCGCGGAGTTAAAGTATCATTATTCAAAGAAGGTTTAAATATAGAGGAATGTCGAATATTATTAAATAGTTATTAAATAGCAATTATAATTGGTGCGAATTAGAGTATGATTACTCAAGGAAGATTTAAATATATAGGAATGTGAAATATTATTAAATAGCGATTACAATTGGTGCGAAGTTAGAGAATAATTATTCAAGAAAGGTTTAAATACAGAGGAATGTCGAATATTATTAAATAGTTATTAAATAGCGGTTATAATTGGTGCGAAATTAGAATATGACTGTTCAAGGAAGGTTTAAATACAGAGGAATGTCGAATATTATTAAATAGTTATTAAATAGCAATTATAATTGGTGCGAATTAGAGTATGATTACTCAAGGAAGATTTAAATATATAGGAATGTGAAATATTATTAAATAGCGATTACAATTGGTGCGAAGTTAGAGTATGATTATTCAAGGAAGGTATAAATGTATAGGAATGTCAAATATTATTAAACAGCAATTACGATTGGTGCGGAGTTAGAGTATGCTTATTCAATTTATATATGGAGGAATGTCGAACATTATTAAATAGTGTGTGTACGTGCATTGTTGTAGACACGGTGGGTAGCAGTCAGCAGTCAGAAGTGATTGTTATGTTGCTGCCGACCGATGGCATTGGAGAAGTGACAGGATGTAAAGATCGACCTCATATATGCGGCAAGGAAGCCGCATGTCGAAGTTTCGACGATAATACCTCGAAATGCGTGTGCCCACACGACTTGTCCCCACCTACCAGTGATCTCAAGTGTCCAAACCGTCTAATTGGTAACTAAACAACCCCACAAATAAATACTTACTCAATACAAATATTAATGACGTTCATCTACCAGATAACAGATACAAGAATTCGTAATCATTCTTACAATGAACAATTCTACCATTACGTACCAAGTTATTTACGGTTTAAATGTTATATTGGCTCTGCTTGATTCTAGTTCCCTTAACACCGCGACCAATTCACAATATAATACAATGAATAATTCTACAATTTCGTACTAAGTTATTTACAGTTTAAATGTTATATTGGCTCTGTTTTATTCTAGTTCCCTTAACACCGCGACCAATTCACAATATAATACAATGAATAATTCTACAATTTCGTACTAAGTTATTTACAGTTTAAATGTTATATTGGCTCTGCTTGATTCTAGTTCCCTTAACACCGCGACCAATTCACAATATAATACAATGAATAATTCTACAATTTCGTACTAAGTTATTTACAGTTTAAATGTTATATTGGCTCTGCTTGATTCTAGTTCCCTTAACACCGCGACCAATTCACAATATAATACAATGAATAATTCTACAATTTCGTACTAAGTTATTTACAGTTTAAATGTTATATTGGCTCTGCTTGATTCTAGTTCCCTTAACACCGCGACCAATTCACAATATAATACAATGAATAATTCTACAATTTCGCACTAAGTTATTTACAGTTTAAATGTTATATTGGCTCTGCTTGATTCTAGTTCCCTTAACACCGCGACCAATTCACAATATAATACAATGAATAATTCTACAATTTCGTACTAAGTTATTTACAGTTTAAATGTTATATTGGCTCTGCTTGATTCTAGTTCCCTTAACACCGCGACCAATTCACAATATAATACAATGAATAATTCTACAATTTCGTACTAAGTTATTTACAGTTTAAATGTTATATTGGCTCTGTTTTATTCTAGTTCCCTTAACACCGCGACCAATTCACAATATAATACAATGAATAATTCTACAATTTCGTACTAAGTTATTTACAGTTTAAATGTTATATTGGCTCTGCTTGATTCTAGTTCCCTTAACACCGCGACCAATTCACAATATAATACAATGAATAATTCTACAATTTCGTACTAAGTTATTTACAGTTTAAATGTTTTATTGGCTCTGCTTGATTCTAGTTCCCTTAACACCGCGACCAATTCACAATATAATACAATGAATAATTCTACAATTTCGTACTAAGTTATTTACAGTTTAAATGATATATTGGCTCTGCTTGATTCTAGTTCCCTTAACACCGCGACCAATTCACAATATAATACAATGAATAATTCTACAATTTCGTACTAAGTTATTTACAGTTTAAATGTTATATTGGCTCTGCTTGATTCTAGTTCCCTTAACACCGCGACCAATTCACAATATAATACCACCCAGCGGGAACGGTACCAACAGTACAACCGCACTTCCAGAAACTGAGCAGGTAAATGTTAGATAACGATCTCGATAAACTCTCGATACCGCTGAGAGAGACCACCGAGATTTTTCTGCGAACATAATCGGTAGTGTTGTGATTTTATTTGACAGGTTGAGCGAACAAGGCAAAGAGTACCTGAAATAGTCGGAACGGCAATAGCTTTTGTCGCCGTGATCGCCGTATTGATGGGCATCGTCTACTGCGTCAAAAGACGGAGTTACGGCATTAAAGCGCAAAGAAACTCCTTAGACGTAAGTGGTCGTTACCGCGTCGAAGATAGCGATAACGCCATAAACAATCCGCTATTCGCGTATGTCAGTTTTAATCAAGTGACCCTTTCATTCAGCAGGGCACGCCGATGAATCTCAAGAAGGGTCTACTGTTAGCAAATAAGTATACTCCTAATCCACAATACTTGACGTGTGCGTCGCCGGAAGTACCAATTCTTCAAAGGGAATCCCTTCTTTTTTTACATGACATCGGCGAAGGATGTTTCGGAAAGGTTTACAAAGGTGTGAGCAGATAGATTTTTTCGAAGTCTCGTTATGTTTTATCAAAAATTACTTACTACTCTTAGAATACCCATATTTTCATATTAATTAACACGTTGACTGCCGTGGGGTCATCGGTGATCGGCGCAAAAGGTCTGACGAATAATTCAAAAAATAATCAATAGCATTTATATTTTTGTAAATGCAATTAATATTAAATAGTGATTCAATTCTTTGGTTTCCCATACCTTCGCATTATTTTCATTTTGCACAATTCAATCATATTCTATAATACTTCACTACGTTGCGGTTTTAATATATTAAAATATGCACTGCAGTCAAAGGTCTCGCGAAAAATTAAAAAAATACCCAATCGCTAGCATTTGAATTTTTGTAAATACAATTAATATTAAATAGTGATGCAATTCTTTGATTTCCGATACCTTCGCATTATTTTCATTTTGCACAATTCAATCATATTCTGTAATACTACATCACATTGCGATTTTAATATAGTAAAATACGTACAGCAGTCAAAGGTTTCACGATAAATGCAAAACATACCCAATCGGTAGCATTTATAATTTTGTAAATGCAATTAATATTAAATAGTGATTCAATTCTTTGTCTCCGATACCTTTGCATTATTTTCATTTTGCACAATTCAATCATATTCTGTAGTACTTCATCACGTTGCGGTTTTAATATAGTAAAATACGCACAGCAGTCAAGGGTCTCACAAAAAATACAAAAATACCCAATCGGTAGCATTTATAATTTTGTAAATGCAATTAATATTAAATAGTGATTCAATTCTTTGGTTTCCTATACCTTTGCATTATTTTCATTTTGCACAATTCAATCATATTCTGTAGTACTTCATTACGTTGCGATTTTAATATAGTAAAATATGCACAGCAGTCAATGGTCCCACAAAAAATGCAAAAAATACCCAATTGGTAGCATTTATATTTTTGTAAATGCAATTAATATTAAATAGTGATTCAATTCTTTGGTCTCCGATACCTTGGCATTATTTTCATTTTGCATAATTCAATCATATTCTGTAGTACTTCATCACGTTACGATTTTATTATAGTAAAATACGCACAGCAGTCAAATGTTTCATAAAAAATGCAAAAAATACCCAATCGGTAGCATTTATAATTTTGTAAATGCAATTAAAATTAAACAGTGATTCAATTCTTTGGTGTCCTATACCTTCGCATTATTTTCATTTTTTCATTCAATTCAATCAATTTTAATATATTAAAATATGCACAGCAGTCAAAGGTCTCGCGAAAAATGTAACAAATACCCAATGGGTAGCATTTATAATTTTGTAAATGCAATTAATATTAAATAGTGATTGAATTATTTGATTTCCGATACCTCGGTTCATCACGTTGCGGTTTTAATATAATAAAATAGCACAGCCTTCGCGAAAAATTATTTTATATTTTTTTGCAATTAATATTAGTGATGCAATACCTTGGTTTCCGATACCTTCGCTTTATTTCCATGTTGCACAATTCTAACATATTCTGTAATACTGCATCACATTGCGGTTTTAATATAATGAAATACGGACAGCAGTCAACGTGTTAAACATAATGAAAAAGTTCTTCGTTAACCGTTAGGACTTACAAATTCGACATAAACGTTGGTCGGATATTAAAAATACATTTCTACGGCTCCAGGGGAAATGCATAACGGCGAGGCAAAGGAAATCGTGGCAATAAAAGTTCTAAAAGACACCGCTTCTCCCGAAGCGGAGGAAGACTTTATGCGCGAGGTGCACATAATGTCGACTTTTGGCCACCGAAATATTCTATCACTCAAAGGAGTGGTATTACGAGAAGCCAATAATAGTCCTTGGATGGTCTTCGAGTACATGCCTCACGGAGATCTCGCTGAAGTTCTGCGATCCAATTCGCGACAGTTGAAATCGTCCGTGAAATCAGGATTGCAGCCTCTGACGAAGGTTCGTTCGCCAAAATTTAATTCTGCTATACCATGTTTGTAAATACCTAATTGCACTTATAATGCAACTACTACTCGTGTTTCATATTTTACTTTACACTAATGCATAACAGATTACAAGTCAAAGTCGAACGTGCATAAACTTACCAAACTCTTATATGTGCATAACGTATCGTTTTAGGAATCCTTGCATTGGATAACAATGCAGATTGCAGCTGGAATGACTTATCTTTCATCCCAAAGATTCGTTCACCGTGACTTAGCGTGTCGAAATTGTCTGGTCGGGTCAGGATTGGTAGTAAAGATCGCCGATTTTGGAATGTCACGAGACGTTTACACGTGCGATTACTACAAAGTACGTTTACATTTATCTTTCTGTCTACTATTCTTTAATTAAATTGGCTGATGTTAAATTCAGCAGGACTGTATGTGTTCAATGATTTACGTGGAAATAATTGTGGTAATAAATTGTTCAGATAGGTGGTTCGAGACTTCTGCCAGTTCGATGGATGTCGCCAGAAAGTGTGATGTACGGTCGATTTACATTGGAAAGTGACGTTTGGAGTTTCGGCGTTGTTCTTTGGGAAGTTTACTCCTTCGGAAAGCAACCATACTACGGGCATAATAACGAAGAGGTAATATGACATATTCAGCATCCATTAAAATGCTAATTTAGAATACTTCGTAATACACCAAACAATAACACGATAGCTGTAACGTTAATTGATAAATATTAAACATTAGCTGTCGCATTTTCGTTACGTGTGTCATTTTAACTAACTTCTAATTGTTGAGCACACTGTCTCTAAACTTAATCAGAGTCATCGGAAAGGTGTCCCGATTTCAACACATGTCTAAAAATAAGTTATAGAAGGCTAAAACATAGATATGCTTTCGCCGCAGATTCAAATGAAAGCAGTTTTTCGAGTACATCATTGTATATTATAAAATAGTATATGATAGCACTAGTATATAATACTAGAATATGATACATTCAAATGAAGGCAGTTACTTGAGTTCATTGTTAATTATAAAATAATATATGATAGTACTAGTATATAATACTAGTATATGATGCATTCAAATGAAAGCAGTTATTCGAGTACATTGTTAATCACAAAATAATATATGATAGTACTAGTATATAATACTAGTATATGATGCATTCAAATAAAGGCAATTATTCGAGTACATTTTTAATTACAAAATAATATATGATATTACTAGTATATGATACTAGTATATGATGCGTTCAAATGAAGGCAGTTATTCGAGTAGATTGTTAATTACAAAATAATATATGATAGTACTAGTATATAATACTAGTACATAATGCATTCAAATGAAGGCAGTTATTCGAGTACATTATTAATTATAAAACAGTATATGACAATACTAGAATATGATATAATACTAGTATAAGATACATTCAAATGAAAGCAGTTATTCAAGTACATTTTTAATTACAAAATAATATATGATAGTACTAGTATATAATACTAGTATATGATGCATTCAAATGAAAGCAGTTATTCGAGTACATTGTTAATTATAAAATAGTATATGATAGTACTAGTACATGATGCATTCAAATGAAGGCAGTTATTCGAGTACATTATTAATTATAAAACAGTATATGACAGTACTAGTATATGATACATTCAAATGAAAGCAGTTATTCAAATACATTTTTAATTACAAAATAATATGTGATAGTACTAGTATATAATACTAGTATATGATGCATTCAAATGAAGGCAATTATTCGAGTACATTGTTAATGACAAAATAATATATGATAGTACTAGTATATAATACTAGTATATGATGCATTCAAATGAAGGCAGTTATTCGAGTACATTATTAATTATAAAACAGTATATGACAGTACTAGTATATGATACATTCAAATGAAAGCAGTTATTCAAGTACATTTTTAATTACAAAATAATATATGATAGTACTAGTATGTAATACTAGTATATGATACATTCAAATGAAGGCAGTTATTCGAATACATTGTCAATTATAAAATAGTATATGATAGTACTAGTATATAATATTGGTATATGATACATGCAAATGAAGAAAGTTATTCGAGTACATTATTAATTATAAAACAGTATATGACAGTACTAGTATATGATACATTCAAATGAAGGCAGTTATTCGAATACATTGTCAATTATAAAATAGTACATGATAGTACTAGTATATAATATTGGTATATGATACATGCAAATGAAGGAAGTTATTCGAGTACATTTTTAATTACAAAATAATATATGATAGTACTAGTATATAATACTAGTATATGATACATTCAAATGAAGGCAGTTATTCGAGTACATTATTAATTATAAAACAGTATATGATAGTACTGGTATATGATATAATACTAGTATATGATACAGCCAAATGAAGGCAAATATTCGAGTACATTGTTAATTACAAAATAATATATGATAGTACTAGTATATGATATAGTACTACTATGCGATACCAAATGACCCATTGAAATACCTACAAAATTTACCTTTATATGGCTGACACATTAGTCAATACATTAAGAATACATACATATCCCTTACATCAAAGAACATTATTGCCATTTACAGGTTGTAAAGCTCATACTCCAAGGCATAATGCTGATTCCACCCGACGAGTGCCCGCCATTCGTTTGCCAACTAATGCGTGAATGCTGGAAAACGGAACCTCGCGATCGCATCAAATTTTCCGACATCCTCGACAGGTTGGAAAAAATGCAAGGAAAAATGGTGCAACAGGGAACCTTGCCGAGACCACCCCAAGGTCCAGTTACGATTCGTACACCGGATGCTGTGGATCCTGACGGATACTTGTTACCTGCACCTGCTGCACCCCGCGAATATTTACAAGCACTTCCGGCATTGCCTGATCAGTAACACTTCAAATTTCAAAAAACTGAATCTCTTATTTGAGAGGTGACAGACTTCAAAAGTTTCTGAAAAGTAGTAGATCTGTTTTTGTTGGCAAATTATTTCCTTCGGGAAACGAATTATGTGGGAAATTAAATTAGGAGAAAACGGATGAGATTGATAGCGATAATTGTGAGGCTTGTGATTATTACGAGAAATATCGTGGCGCCAGATTTGCGATATGTCCATGTTAATAGTATTAATGTCGTCCTTAGATTATACGTATATTTGTACTGAACTTTTAGAGAATGTAACGTAACTCTGATAATTTATTGCAATCTTAAGTGTAATCCGGGAGACTGTATATGACGCGGTACTAATTTTCAATCGAGAATTCGTGCGTTCCCGACAAACTGTGCTTCTATTGTCAGTTCTTCTATTCGAATAAATCTACATTGTACAGTGAGAATTCTATCATCCGATGTACCACTATCCAAACACCTGCTACATTATACTTTGTCGTTTCTCGAACAACTTATCAATCTGTTACATAGTAGCGACTTTTCGACGTACCAAGAAAAAAGAAAGTAACAGTGAAAGACCGATCAGAGACTGTTTGTTATGAAACAGTTCGCAATAAATCCCATTCCATCTTCGATTACATTTTTCGCTCTCCATGCATTAATTTTATATACAATACAGTTTCCATATAACTTTCTTTCTGCGTCGTGCAAACTTCTACGATATGAAACGATTCCAACATTCTCTGTGTTCACGGGATTCCAAAGAAGTTATTGTTGCCGTGATACGATAATCATTTGTTCCCGAGCCGAGTTCCAGAAGACAAAGAACACCAGCCAAACCACACCAAACCTGTGCACCTTCGGAATACAACGTGCAGTACGATTGAGGAATAATGTACGACGACTGTATAATTTTGTCCATGAGATTTCCCCAGAAGCTCTGGCGGATCGTGAATGAGTGCAAAACCGGCGCGATAAATGTTTCAGTCGAAGAATTTGACATTAATCGTTACCAGGATTTAAAGCGCAAACCTCGCGTCGAATGGAACATTTCAAGAAGTTCCTTGACCAAGAACGGAAACGGAATTCATTATCAACATTACCAGTCGTGTTACATTACACTATAAAGAGACACAAAAGAAAATGCAGTTGTATATAGTAAATAACTTGATAATAAAGCAACTTCTCTATTTCGCAAAAACAGACAACGTAATTTAGCATTAAACTGAAGTGTCTTAGCGTAAAATGGTATTCAATTTGAACAGCCAGTGTTTTCGTAGAAAATTTCTGTGAGTATAATTTGTACAGTAAATCAAACTTTTCGACGTACCAAGAAAAAAGAAAGTAACAGTGAAAGAGCGACCACAGGAGACTTTGTTATGAAACCCAAGTTCGCAATAAATCCCATTCCATCTTCGATTACATTTTTCGCTCTCCATGCATTAATTTTATATACAATACAGTTTCCATATAACTTTCTTTCTGCGTCGTGCAAACTTCTACGATATGAAACGATTCCAACATTCTCTGTGTTCACGGGATTCCAAAGAAGTTATTGTTGCCGTGATACGATAATCATTTGTTCCCGAGCCGAGTTCCAGAAGACAAAGAACACCAGCCAAACCACACCAAACCTGTGCACCTTCGGAATACAACGTGCAGTACGATTGAGGAATAATGTACGACGACTGTATAATTTTGTCCATGAGATTTCCCCAGAAGCTCTGGCGGATCGTGAACGAGTGCAAAACCGGCGCGATAAATTGGAACGCCAACGGCACGACAATTCTCCTCGACTACAAGAAATTTCAGGAAGAGTACCTTGACTCGAGTCGTCCCATTTTCAAGACTAAGAACATCACCAGCTTCATACGCCAGCTTAATCTCTACGGTTTTCGCAAGGTGACCTCCCATAATCGCGATCCCATGTGCAACGCGCATAATCCCGACCTGCACGAGTTTTTGCACAATAACTTCCGGTTGGGTCGGTCAGATTTGCTGTCGACGGTGTATCGGAAGATCGCCGGCAAAAATAACTGCTATCATAGAATTAGTTCGAAGCCGACCTGCAATTTCGCGGAGAAAGAAACGAATAAGGTTTCGCGACTCCATGATTGTCAAGTGAGTATAACGAAACGCTTATTTCTAATACATACGTAAGCCGATTTCAAACCCGGGGGTGTGTATATTTTAACGGTTCGCTTTAGATGGCTTTGACGAGGACTTTACAGCAGATTGCGAGAGAATGGCGGCAAAAGAATCGCAAGGACTGCGGTGATCCAAATAAATCCGAATACGAGAAATGCGTAGACGAAGAATGTTCGGATAAATCAAGTAGGATTCGAAATCATTCCCACTCGCTAATTTTGCCCGACTGATTAACGTTCGAAATTGTACCTGTTTCAGTCGAAGAATTTGACATTAATCGTTACCAGGACTTAAAGCGCAAACCTCGCGTCGAATGGAACATTTCAAGAAGTTCCTTGACCAAGAACGGAAATGGAATTCATTATCAACATTACCAGTCGTGTTACATTACACTATAAAGAGACACAAGAAAATGCAGTTGTATATAGTAAATAACTTGATAATCAAGCAACTTCTCTATTTCGCAAAACAGACAACGTAATTTAGCATTAAACTGAAGTATCTTAGCGTAAAACGGTATTCAATTTGAACAGCCAGTGTTTTCGTAGAAAATTTCTGTGAGTATAAATTGTACAGTAAATCACACCATCACGTGTCTTTGCTTGTTACATTACACTATAAAGAGACACAAAAGAAAATGCAGTTGTATATAGTAAATAACTTGATAATAAAGCAACTTCTCTATTTCGCAAAACAGACAACGTAATTTAGCATTAAACTGAAGTATCTTAGCGTAAAATGGTATTCAATTTGAACAGCCAGTGTTTTCATAGAAAATTTCTGTGAGTATAATTTGTACAGTAAATCACACCATCACGTGTCTTTGCTTGTTACATTACACTATAAAGAGCCACAAAAGAAAATGCAGTTGTATATAGTAAATAACTTGATAATAAAGCAACTTCTCTATTTCGCAAAACAGACAACGTAATTTAGCATTAAACTGAAGTATCTTAGCGTAAAATGGTATTCAATTTGAACAGCCAGTGTTTTCATAGAAAATTTCTGTGAGTATAATTTGTACAGTAAATCACACCATCACGTGTCTTTGCTTGTACCGGGTTGATTTTGTTGAGCAGCCGCACGTTTATCTTGCTTGGCACTGTGTCTATTAAGAAAACTTTTAAACGATTCAGCTTCTTTCTTCTCATCATCATTGTCTTCTTCGACGCCAATCTCTTCTCCTTCTTCGTCTTCGCTCGACTCACCAGCTGCATTTTTAAGATAAATATCCGAAATTTCCCGACCGCTACTAAGCGTCGTTACAAAAGGTACATTTTCGCCTTCTGCATTTTTTAGAATGTTTTCCAATTGTTCCTTTTCCTTCCTTGCCTTCTCGGCTTCGCGTCGCTTCTTCATTTTCTCAAAGCCCTGCCTGTAGTCACTGCAGAAGAAAATGCGAATGACATTCATACATAATTGGGTGCTATATTTTTCTTTGTCATACATACGTCTCATATTCTATAACTGCGTCTTGAACCAGTTCAAAGAATTCTGTGATACCAGCACCAGTAACGGCAGAAACTCCACAACTACGTAAGTGATTGTAAAACTCATCTAGAGTAAGGGACATGCTGCGAGTCAAATTGCTGATGTAAGTTCGTTCAGAATCGAGAGCCTCCTGGAATGCTTCAAAATCTTTCATCCACTCTACCGCATATGTGTGTTCAACAATGTCAATCTTGTAATAGAAAAAAATACGAATCCGTTATTATATTTTAGAATGACTGTGAAAACGATTGATTTGTATAATTAACAGATTGACTGCCATGTGTATTTTGCTGTATTAGAATGGTGAACGCTATGAAATACTACAACGTTTGACTGAATTATGCAAAATGTAAATAATGTGCAGGTATTGGACCCCAAAGCATCGCATCACTATTCTAATGCCAACTGCATTTATAAAATAGTAATTGCTACCCATTGCGAATATTTTGGATCTTCAGTAAAATCTCAGCAGTGACCATCACGGCAGTCAAAGTGTTAACGGTAGAAAAAATGCAGGTTTAAGGAACATGCAATAATGATTGTTTTTCTACGCTACGTTGGCTGCCATGCGTATTTTGCTGTATTAGAACGGCGAACGCTATGAAATACTACAACGTTTGACTGAATTATGCAAAATATAAATAATGTGCAGGTATTGGACACCAAAGGATCGCATCACTATTCTAATGCCAACTGCATTTATAAAATAGTAATTGCTGCCCATTGCAAATATTTTGGACGTTCAGTAAAATCTCAGCAGTGACCATCACGACAGTCAAAGTGTTAATGGTAGAAAAAATGCAGGTTTAAGGAACGTGCGATAATGATTGGTTTCCTACGCTACGTTGACTGCCATGCGTATTTTGCTGTATTAGAACGGTGAACGCTATGAAATACTACAACGTTTGACTGAATTATGCAAAATGTAAATAATGTGCAGGTGTTGTAGACCAAAGGATCGCATCACTATTCTAATGCCAACTGCATTTATAAAATGGTAATTGCTACCCATTGCAAATATTTTGGATCTTCAGTAAAATCTCAGCAGTGACCATCACAGCAGTCAAAGTGTTAACGGTAGAAAAAATGCAGGTTTAAGGAACGTGCAATAATGATTGTTTTCCTACGCTACGTTGACTGCCAAGCGTATTTTACTATATTAGAACGGCGAACGCTATGAAATACTACAACATTTGACTGAATTATGCAAAATGTAAATAATGTGCAGGTATTGGACACCAAAAGATCGTATTACTATTCTAACAATAATTGCATTTATAAAATAATTATTGCTACCCATTGCAAATATTTTGGATCTTCAGTAAAATCTCAGCAGTGACCATCACGGCAGTCAAAGTGTTAACGGTAGAAAAAATGCAGGTTTAAGGAACGTGCGATAATCATTGTTTTCCTATGTTACGTTGACTGCCAAGCGTATTTTACTATATTAGAACGGCGAACACTATGAAACACTACCACGTTTGACTGAATTATGCAAAATATAAATAATGTGCAGGTGTTGTAGACCAAAGAATCGCATCACTATTCTAATGCCAACTGCATTTATAAAATAGTAATTGCTACCCATTGCGAATATTTTGGATCTTCAGTCAAATCTCAGCAGTGACCATCACGGCAGTCAAAGTGTTAATGGTAGAAAAAATGCAGGTTTAAGGAATGTGCAATAATGATTGTTTTCCTACGCTACGTTAACTGCCAAGCATATTTTACTATATTAGAACAGCAAACGCTATGAAATACTATAACGTTTGACTGAATTATGCAAAATGTAAATAATGTGCAGGTATTGGACCCCAAAGCATCGCATCACTATTCTAATGCGAACTGCATTTATAAAATAGTAATTGCTACCCATTGCGAATATTTTGGATCTTCAGTAAAATCTCAGCAGTGACCATCACAGCAGTCAAAGTGTTAACGGTAGAAAAAATGCAGGTTTAAGGAATGTGCAATAATGATTGTTTTCCTACGGTACGTTGACTGCCGAGCGTACTTTACTATATTAGAACGGCGAACACTATGAAATACTACAACGTTTGACTGAATTATGCAAAATGTAAATAATGTGCAGGTATTGTAGACCAAAGGATCGCATCACTATTCTAATGCCAACTGCATTTATAAAATAGTAATTGCTACCCATTGCGAATATTTTGGATCTTCAGTAAAATCTCAGCAGTGACCATCACGGCAGTCAAAGTGTTAACGGTAGAAAAAATGCAGGTTTAAGGAACGTGCGATAATGATTGTTTTCCTACGCTACGTTGACTGCCAAGCGTATTTTACTATATTAGAACAGCGAACGCTATGAAATACTACAACGTTTGACTGAATTATACAAAATGTAAATAATCTGCAGGTATCGGACACCAAAGAATCGCATCACTATTCTAATGCCAACTGCATTTATAAAATAGTAATTGCTACCCATTGCGAATATTTTGGATCTTCAGTAAAATCTCAGTAGTGACCATCACGGCAGTCAAAGTGTTAACCGTAGAAAAAATGGAGGTTTAAGGAACGTGCGATAATGATTGTTTTCCTACGGTACGTTGACTGCCAAGCGTATTTTGCTGTATTAGAACAGCGAACGCTATGAAATACTATAACGTTTGACTGAATTATGCAAAATGTAAATAATGTGCAGGTATTGGACACCAAAGGATCGCATCACTATTCTAATGCCAACTGCATTTATAAAATAGTAATTGCTACCCATTGCGAATATTTTGGATCTTCAGTAAAATCTCAGCAGTGACCATCACGGCAGTCAAAGTGTTAATGGTAGAAAAAATGCAGGTTTAAGGAACGTGCAATAATGATTGTTTTCCTACGCTACGTTGGCTGCCATGCGTATTTTGCTGTATTAGAACAGCGAACGCTATGAAATACTATAACGTTTGACTGAATTATGCAAAATGTAAATAATGTGCAGGTATTGTAGACCAAAGGATCGCCTCACTATTCTAACAATAATTGCATTTATAAAATAATTATTGCTACCCATTGCAAATATATTGGATCTTTAATCAAATATAAAGTGTTAATGATATTAGAATAATTTTCCTTTACCTTATTCATAGCTACGATGAATGGCAACTTGGTCTTGTAAAGTATCGAACATGCGTAAAGCATATTTGACATGAACGTAACAGGATTAACGCTCCTTACAGTGTCCAACACGTACACAACGATAGTTGGAAATTGTGACGCTAAGGCCTCTGTTATAATCGTTCCACTCGCCGACCAAGTAAACACTTCTATCTGACCTGGTGTATCTAGGATTACATATTCATGGTCTTTTCCCGCTTTATCAATAAGTTCTATAACCTGGTCAAACTTCGTTGAGAAAAGATTCAAGGTAGTTACGATACCACCGTTAGGTCCAAGACTATACTGCTTCATGACTTGCTTATAATTAACTGTGTCTCTTATATCTGTAAAAGACAGTCAAATGTATCGCACAGAGTTATTTACCAAAATTTGTTCTGGCAACAATCAAATGTACCTATATTTGCAGGGTACGGAACTTCTTTACAAGCCGGATCCAAGTTTATAACATACGGTTTGCCTGTATCGTACAATGTTGACACTATCCTCTGTACAAAAGTTGTCTTTCCAGAACCGGCCATTCCTAAGACAATTATACACGCCGGCTTTTTACTTTTCTGCGTGTCCTTATTTTCCGTTTGTACTTCCATTTTGGTGTCATTTTCCGTATCAGCTAACTTATTCTCCTGTCTACACTCCGACATCTGTATAGCTTAATCTTCAACTGTTTAAAACATCGATTTGTTATTAAAAACTAATGCGAAGAAACACTTATGTGATCACAACAGAAGAAATTTTAGCGCATAAATCAACATACTGTTCGTATAGTTCATAATATAAGTGTTCACTCGATTAAAGTATATTATTACTTTTTATTTGCAGACAATGTTATAGAGTTTCTTTTAAGATAAATCCTTCTGATTATTACTCGGTGTTTTACCAATTTCAAACACGGTAAACCTAACCTAGTATGACCATAGATAAAGTATTGGATAGATGTATCCAACGTCTGTTTTTGTCCATTCATTTTAAGGCAATAGATTCCTGTTACCATTTCTGCGTCACAGGCAACTTTATCGACTGAATAAAATATGAAATCACAGTGTCATTCTTTGTAAGAATTGATATTACATTGAATGCATCAATGTATACATGATAACACAATGAATTTTACCTCGATGAGAAATAGTTAAAATTTATTTACCCTTTTATTGATCATTGGTCTGTCTCGAAAAGAATCCAACACGGCTACAATTAATAATGTATGTTTAATACCACTAAAATATGTTCTCAGCAGATTTAGTTTTGAATATCTGCAGTAACATAGTTTTATTTCAATAATAGTTCAATAACTGACGTTCTATTCCATGCATTTTTCAATTAACAACAAACCTGATTGTTATTATTATTTTCTATAATTATGTTACTCTCGAAAAACTTATAAAAAATTATATGTTTGTAGAATATTAACAATAAAATGCAGATAAAACTAATAAAACCTATCTGCAAATAATGTTTAAGATTGAAAACAACTTTAGATTGATTGATGATATTGTGAATAAAACATGCTAATAAAATGATACATATAATATCTTGATGATAATAAATTATAATATTGTATATTAAAATTATAATAGATAATAAATTATTTTCGTGAAGTAAAAGCTCTAAAAGAATTCTTACTTGTCAATACTCAAATGAATATACCAGACTTGTAACAATTGGAAGACAATTACCAGTATCTATACAATTTGGAAGAACTTTGAAAAAATTTGGTAAAGTACTTATTCGTTTATAGTGTAATATAAAGATCCCTATCATTATAAAGTATGAATACCCTTATTTCTCAACAAAGTCCTGTTTTATAATAATCAAGTGCCTTCATTATCCCAATCGTCCCAAGTCCTTTTTATAAAATCATGAAAATTAAAATTCTTTACACCGTTTTAATAAATTCATGTACAATATTAAAAAAAAAATATATTTATCCCAATATATACGTATGTCCAACAACAGTTTTATACACTTTCATATACAATATTGTATATATTCAAAAATATTTATGCATTTAATACGTCATGTAAAAAAAATATTTCCAGTAAATGTCTACCTAAAAACTAAATCAACCATTTTCTGAAATCATCACATACATAAATTGCAAAAGACTGCGCCATTTGAAAAGATCAATGCACACGTCATAAAATAAATACCCCCAAGTATATATCATATAAGCCAGAGTGGTATATATATGCCCTTCGCAGATCAGGAAGGCAGTAATATCATCAACCTGGGCCACCATATGTTCTGGTACACGCATTTTAACAACCGACCTCTCAATCCCATAAAGGGATTCATTTTCTACATGTATAACTTTGAAAATAACTGCTTGTTCTTTTGTCATTCCTATGCAAGCATTATCTGCATCAGAAACTTTACTTAAATCCTCTTCAGATCCTGTGTCATATTTCTCAGCCATCAATGTTACAAATGTATCTTCCATGTAAAATCAATGCTCATGTCAAAACAAATACCCCCAAGTATACAGCGTAGGGCAGAATTATGTTGTCTTGAAATGATGATCAGTCTGGGTGGTATATATATGCCCTTCGCATATCAGGAAAGTAATAATATTATCAACCTGGGCCACCATATATTCTGGTACACGTCTCCTAACAATTGACCTCTCAATCCCATAAAGGGATTCATTTTCTGCGTGTATAATTTTGAAAATAACTGCTTGTTCTTTTGTCATTCCTATGCAAGCATTATCTGCATCAGAAACTTTACTTAAATCCCCTTCAGATCCTGTCTCATATTTTTCAGCCCTCAATGTTACAAATGTAACTTCCATGTAAGATCAATGCACATGTCAAAATAAATGCCCCAAATATACAGCCTAGAAGCAGAATTATGTTGTCTTGAAATGATGATCAGTCTGAGTAGTATATATATGCCCTTCGCAGATCAGAAAAGCAATAATATCATCAACCTGGGCCACCATATATTCT